>CM062513.1:19829569-20086262 GCA_031439585.1 Pterocarpus macrocarpus | reverse complement strand
ATATTGGAACTCGGAAGCCATCCATTTAACTTGAAACTAGAACATTAAGTCGGAAATCAGGAAAAATGTAATTAGACGAAATCGAAAGTCGGACAGGACATGAAGGGACGAACTTGGACCTCGGAAATAATCCCTTCTATCTGAAATTCGAAGATGAGGTAGGAAATGGGAATTGAGCAATCCTGAGGTGAAGTCAGAAATCAGAAATCGGGATGTTACAATTTCCACCTCCACCAGCAGCAGCAGCAACACTAGCGACAGCAGCGGCCATTTGACTCCTATGGCGCTACCGCTTCACCACCCAGCAGATGCTTTCCGCCTCAATGTCAGAGGAGGATCCATCTGAGGCAACGAGTTCCTCCTCGTCCTCTGCTTCTAGCGCAGGCCACCCTCCTACGGACGCACCCATGGCGAATGGGTTTTTTTCTTCAGACTCCGTTTAGATAATGAGTATGCTTAGTAGCTTGATAGTAGATGTACAGGATGACCCTTTTTTGGCAGTCTGGGCCTTGGACAAATGGGTATAGATTAGGAGGAGTATATGAAATGTACCATAGGGACCACCTAGGGTATTGTTCTTAGGGCCCGGCCATTTTATTTTGTGTTAGCGGCCTTATATTTTTTTTTTTTTTATTACCCTGTATCATTTTGACAAACTTTGAAAGCAGATGTCTATGTATATATTTGAAATGTATGTTGCAGTAGTTCCGTCTTTAGTGCAAATTTTATTTATATCATGTTGCTTACAGTATATCAATTAACTAGTATTTATCCCGCTGTCAAGTGGAAAATATTATTACGCAAATAGTCACCTTTATGTACGTGATTAATAGTGATATAGAACACAGAATTTAATCAGCTCACTACACGTAATCACTTATCAGATAATCTATTATGACTTAAGCATAGTACTTGTCTGGTAAGGTGTTACATTGGACATGTAATTCTATTGGTTCGGTTTCGACAGTTTAAAATACCGAAATCTTACCGATTTCTTTTAAATCGGTAAATCGGTTTCAAGAAAATTTCTATCTAAACTCAATTAATTGCTAATTAATTGATCCTAAATAATTATTTAGTCAAATTTTAATTAATTTCAATTATTTAATAAAAATCCGAACAATTAGGTGGCGATAAAAATTCCGGTGGATGTTACATTCTTTCTATGAGTGCACAAGTCTTTGAGGAACTTGGCATATTTTGGAATCTACTTGATTGCTTCTATGAGTGGAATATTGACTTCCACTTTCCTAAAAGTCTCCATAATCTCCTTGTCCAATTCTGCCTTTGACAACTTCTTGTTCTGTGTCACTCTATTTGGAAAAGGCAGTGGAATGCTCGGAGCAAGTTGCCTATTGCTGCTCTTAGATATTTCTGCATTATCTTGAACTATTTCTACAGCATCTGATTTTTTTGCAGAATCTGGAACTTGCAACTCCTTAACCTTTCTCAAGGTAATGGCACTCACATTACTTCTTGGATTGCTCACAGTTTGAGAAGGAAGTTGGCTAAAACCTTGAGATTTTAGCTCACTCACTATGGTGGTTAATTGGCCAATCTGTGTTTGCAGATTCTAAATACTAGCTTCTGTTTTTTATTAGAATTATATGTTGCTAGTTGCCATTTGCTTCACTAAATCTAGTAGGCTTGGTTCTACATCGTTAGTCTGTGACTTGTCATGCTCCACTGGTTGTTGACCTGTGCTTGGTCTGAGAATTTTTCGTGAATTGTTGGTGAGGTTGCAGCTAAAGTTGGCCAGAATTTCCATATCTCAGGTTCAGATTATCTATAACATCCCCACTTTCTTAAACAAAGCATAATGGAAACTTTGAATTATTTCCCTTAGATAGTGTGAGAATTTCTCAAGCAGCGCTATGCCATAACGATCCTCACACTTAGAACTATAGGGTAGCATAACACTGCTATTAAAAATATGGCATTGCCATATATTAAAAACTAAGAAATGACAAAAGTGCCCTTGTAAACTTTTGTTATTTGCGGTGTTGCCTAGAATTTTTAGAATTTACATTTCGACCCCAAATGATTATTTCCACATTAACTCTAGAACTTTTTATAAAATGACAATTGTGTCCCTGCATCTGTAGAATTAACACAATGGGGTTTTAAACGAAGCATAATCATGTGGCGAAACTGTAGAAGTTTAAATCTCTGCCGATTGAGCCACGGAGGTAGTCGGGTATCAAATGACATAAGGTGCCCATAGACTTGCTCAAAATTATGGAAATGCCATTAGCTATAGAAAATAGAAAATAGATAGGCTTTGAATTTGCAGAACATTTAATTCTGTTTGTTAATCAATTTATTCGATTTTATTGACTAAGAAAGGTTAATTAAAAGTTAATTTGATGTTAATTAGAGAGATTAGACTTAAGAACAATTAGAATAGAGATGTAGAAAATCTCACAAAATTGTTTAGAAATATTTTGCCTATTCAAAGGAAATCGATAAAGATTCGGTATTTTATACCATAAAGGACAAAATCAATAGAATTTTATACTAAAAACCTTAAGTTGGGTGGCTGAAAATTCAGCCACCTCCACCAAAATATATGGCGCCACACTGCAGCCTAAGGTGAGGGAGGATTTGGCCAAATCTAAGCCACAAAACCTACCAACCAAGTCACACTCACTTACATACAAAGTCATCAAAATTCCCGTCCTTCTTTTTCAAAAATATCACCCCCTCTCCCTCTCATCCTCTAGCCCTGTTGTCTCCTTCTTCCTTTTCTCGTCCTTCACCTCCATAACCAATAGCTTCAAGCTCAAGATTAGAGGTCTTCTTGGCCTTAAATCTACTAACTTCTTTTATGAAAATTGATCCTCAACTCCTTCTCTAAAAAACCCCTCCAACAATTTTATGATTAAACATCAAATGGATGCTCCTCATACTCATGTAAGCTGCTGCAATGATGAAGGAAGAAAGCTAAGAGTTGGTTCTTGGCTTCCTTGCTTCCATAGTTTCAAGGATTTTGAGGCAGGCAACTCAAATCCTTAGCTATTTGATGCATTATGTGACAAAATGGCTGCTATGTTCTTCTTATGCCATGCTTGGTTCATGCTTGTATGATGCTATTATGAGGTTTTTCTAGTGATTTGGAAAGAAGAAATTTAGTTTGAGTTGAAGAATTGAGTAAAAACTAAAAGAACACTCAAGCGAATTGGTGGGATTAAGAAACTATGCGACTGTTCGTACTGCGTAGTGCACGGACTCGTCTACAGATCTCAAAAAGAGATAAACCTATTTTTATAAAATGATTGGATTAGTATTGAGAGAGATATGAACTTTTTAACCATGCCCTAAGTTTCTATCTTTGGGTTTGACAAAATTCAGTAAGGAATTGGTTTCTCTTTCTCCTTTAAGTTGTTTTGGCCATTGATTAGAAGCAAGTCTTAATCCGTAATGAATTAGTTTCCCTTTGTCCTTTAAGTTCTTTTTGCCATTCATTCGAAGCAAGTCTGAATCCGTATTCAATTGGTTTCTCTTTGTCCTTGTAAGATCTTTTACCAATTGATTGGAAGCAAGTCTTAAGTCGTAATGAATTGATTTCTCTTTGTCCTTTAAGTTCTTTTGGCCAAAGATTGGAATCAAGTCTCAATCACTAAGGAATTGGTTTCTTCTTCTCTTTTAAGTTCTATTGGCCATTAATTGGAAGTAAGTCTTAATCCATAATGAATTGGTTTCTTTTTGCCCTTTATTAAGTTCTTTTAGTCAAAGATTGGAATCAAGTCTTAATTATTAGGGAATTAGTTTCTCTTTCTCCTTTATGTTGTTTTGGCTATTGATTGGATGCAAGCTTTAATCCATAATGAATTGGTTTCTCTTTGCTTTTAAGTTCTTTTGGTCAAAAGATTGGAATGAAGTCATAATCACTAAAGTATTGGTTTCTCTTTGTCCTTTAAGTTCTTTTGGCCATTATTGATTGGAAGCAAGTCTTAATCCGTAATGAATTGGTTTCTCTTTGTCCTTTAAGTTCTTTTGGCCAAGATTGGAATCAAGTCTTAATCATTAAGGAATTGATTTCTCTGTCTCCTTTAAGTTGGTTTGGCCAAAGATTAGAATCAAGTCTTAATCATTAAGGAATTGGTTTCTCTTTCTCCCTGAAGTTGTTTTGGCCATTGATTGGAAGCAAGTATTTATCTGTAATGAATTGGTTTCCCTTTGTCCTTTACGTTCTTTTGGCCAAAGATTGGAATCAAGTCTTAATCATTAAAGAATTGGTTTCTCTTTGTCCTTTATATTCTTTTGGCCATTGATTAGAATCAAGTCATAATCCCTAATGAATTGGTTTCTCTGTGTCCTTTAAGTTCATTTGGCCAAAGATTAGAATCAAGTCTTAATTATTAAGCAATTTGTTTCTCTTTTTTTATCAAGTTTTTTTGGCCATTAATTGGAAGCAAAACTTAATCCGTAATGAATTGGTTTCTATTTGTCCTTTAAGTTCTTTTGGCAATTGATTGGAAGCAAGTCTTAATCCATAATAAATTGGTTCTCCTTGTCCTTTGAGTTCTTTTAGCCATCGATTAGAAGTAAGTCTTAATCTGTAATGAATTTGTTTGTTTTTGTCCTTTATGTTTTTTGGCCGATGATTGGAATCAAGTCTTAATCCTTAAGGAATTGGTTTCTCTTTGTCCTTTAAGTTCTTTTGGCCATTGATTGGAAGCAAGTCTTAATCTGTAATGAATTGGTTTCGCTTTATCCTTTAAGTTTTTTTAGCCGTTGATTGAAACCAAGTCTTAATCCATAATGAATTGGTTTCTCTTTGTCCTTTAAGTTATTTTGGCTATTCATTGGATGTAAGTCTTAGTCTGTAATGAATTGGTTTCCCTTTGTCCTTTATGTTCTTTTGGACAAAGATTGGAATCAAGTCTTAATCATTAAAGAATTGGTTTCTCTTTGTCCTTCATGTTCTTTTGGCCATTGATTAGAATCATGTCATAGTCCCTAATGAATTGGTTTCTCTTTGTTCTTTAAGTTTTTTTGGCCAAAGATTGGAATTAAGTCTTAATCATTAAGGAATTGCTTTCTCTTTCTTTATCAGGTTCTTTTGGCCTTTGATTGGAAGCAAGTCTAAATCCATAATGAATTGGTTTCTCTTTATCCTTTAAGTTCTTTTGGCCGTTGATTAGAAACAAGTCTTAATCATTAAGGAATAGGTTTCACTTTCTCCGTTACGTTCTTTCTGCCATTGATTGAAAGCAAGTCTTAATCCGTAATGAATCAGTTTCTCTTTCTCCTTTATGTTTTTTGGGCCATTGATCGAAAGCAAGTTTTAATCCGTAATGAATTGGTTTCTCTTTACCATTTAAGTTTTTTTGGCCAAAGATTGGAATCAGGTCTTAATCATTAAGGAATTGGTTTCTCTTTGTCCTTTTAGTTCTTTTGGCCAAAGGTTGGAATCAAGTCTTAATGATTGAAGAATTGGTTTCTCTTTCTCCTTTAAGTTCTTGTGGCCAAAGATTGTAATCAAGTCTTAATCATTAAGGAATTGGTTTCTTTTTGTCCATTAAGTTCTTTTGGCCATTGATTGGAAGCAAGTCTTAATTCGTAATGAGTTGGTTTCTCTTTATCCTTTAAATTCTTTTGGCCGTTGATTAGAAACAAGTCTTAATCGTTGAGGAATAGGTTTCACTTTCTCTATTACATTCTTTGTGCCATTGATTGAAAGCAAGTCTTAAACTGTAATGAATTAGTTTCTCTTTCTCCTTTAAGTTTTTTGGGCCATTGATCGGAAGCAAGTTTTAATCCGTAATGATTTGGTTTTTGTTTGCCATTTAAGTTTTTTGGGCCAAAGATTGGAATCAGGTCTTAATCATTAAGGAATTGATTTCTCTGTCCTTTAAGTTCTTTTGGCCGTAGATTGGAAGTAAGTCTTAATCCGTATTGAATTAGTTTCTTTTTGTTGTTTAAGTTCTTTTGGCCAAAGATTGGAATCAAGTCTTAATCATTATGGAATTGGTTTCTAATCAATTGGATTTTTATATACTTATTTTCCCTCATTCCTAGCTCATTAATTCTCTTTTGTGCCTAATTGTTTTGAATTGGACCATTTTGTGTTGTTTGGATTTTGTTTGGGTTTGAGTTAAATTTTCCAGCATTAGGTGAATTCTGAAACTGTTTTGGTTTTTGGATTATATCTTGAGTTGTAGAGCTCATTTTGTTGTGATTTTTTATTTGTAGAAAAGCTAAGAGATAGGCCTACAAGTTATATGAAGAGCTCAGAGGCCAATTCTGGTGTTAAGAAGCTGAAATTGGGCATAGAAGTGAACTGAAGTGGTGCAGCCGTGGATTTTGAGCAGGGTGTGGCATTTGGGCCATATCTCAGTCCACAGATGTCTGATTGAGCCCATTCCAGTGGCATTTTGAAGCTGACATCCAAGGCTACAATTCTTCTTCAAAGTGGAACTCCAAACAGAATCGTTTTGATAGCCAAAACGGTAGAAGAACATTACTCATAGAATTAGTTATAATGATTTCATGGTTTTAGTGTAACTTTCTTTCTATAATTCGGATTTTAGCAAATAAGATGTCCAGATTCAAAGGAGAGAGAGAGGATTAATGTAGTAATTACAATTTAATAATTTTAGGTGATTTTGATTCTGATTTTGGCTGGTTTCTGAAAGAGGCCAAACTTGTAACTTGGGGAGATAGACTTTTGAATAAGCAGTTTTTCGGTTTTGTTCTTCTTCTTCTCCTCTCTTCTCTCACGCGCCCCCCCCCACCTTGCAAATTTGTCTTCCTCCATTCATGGAGGAGTAAGCTTCCATCTAATCCAAGGATTCAAAGACAACATTAGCATTCTTGAGGGTTGTTGCTTTAGAGTTCATCAATTTGGTTTCTTCTACTCCCTTTTTCCTTGTTTTTGATTCAATTTCGATTTGAAGATTTTCAATGCGGTATTGTGATTAACTACTTGGTTGTTTGTTTGCTTGCTTCATATTACTCGGTTATTTAATATCGTAACACAACTGTTTTGACAAGTAGAATCAGGTTTCAGATTTGAAGTTGGTGATTAAGTGCATTAGTGCTTGGAAATTAACACGAATTGATTAGATTCTAGAGGTTTCTGAGTTTAATCATTTAAGTGTTAATCGAATGTGTGAAGTTTTCATGTGTAATGTGCAGTCGAATTGATGTTTCATTCGAACTTGACATTAATTAGTGACTGGTTTGTTGACATACAATTAAAACTCAATGATTGAATGAAAATGGTCTTCTTTTGATTTTTGGATTAGATGTTCCAAATTCTGTTCATTTCTTTTCTATTCATTTCGGTAATTTAAATTCCTAAACCCCCCCCCCCAATTTCTTGATCATATAACATTGTCATCACTGGGAAATGACCCGAGTTGCACTTTTACTACAATTTAGTGAAATTCGGTTTTATTATAATTTGGCCAAAGACTCGGCTGAGTCGATTTCTCCTTCTCCCTTACGTTCTTTGGGCTATTGATTGAAAGCAAGGCTTAATCCCTAATGAATTAGTTTCTCTTTCTTCTTTAAGTTCTTTGGGCCATTGATTGGAGGCAAGTCTTAATCCGTAATAAATTTGTTTCTCTTTGCCCTTTAAATTCTTTTGGGCATCGATTGGAAGCAAGTCTTAACGCATAATGAATTGGTTTCTTTTTATCCTTTAAGTTCTTTTGGCCATTGATTGGAAGCAAGTCTTAATCCATAATGAATTGATTTCTCTTTAACCTTTAAGTTCTTTTAGCTGTTGATTGGAAATAAGTCTTAACCTGTAATGAATTAGTTTTTTTTGTTGTTTAAGTTCTTTTGGCCAAAGATTGGAATTGTAACAACCTAATAAATCCATACTACACTTAAGTCATATTACGGCGTTTTATTAGTTGTTACTTATGCTCGTGGAAAACTAAAATTCATTTATAAGTCAAGTTACGCGGAAAATGCAGTAAAATTTCTTTTTGAAATATGTCGTCGCTTTGCAGTGTTTTGGAAAGCAAAGCCTTGAGCGGGAAGATAGATAGAGAAAGAGCATGTCGCATAAAATACATACCCCAATATCACAAAACATGAGAAAGGTAAATAAATAGTAATTCACAAATACATTGCCTTATATAACTAATCATTACACTCATATGGGTTCATAATATATATATATATATATATCAGCATTACATTGAAGAAGGCTCATGGTCGTGCCATGATCCAAATATTAGATACAAACTTAAATTGATATCGTTCGTCACAAAAAGGAATGTATGAAGATGCAGAGCTACGGCAACTATAAGTCCAAATTAGCATTGTCTGACATCTCATGTCATACGTTCGCTCACAGTGTAGGGGATCCATGCTCCACTCCACCGGATGCGCCATCGGATTCTGGTGACGATACGGAAAAGTAACTAGAGTGAGAAATAAAATTTCTCAGTAGGACTTGAACCCGACACTAAAGTGTTATCGTCATCGTCCCAGCCACTTCGGTTTTATAAATGAAAATAGTGAGCATGCATAAGGTCTAATTCTTAGATTTTCGAAAACATAGCCATCCGAAGTGGATTCAATTTTAACATGTCCTTTGATCATTTATATCATAACAAGCATAGGAATAACTATAATTACATAAAACATGTATGGCTGTGCTATAAGCTTCTCTTAACTTCTTCCCTTCAAGGGTTTGGACCGAAGTCCCTTTTCTTTTATTAACTTGACTTTATCTTAAGTCTTTTTCTCTTCACCCACTAAACATAAGTGGTAATGAGCTCATCTAGTGTTGTCGCCACTATAAATTTTCGGTACTTACACTAGCTAGGTCATGCCATGCCTCATGTAAGCCCTATCCCCTATACTCATACTAGCTGGGTCGATGCCATGCTTCATGTGAGTCGTGGGTGAGGGGAGCTTCTTATTACAGGTCACCTTCCCTTTTGAAGGATCATACCCTTAGTTCATTTTCTGCTTATTAAGGCTTATGATGCAAAATTATTCTAATTCTTTTCCACATCTAGGCATTACGTATCGCCGTCCCCAAATGTGATTCCTTTATCGTATATCATTAAGCATCATATCATCAACATATCATATTCATATCATCATCATTCATTATCGTATCGTCATCATATCATTATCATCCTTATCATCATCATATCATATCATATCATATCATATCATCATCATCATCATCATCATCATCATCATCATCATATCATATCATCATATTGACACATAGAGGCTTACATGTCACACAAAGTCTTATGAGCTTAGCTTAGTAAATTTGATGCAAGCTTTTAATTAAGGTTGCCTCTTGTATAAATTCTTTTATTAGGTATGGGGCCAATTTCATCTATTATCCTTTTTGAAACTTTTAAGATGAATTATGAAGTTTTCCAATATCTTAAATTGAGGGTCTTAGTGTGCTTAAGTAAGATTCTCATTAGTGTTAGAAATTTTATCTTAACTAGTTTTTGGTTTTACTACAGGGTAGTAACTTTAAAAATTCACCATAATTTCACCTTTTACTCTTTTGACTTAAATATTGGTATGCTTATACGTCTCTGGGTCTATTTTTAAACAAAAAAACCTCACTCAAAAATTCATTTTGCAACTTGAGATATGCACCTTTTAATCTGACTACTCAGCTTTTAAGTTTATTCTCAGTATAGTGACTTTTAAACTTTACTGGGAGTTCATCACCAAGAATTTGACAAAACTGTTTTATGGGATGTTCCTCTATGTCTTTGCTTTCTAACAAACTTGGTCTCACTCAAAAATGTTATGTATAGCTCGAGTTATGCATGTTTTAGTACAGACTGCCCGAACAGAAACACATATGGGAATAGCCTACTTTGAAAATTCATATCTCTCTCGTTTTAAGGCCAAAGTTTATGTATTTTATATGTATAAAAATATCTATGACTCTTTTTTCATTTAAAATTAGTTTTGTTGCATTTGGAGTTATATTGAAAGAGTTATTAGTCACGCCATTTAGACTGCTAGAATTTCCCGACTTCCACGATTTTTATTTAAATGAATTTTCTTGTAAAAACATTAAGTCTTTTCTTCAAGTGACCACTTTACATTCCCAAACCACTTTTATACTTTGAGATATTGGTAAAAATCAATATTTTGAGTTCTAAAAAGTTGGGTTCAACATAAAACAAAATGCACAACCAAAGTCACTTTCCAAAGAAGAGCAAAATCACAAACAACTTCTTATAATGAAAGCATGGCCATGAGACCTCTAGAGCAAGTTCTAAAACCACCTAGCTATGGAGAGCTTAAGAGTTTTAGAGCTTGAAAAACATAGAAGAAAGAGGGGTTAGAGTCACTACCAAATGGGTTTCTTGAAAGCTTGAAGAGTGAAAATGGTTGGAGATGGCCTCCTCCTTCTTGAGCTTGATAATGGGGCTAAGTGAGTGTTTGTTTTGCTTCCTCAAGAACCAAAGAGGGTGGTCCTTGAAGGGCTTATGACGGTGGTGATAGGAAATGAGGGTGGTGGTGGTGGAAGAGTAAGAAGAACAAGAAAGAAAGTGGGAAGAACAAAGAGAGGTTGAGAGGAAGAGGAGTGGCTAGTTGGTATCTTTGGGAAAGAATAGAAATCACAAATGAGAGAGTGAGGGCACTGTTTTGGGGTGCAAAAATGGGGGTGAGGGCTGATTGGTTTTGCTTCTCCAACAAGCAAGGGGAAGTAGGTGAGTTTAACTTCTTTTTCAAGCAAGAAAGCTAGGAACCTTGGGATAAAAGAGTGGGTTGTGTTTCTCTTGAGTCTTGGTGGTTGGGTAAAGACCTTTTAATGTTTTTCAAGTGGTTAAAGGCATGACCGCTCTTGGGATTGGCTTGATTGAATAGGATCACTCCAAGTGGCATAAACCTAAGGGAGGAAGGTACTTCTCTTATCTTGACTAAAGAGATAGTACTAACATAGACCCTTGATCTAAGAGTGCATGATGAGGAGGCAAATGGATGGTTGGATTTTGCTCTTGTCCTTGGCTGAAATTTGGTGCATCAATTAGGAGAAATTTTTAAATCTTCAAAGCTATTAGAATTACCTAAGTTGTTAATCAATTCGATTAGTTAAATTGCTCTTTAATCGATTTCGGTTAATTACACTTTTAAGACGTTTTTCCTCTAAAAGAATTGATCTTATGAATTATGTAATTAGGGTGTAAGAATTAATCTATCTCAATTGGCAAGGTAGAACAATTGTCTTGTACTTAATTAATAAGATTGGATTAGCTTAATTATATTTCTAAGTTACGAATTAATGAGGTTTGAATAATTAGGTTTTAATTAAAACATTTAGTGTGTTATGATTCAATTATTGACTTGACTCAATTTGCTAAGCTCTTGCTCATCAAGATTAGTCGATTAGTCCTCAGTTAATTGTTAACCTCTCTAATTAGCCAGGATCACTGAGCTAATTAGCTTAGACAAAAATTGGGGATGTTACAGGAATCATATCTTAATCGTTGACGAATAAGTTTCTATTTCTCCATTACGTTCTTTGAAATTTTATTGGTTGAAAGCAAATCTTAATCCGTAATGAATTGGTTCCTCTTTCCCCTTTCAGTTCTTTGGGCCATTAATCAAAAGCAAGTCTTAATCCGTAATGAATTGGTTTTTCTTTGCCCTTTAAGTTCTTTTTGCCAAAGATTGGAATCAGGTTTTAATCATTAAGGAATTGGTTTCTTTTTGTCCTTTAAGTTCTTTTGGCCATTGATTGGAACCAAGTCTTAATCCGTAATGAATTGGTTTCTTTTTGTTGTTTAAGTTCTTTTGGCCAAAGATTGGAATCAAGTCTTAATCATTGACGAAAAGGTTTCTCTTTCTCCATTACGTTCTTTGGGCCATTGATTGAAAGCAAGTCTTAATGCATAATGAATTAGTTTCTCTTTATCCTTTAAGTTCTTTGGGCCATTGATCGGAAGCAAGTCTTAATCTGTAATGAATTGGTTTCTCTTTTCCCTTTAAGTTCTCTTGGCCAAAGATTGGAATCAAGTCTTAATCATTAAGGAATTAGTTTCTCTTTGTCCTTTAATTTCTTTTGGCAATTGGTTTCTCTTTGTGCTTTAAGTTCTTTTGGCCAAGATTGGAATCAAGTCTTAATCATTAAGGAATTGATTTCTCTTTATTCTTTAAGCTGGTTTGGCCAAAGATTAGAATCAAGTCTTAATCATTAAGGAATTGGTTTCTCTTTCTCCTAGAAGTTGTTTTAGCCATTGATTAGAAGCAAGTCTTAATCTGTAATGAATTTATTTCTCTTTGTCCTTTAAGTTCTTTTGGCCATCAATTGGATGCATGTCTTAATCCGTAATGAATTGGCTTCCTTTTGTCCTTTATGTTTTTTTGGCCAAAGATTGGAATCAAGTCTTAATCATTAAAGAATTAGTTTCTCTTTGTCCTTTATGTTCTTTTGGCCATTGATTAGAATCAAGTTATAATCCCTAATGAATTGGTTTCTCTTTGTCCTTTATTCTTTTGGCCAAAGATTGGAATCAAGTCTTAATCGTTAAGGAATTGGTTTCTCTTTCTTTATCAAGTTCCTTTAGCCATTGATTGGAAGCAAAACTTAAGTTGTAATGAATTGGTTTCTCTTTGTCGTTGAAGTTCTTTTGGCAATTGTGATGAGGACATAAAGGCCCAAGCCCAAGTCCAGACTTAAGCCCAAAAAGAAGCCCAAGATCCGATACAAGGCCTAGGAGGACCCATGACAAGAGCTAGAGCAAAGAAGACCCAAGAAGCTATCATACATGTGATTATCTCCTTGTTGGAAGCCCAAACACAATTTGAAGCCCAATATCCAAATGAAGCCCAACGCATGAATCTGAGGGTTTACACATGTGTAGCCCACTTGGAATGAGAGGAAAAGAGCCCAAAGAGTCAATCTGAATTAGCAAGACTTTATTTTTTTATTTTATTTTTCTATTGTTATGTTGTGATAAAAAAATATAAATTATTTATAGCAAGATTAGAACCCAGTCACTTGAGGCTGAATATGTCTCCTTAACCATTGGAACATATCAGTAATACTTATGTTAAGGGGTTTTGCTTTTAGTTTTGTTAAGTCTCAGGAGCAAACTCTTAAACTGATTTGTATTAAAACATTTGGAGATCAATACAGAGTAGAATACGTATGTTGCACAAATTGTGAGTTTTTCTTTGCTAGGGTTCTTCCTTGCATCTTTTGATCTTATCAAGAATCCTCTAATTCTTGTGGTGATCCTTCTTAGCTTATCAAACTAGGTTTGCAGTGCCATTCTTATCTTGTTTCTTTTTCATCAATTTTGTGTCAATTTTCCCAGAATTCATCTCAATTATCTCTTGTTCATATCTCGAGTTATACGTATTGTTTTTCGGTGATTGTTGAGCCTAAATTGTGTTTTAGAACATTAACTTTCTTCTCATTTTTGAATTGTCCAATTCCGAGACTTGTAGCATTAGATATGTGCTTGTGTTAACTTCGTGTTGAATTTGCATTTTGCTGTCGCAATCTTTTGTTTCTTTTTCTTTCTATTTCAATTTCTTCTGTCCAAGTCCTAGATAGATCCTAATTCAAGAGGCTTAAGGTAAAAACTCATCATTTGGTAATCAGAGCTAGTCACTAAGACTAGTTGTGGATGTGAATTTAGAGGAAAAAAGGGCTGTTTGGGTGATGTTTTTGCAGAAGAAAAACACAAAAATTTGATTGCTTGAAGGCTGCAAGGAGGTGTTCATTGGCTGGCAAGTAGGTACTCATAAAACCCTAATTTTAATTGCTTGTTTGAAGCCTAATTTGAAGGAATTCAAATTTTGAATTGGAATTGTTCGGAGGTTAATTTGGTGCTAAAATTTACATTAAGTGTGGCTGGGATTTGTTGAACAATTGTTAGTGATTTGAAGGATAAAATTCTGTATTCATATTTGTAAAAAAAAAAAAAAAACGGGGGGAAAGAAGGAAAACAGAATTGAAATTGGGAAAAAAAAAAGGGAGTAAAGTGGAAGTGACTGAAGTTGACATGGGAAACTTGATTTGGTAAAAAAAAAAAAAACAGAAATTGAGTTCTTGAGCTATCTTGAAATTCTGGATTTAGAGGGCTTGAAATTTCTTTTAACTAAGTTTCTTTGATCTATTTCTTGTTTCTAAGTTGATATCCTTGTTCCTTTGGTTGTTAATCTTTTGTTTGTAGTAATTTGTGTTCCTTTGTTCTTCTTAGTTGAAATATGTACCTTTTTTGTCCTTAACTTGTGAGTTTGTTTTCTTTTCATTTTCTTAAGTTGTGCCTTGTGTCTTGTCTCATATTTGTTTTCCATAGAGTTCGTGTTTATCTTTCTTGTCTTGTGTTTGCTGCCCTTAAGTGATTCTTGATAATTGATTGTTTGATCTAGTAAGAACCTTAAGCTAGAGGATGAGTGGAAAACAGCTTTTAAAACCAAGTATGGCTTGTATGAGTGGAAAGTAATGCCATTTGGTTTGACAAATGCCCCTAGTACCTTCATGAGATTGATGAACCATGTTTTGAGAGAGTTTTTAGGGAAATTTGTGGTTGTTTACTTTGATGATATTCTTGTATATAGTAAAAATCTGGATGAGCATTTGCATCATTTGATATCTGTTTTGTATGTGCTTAGAAAAGAAAGATTGTATGCTAATTTGGAAAAGTGCACGTTTTGTAAGGACCATGGTGTGTTCTTAGGATTTGTGGTTAATTCTAGTGGAGTGCATGTAGATAAAGAGAAAATAAAAGCAATCCAAGAATGGCCAACTCCTAAAAGTGTGAGTGAGATAAGAAGTTTCCATGGGCTTGCTAGTTTCTATAGGAGGTTTGTTAAGGATTTTAGTACCTGCTGCACATTTAAACGAGCTAGTCAAGAAGCATGTGGAATTTAAATGGGGAAAGAAATAAGAGAAAGCATTTGCTGCCCTAAAAGAGAAATTAACACATGCACCCATACTTGCTTTGCCTAACTTTGCAAAATCCTTTGAACTGGAGTGTGATGCATCTGGGGTAGGCATAGGAGCTGTTTTAATGCAAGAAGGACATCCCATTGCATATTTTAGTGAAAAATTGAATAGGGCTGACCTTAACTACCCTACATATGATAAGGAATTGTATGCTTTAGTTAGGGCTTTGCAAACTTGGCAACATTATCTTCTGCCTAAAGAATTTGTCATTCATAGTGATCATGAATCCTTGAAGTATTTGAAAGGGCAGGGAAAGTTGAACAAGAGGCATGCCAAGTGGGTGGAATTCCTTGAACAATTCCCATATATGATCAAGCACAAGAAAGGTAAGTCCAATGTGGTAGCTGATGCTTTGTCACGCAGGTATGCTTTATTGTCTACTCTTGAAACCAAGTTTCTTGGTTTTGAGTGCATTAAGGAATTATATGAGCATGATGCTGATTTTTCTCATATTTATCAAACATGTTCTCATATTGCATTTGATGGGTATTTTAAGCATGATGGTTATTTAATAAAGGATAAGAGACTTTGTGTGCCTAAGAGTTCAATTAGGGAAATGCTTGTTCAGGAGGCACATGAAGGGGCTTAATGGGGCACTTTGAGGTGCAAAAGACATATGACATTTTGCATGACCATTTCTACTGGCCTCACATGAAACATGATGTACATAAGTTGTGTGATAAGTGTCTTGTTTGTAAAAAGGCTAAGTCTAATGTCATGCCACATGGTTTGTACACTCCGTTGCCTGTTCCTGAACACCCTTGGATTAATATTTCTATGGATTTTGTTTTAAGTTTACCTCGGTCCAAGGGAGGAAAGGACTCAATTTTTATGGGGGTTGACAGGTTTTCTAAAATGGCTCACTTTATACCTTGTAAGAAGGTGGATGATGCATGTCATGTAGTTGACTTATTCTTCAAAGAGGTGGTAAGATTGCATGGTTTGCCTAGGAGTATTGTGAGTGATCGAGACTCTAAACTCCTTAGTCATTTTTGGAGGACCTTGTAGGGAAAGATTGGCACTAAACTTTTGTTTTCAACTACGTGCCATCCCCAAACTGATGGGCAAACAGAGGTGGTAAATAAAACTCTTTCTACTTTTCTTAGAGCTATTATTAAGAAAAATCTTAGAACTTGGGAAGAGTGTTTGCCACATGTTGAGTTTGCTTATAATAGGGCAGTACATAGCACTACTCAGCTTTCACCATTTGAAATTGTTTATGGTTTTAATCCTTTGACTCCTTTGGATTTATTGCCTTTACCTAACATTTCTTAATTGAAAGATAAGTCTGGCCAGGAAAAAGCTAATTATGTCAAGAAGTTGCATGAGAAGATCAAGGCCCAAATTGAGAGGAAAATGGAAGGGTATGCTAAACATGCAAACAAAGGAAGGAGGAAGGTAACTTTTGAACCAGATGATTGGGTATGGGTACACTTCAGGAAAGAAAGATTTCCATCTCAACGGAAGTCTAAGCTGATGCCAAGGGGAGATGGACCTCTCCAAGTATTGGCCAAGATCAATGATAATGCCTATAAGATTGATTTGCCAAGTGAGTAGAGTGTGAGTGCTACTTTTAATGTGGCTAACTTGTCCCTCTATGATGCAAGTGATGACTTACAGGATTTGAGGACAAATGCTTCTTAAGAAGGAGAGAATGATGAAGACACAAAGGCCCAAGCCCAAGTACAAACTCAAGCCCAAAATGAAGCCCAAGATCTGATACAAGGCCTAAGAGGACCCATGACAAGAGCTAGAGCAAAGAAGGCCCAAGAAGCTATCAAACATGTGATTATCTTCTTGTTGGAATCCTAAACACAATTTGAAGCCCAATATCCAAATGAAGCCCAACACATGAATCTGAGGGTTTACACATGCGTAGCCCACTTGGAATGAGAGGAAAAGAGCCCAAAGAGTCAATCTGAATTAGCAAGACTTTAGTTGTTTATTTTATTTTTCTATTGTTATGTTGTGATAAAAAAATATAAATTATCTATAGCAAGATTAGAACCCAAGCACTTGAGGCTGAATATGTCTCTTTAACCATTGGAACATATCAGTAATGCTTATGTTAAGGGCTTTTGCTTTTAGTTTTGTTAAGTCTTAGGGGTAAATTCTTAAACTGATTTGTATTAAAACATTTGGAGATCAATACAGAGTAGAATGCGTATGTTGCACAAATTGTGAGTTTTTCTCTGCTAGGGTTCTTCCTTGCATCTTTTGATCTTATCAAGAATCCTCCAATTCTTGTGGTGATCCTTCTTGGCTTATCAAACTAGGTTTGTGGCGCCATTCTTATCTTGTTTCTTTTTCATCAATTTCGCGTCAATTTTCCCAGAATTCATCTCAATTATCTCTTGTTCATATCTCGAGTTATACGTATTGTTTTTCGGTGATTCTTGAGCCTAAATTGTGTTTCAGATCGTCAGCTTTCTTCTCGCTTTTGAATCGTCCAATTCCAAGACATGTGGCGTGAGATATGTGCTTGTGTTAACTTCGCGTTGAATTTGCATTTTGCTGTCGCAATCTTTTGTTTCTTCTTCTTTCTATTTCAATTTCTTCTATCCAAGTCCTAGATAGATCCTAATTCAAGAGGCTTAAGGTAAAAACTCATCAAATTGATTGGAAGCAAGTCTTAATCCGTAATGAATTGGTTTTTCCTTGTCCTTTGAGTTATTTTGGCCATCAATTGGAAGCAAGTCTTAATCCGTAATGAGTTGGTTTGTTTTTGTCCTTTATGTTTTTTTGGCCGATGATTGGAATTAAGTCTTAATCCTTAAGAAATTAGTTTCTCTTTGTCCTTTAAGTTCTTTTGGCCATTGATTGGAAGAAAGTCTTAATCTACAATGAATTAGTTTCTCTTTGTGTTTTAAGTTATTTTGGCCATTCATTGGATCCAAGTCTTAATCCATAATGAACTGTTTTTCTTTCTCCTTTAAGTTACATTGGCCATTGATTAGAATCAAGCCTTAATCCATAATGAATTGGTTTCTCTTTGTCCTTTAAGTTCTTTCAGCCAAATATTGGAATCAAGTCTTAATTATTACAAAATTGGTTTCTCTTTGTCCTTTAAGTTCTTTTGGCCGCTGATTGCAAGCAAGCCTTAATCTGTAATGAATTAGTTTTTCTTTGTCCTTTAAGTTATTTTAGCCATTTATTGGAAGCAAGTCTAAATCCCTAACGAATTGGTTCCTCTTTGTCCTTTAAATTCTTTTGGCCAAGGATTTGATGCAAGTCTTAATCCGTAATGAATTAGTTTCCCATTGTCCTTTATGTTCTTGTTGCCAAAGATTGCAATCAAGTCTTAATCATTAAAGAATTGGGTTCTCTTTGTCCTTTAAGTTCTTTTAGCCATTGATTAGAATCAAGTCTTAATCCTTAATCAATTGGCTTCTTATTATCCTTTAAGTTCTTTTCACCAAAGATTAGAATCAAGTCTTAATCATTGACGAATAGGTTTCTCTTTCTCCATTACGTTCTTAGGGCCATTGATTGAAAGCAAGTCTTAATCCGTAATTAATTGGTTTCTCTTTCTCCTTTAAGGTTTTTGGGCCGTTGATCGGAAGCAAGTCTTAATCCGTAATGCATTGGTTTCTCTTTTCCCTTTAAGTTCTTTTGGTGAAAGGTTGGGATCAAGTCTTAATCATTAAGGAATTAGTTTCTTTTTATCCTTTAAGTTCTTTTGGCCATTGATTGGAAGCAAGTGTTAATCCATAATGAATTGGTTTCTCTTTGTCCTTTAAGTTCTTTTGGCCAAGATTGGAATCAAGTCTTAATCATTAAGGAATTGATTTCTCTTTGTTCTTTAAGTTGGTTTGGCCAAAGATTAGAATCAAGTCTTAATCATTAAAGAATTGGTTTCTCTTTCTCCTTGAAGTTGTTTTGGCCATTGATTGGAAGCAAGTCTTAATCTGTAATGAATTTGATTCTCTTTGTCCTTTAAGTTTTTTTGGCCATCAATTGGATACAAGTCTTAATCCATAATGAATTGGTTTTCCTTTGTCCTTTATGTTCTTTTGGCCAAAGATTGGAATCAAGTCTTAATCATTAAAGAATTGGTTTCTCTTTGTCCTTTATGTTCTTCTGGCCATTGATTAGAATCAAGTCATAATCCCTAATGAATTGGCTTCTCTTTGTCCTTTAAGTTCTTTTGGCCAAAGATTGGAATCAAGTATTAATGGTTAGATAATTGGTTTCTATTTCTTTATCAAGTTCTTTTGGCCATTGATTAGAAGCAAAACTTAATCCGTAATGAATTGGTTTCTCTTTGTCGTTGAAGTTCTTTTGGCAATTGATTGGAAGCAAGTCTGAATCCCTAATGAATTGGTTTTTCCTTGTCCTTTGAGTTATTTTGGCCATCGATTGGAAGCAAGTCTTAATCCGTAACGAATTAGTTTGTTTTTGTCCCTTATGTTTTTTTGGCCGATGATTGGAATCAAGTCTTAATCCTTAAGGAATTAGTTTCTCTTTGTCCTTTAAATTTGTTTGGCCATTGATTGGAAGAAAGTCTTAATCTGTATTGAGTTGGTTTCTCTTTATCTTTTAAGTTCTTTTGGCCGTTGATTGGAACCAAGTCTCAATCCATAGTGTATTTGTTTTTCTTTGTCCTTTAAGTTATTTTGGCCATTCATTGGATCCAGGTCTTAATCCATAACAAATTGGTTGCTCTTTCTCCTTGAAGTTCTGTTGGCCATGGATTGGAATCAAGCCTTAATCCATAATGAATTGTTTTCTCTTTGTCCTTTAAGTTCTTTTAGCCAAATATTGGAATCAAGTCTTAATCATTACGAAATTGGTTTCTCTTTGTCCTTTAAGTTCTTTTGGCCGCTAATTGCAAGCAAGCCTTAGTCTGTAATGAATTCGTTTTTATTTGTCGTTGAAGTTCTTTTGGCAATTGATTGGAAGCAAGTCTGAATCCCTAATGAATTGGTTTTTCCTTGTCCTTTGAGTTATTTTGGCCATCGATTGGAAGCAAGTCTTAATCCGTAACGAATTGGTTTGTTTTTGTCCCTTATGTTTTTTTGGCCGATGATTGGAATCAAGTCTTAGTCCTTAAGGAATTAGTTTCTCTTTGTCCTTTAAGTTCTTTTGGCCATTGATTGGAAGAAAGTCTTAATCTGTATTGAGTTGGTTTCTCTTTATCTTTTAAGTTCTTTTGGCCGTTGATTGGAACCAAGTCTCAATCCATAATGTATTTGTTTCTCTTTATCCTTTAAGTTATTTTGGCCATT
Organism: Pterocarpus macrocarpus; assembly: GCA_031439585.1. Taxonomy (NCBI): domain Eukaryota; kingdom Viridiplantae; phylum Streptophyta; class Magnoliopsida; order Fabales; family Fabaceae; genus Pterocarpus; species Pterocarpus macrocarpus. The sequence continues at coordinate 20,066,114 of CM062513.1, read as the reverse complement.
CATTGGATCCAAGTCTTAATCCATAATGAATTGGTTGCTCTTTCTCCTTGAAGTTCTGTTGGCCATGGATTAGAATCAAGCCTTAATCCATAATGAATTGTTTTCTCTTTGTCCTTTAAGTTCTTTTAGCCAAATATTGGAATCAAGTCTTAATCATTACGAAATTGGTTTATCTTTGTCCTTTAAGTTCTTTTGGCCGCTAATTGCAAGCAAGCCTTAATCTGTAATGAATTCGTTTTTCTTTGTCCTTTAAGTTATTTTGCCCATTTATTGGAAGCAAGTCTTAATCCCTAACGAATTGGTTTCTCTTTGTCCTTCAAATTCTTTTGGCCAAGGATTTGATGCAAGTTGTGATCCGTAATGAATTGGTTTCCCATTGCCTTTATGTTCTTTTGGCCAAAGATTGGAATCAAGTCTTAATCATTAAAGACTTGGGTTCTCTTTGTCATTTTAGTTCTTTTGGCCATTGATTAGAATCAAGTCTTAATCCTTAATCAATTGGCTTCTCATTGTCCTTTAAGTTCTTTCGCCAAAGATTGGAATCAAGTCTTAATAATTAAGGAATTGGTTTCTCTTTATCCTTTAAGTTCTTTTGGGCCAATGATTGGAACCGAGCTATAATTAGTAATGAATTCGTTTCTCTTTGTCCTTTAAGTTCTTTTAGCCATTGATTGGAATCAAGCCTTAATCCATAATGAATCGGTTTCTCTTTCTCCATTAAGTTCTTTTGGCCGAAGATTGGAATCAAGCCTTAATCCATAATGAATCGGTTTCTCTTTGTCCTTTATGTTCTTTTGGCCATTGATTGGAATCAAACCTTAATCCGTAATGAATTGGTTTCTCTTTGCCCTTTAAGTTCTTTTGGTCGTTGATTGGAAGCAAGTGTTAATCTATAATGAATTGTTTTCTCTTTGTCCATTAAGTTCTTCTGGCTAAGTATTGGAATCAAGCCTTAATCATCGAGAAATTGGTTTCTCTTTGTCCTTTAAGTTCTTTTGGCCATTGTTTGGATGCAAGTCTTAATTGTGAATGAAATGGTTTCTCTTTGTCCTTGAAGTTATTTTGGCCATTGATTGGAAGCAAGTTTTAATTCGTAATGAACTGGTTTCTCTTTGTCCTTTATATTCTTTTTGCCAAAGTTCAGAATCAAGTATTAATCATTAAGGAATTGGTTTCTCTTTGCCCTTTAGGTTCTTTTGGCCGTTATTTGGAAGCAAGTCTTAATTCGTAATGAATTGGTTTCTCTTTGTTGTTTAAGTTCTTTTGGCCATTGAACGAAATCAAGTCTTAATCATTAAGAATTGGTTTTGCTTTGTCCTTTAAGTTCTTTTGGCCATTGATTGGAAGCAAGTCTTAACCAATAATAAATTGGTTTCTCTTTGTCCTTTTAGTTCTTTTCGCCAGCGGTTGGAATCAAGTCTTATTCATTAAAGAATTGATTTCTTTTTTTCCTTTAAGCTCTTTTGGCCTTTGTATAGAATCAAATCTTAATCCGTAATGAATCGTTTTCTCTTTGTCCTTTAACTTCTTTTGGCCAAAGATTGGAATCAAGTCTTAATCATTAAGGAATTGTTTCACTTTGTCCTCTAGGTTCTTTTGGCCATTGATTGGCATCATGCCTTAATCCGTAATGAATTGGTTTCTCTTTTCCTTTAAGTTCTTTAGGCCAAAGGTTGGAATCAAGGCTTAATCTTTAAAGAATTGGTTTCTCTTTCTCCTTTAAGTTCTTTTGGCCTTTGGATTGAATCAAGTCTTAATCCGTAATGAATCGATTTTCTCTTTGTCCTTTAAGTTCTTTTGGCCAAAGATTGGAATCAAGTCTTAATCATTAAGGAATTGTTTCTCTTTGTCCTCTAGGTTCTTTTGGCCATTGATTGGAATCATGCCTTAATCCATAATGAATTGGTTTCTCTTTTCCTTTAAGTTGTTTAGGTCAAAGATTGGAATCAAGTCTCAATCATTAAGGAATTGGTTGTTTTTGTTTATTAAGTTCTTTTGGCCATTGAATGGAAGCAAGTCTAAATCCATAAAGAATTGGTTTCCTTTTATCCTTTAAGTTATTTTGGCCATTGATTGGCAGCAAGTCTTAATCTGTAATGAATTGCTTTTTCTTTGTCCTTTAAGTTATTTTGGCAATCGATTGGATACAAGTCTTAATCCGTAATAAATTGGTTTCTCTTTGACTTTTTAGCTCTTTTGGCCATCAATTTGAAGCAAGTCTTAATCCGTAATGAATTGTTTTCTCTTTATCCTTTAAGTTCTTTTGACCGTTGATTGGAAGTATGTCTTAATTTGTAATAAATTAGTCTTTTTTTGTTGTTTAAGTTCTTTTGGCCAATTCATCAAGCCATTGATTGAAAGCAAGTTTGAATCCGTAATGAATTGGTTTCTCCTTCTCGTTTAAGTTCATTGGACCATCGATTGGAAGCAAGTCTTAATCCATAATGAATTGGTTTCTCTTTGCCTATTAAGTTATTGTCTCCAAAGATTGGAATCGGGTTAGTTCTTTTGGCCATTGATTGGAACCAAGTCTTAATCCGTAATGAATTAGTTTCTTTTTGTTGTTTAACTTCTTTTGGCCAACGATTGAAATGAAGTCATAATAATTAAGTAGTTGGCTTATCTTTCTCCATTACATTCTTTGGGCCATTGACTGAAAGCAAGTCCTAATCCGTAATGAATTGGTTTCTCTTTCTCCTTTAAGTTCTTTGGGCCATTGATCGGAAGCAAGTCTTAATCCGTAATGAATTGGTTTCTCTTTTCCCTTTAAGTTCTTTTGGCCAAAGATTGGAATCAAGTCTTAATCATTAAGGAATTGGTTTCTTTTTATCCTTTAAGTTCTTTTGGCCATTGATTGGAAGCAAGTGTTAATCCGTAATGAATTGGTTTCTCCTTGTCCTTTAAGTTCTTTTGGCCAAGATTGGAATCAAGTCTTAAACATTAAGGAGCTGATTTCTCTTTCTCTTTTAAGGTGGTTTGGCCAAAGATTAGAATCAAGTCTTAATCATTAAAGAATTGGTTTCTCTTTCTCCTAGAAGTTGTTTTGGCCATTGATTGGAAGCTAGTCTTAATCCATAATGAATTTGTTTCTCTTTGTCCTTTAAGTTGTTTTGGCCATCAATTGGATGCAAAACTTGATCTGTAATGAATTGGTTTCCTTTTGTCCTTTATGTTCTTTTGGCCAAAGATTGGAACCAAGTCTTAATCATTCAAGAATTAGTTTCTCTTTGTCCTTTATGTTCTTTTGGCCATTGATTTGAATCAAGTCATAATCCCTAATAAATTGGTTTCTTTTTGTCCTTTAAGTTCTTTTAGCCAAAGATTGGCATCATGTCCTAATCATTAAGGAATTGGTTTCTCTTTCTTTATCAAGTTGTTTTGGCCATTGATTGGAAGTAAAACTTAATCCGTAATGAATTGGCTTCTCTTTGTCCTTTAAGTTCTTTTGGCAATTGATTGGAAGAAAGTCTTAATCCGTAATGAATTGGTTTCTCCTTGTCCTTTGAGTTCTTTTGGCCATTGATTGGAAGCAAATCATAATCCGTAATGATTTGGTTTGTTTTTGTCATGTATGTTTTTTTGGCCGATGATTAGAATCAAGTCTTAATCGTTAAGAAATTGTTTTCTCTTTGTCCTTTAAGTTCTTTTCGCCATTAATCGGAAGCAAGTCTTAATCTGTAATGAATTGGTTCCTGATTATCCTTTAAGTTCTTTTGGCCGTTGATTGGAATCAAGCCTTAATCCATAATGAATTGATTTCTTTTTGTCCTTTAAGTTATTTTGGCCATTCGTTGGATGCAAGTCTTAATCCGTAATGAATTGGTTTCTCTTTCTCCTTTAAGTTCTGTTGGCCATTGATTAGAATCAAGTCTTAATCCATAATGAATTGGTTTCTCTTTGTCCTTTAAGTTCTTTCGGCCAAAGATTGGAATCAAGTCTTAAACATTAAGGAACTAATTTCTCTTTCTCTTTTAAGTTAGTTTGGCCAAAGATTAGAATCAAGTCTTAATTATTAAAAAATTGGTTTCTCTTTCTCCTTGAAGTTGTTTGGGCCATTGATTGGAAGCTAGTCTTAATTCGTAATGAATTTGTTTCTCTTTGTCCTTTAAGTTCTTTTGGCCATCAATTGGATGCAAGTCTTAATTCGTAATGAATTGGTTTCCGTTTGTCCTTTATGTTCTTTTGGCCAAAGATTGGAATCAAGTCTTAATCATTGAATAATTGGTTTCTCTTTATCCTTTATGTTCTTTTGGCCATTGATTTGAATCAAGTCATAATCCCTAATGAATTGGTTTCTCTTTGTCCTTTATGTTCTTTTAGCCAAAGATTGGAATCAAGTCTTAATCATTAAGGAATTGGTTTCTCTTTCTTTATCAAGTTCTTTTGGCCATTGATTGGAAGTAAAACTTAATCCGTAATGAATTGGCTTCTCTTTGTCCTTTAAGTTCTTTTGGCAATTGATTAGAAGTAAGTCTTAATCTACAATGAATTGGTTTCTCCTTATTCTTTCAGTTCTTTTGGCTATCGATTAGAAGCAAGTCATAATTCGTAGTGATTTTATTTGTTTCTATCCTTTATATTTTTTTAGCCAATGATTACAATCAAGTCTTAATTCTTAAGGAATTGGTTTCTCTTTGTCCTTTAAGTTTTTTTCGTCATTGATTGGAAGCAAGTCTTAATCTGTAATGAATTGGTTTCTCATTATCCTTTAAGTTCTTTTGGCTGTTAACTTGAGTGCCGAGCTCGGTCAAATTACAATAAAACCGAATTACACAAAATTCGTAGCAAAGGGTGCAATCCGGGTCGTTTCCCAGTGATGACAATGTTATATGATCAGGAAATGGGGGGGTTTAGGAATTTAAAATACCGAAATGAATAGAAAAGAAATGAACAGAATTTGGAAGATCCAATCCAAGAATCAAAAGGCAACAATCATTACTCAATCCTTGAATTTTAGACATATATCAACAATTCAACTCGATGGTTAATCATAAAATTGAATGAAACCTCAATCCAAAATTAGCTTTCACACAAAAACCTTCATGCATTTGACTAACACATAATCAACTAATGTTCAGAAATCTCTAAAACCTAGTTGAGTTGTATCAGTTTTAATCACTAATGCATTAACCTTAGAACTCAGACCTGAATTCTAATTCTTCTTCTTTCAACAATTGAATCAAACAATTACAAATTGGTACAAGACAATTGAACTCTTGATCAGAATTTTAGAATGAAAACCTTCAATTCCAAAACCGAATTAAGATAAGAGAAAAGATAGAAGAAACCGAATGGAATAGTTGAACTCTTGTTAGCCAATCCTCTTGAGTAATGATGCTCCTTGAATTCTTGGATTAGATAGAACCTTAATCCTCGATGAATGGAGGAAAACAAATTGTAAGGTTGGGGGGGGGCGTGAGAGAAGAGAGGAAGAAGAAGAAAACCGAAAAATTGTCTATTCCAAAAATCTGTCCATTACAAGTTTTGGCCCCTCTCTAATTCAGCCAGCCAAAATAGAATCAAAACGTCTCCCAATCAATCCATAACACTTATTACATTAATCCCCTCTCTCTCCTTTGAAACTGGACACCTTATTTGCTAAATTCTGAATTGTATAAAGAAAGTTATGCTAAAAACATGCAAGTAAGTTCTCTAATCCAGTCAGTAACGTTTGTCTACATTTTTGCCAATGAAAACGCATCAATTTGGATTTGTGGTCTGAAGATCACTTAAAGCTTTGGATGTCAGCTTCAAAAAGCCACTAGAATGGGCTCAATTGGGCTACTATGGACCAAGATATGGTCCAAATACTACACCCAGTGCAGCAACCTCAAGTGCATCTCTTCAGCTCACTTCTAGGCCCCAGCTTCTTATCATCCGAATTGGCCTCTAACCTCTTCATAGGAATTGTGGGCCTATCTCTCAGCTTTCCTGCAAATTAAGAATCATAATAAAATGAGCTCTATAACTCCAGATATGCCTAAAAAACCAAAATAGGGTCAGAATTAGCTTAATGCTGGAAAAACTAAATCTAGCCTAACCAAAACTCAATAAAATGCAAAATGGCCCAAATTAATCCTATTAAGCACAAAAAGAAGATTAATAAACTAAATATGAGAGAAAATAAATATATAAAAATCCAATTAATCAAATTCCCCCACACTTAATTCTTGCATGTCCTCATGCAAAATTCAATTAAGGACAAAAACATGCAACCTAAAAATCAGAGAATAACCAAATTGAACAAACAAATTCTCTAATGAATCATCAAAAATGCTAAGCTTAGGAGCATAAGAGCATATAAGGCATTAAGAGTTTCCAACAATCAAATCATTCAACGCCCTATTTCTCAAAAATGTAAGTTAAGCAATATCCTTCAAAATGCAAATAGATCAAGCATGAAAAGGTTAACAAGATGGTGTTTGAATCTCTCAACTCACAAGTATATAGGTAAAAGTGTTTCACTCAAGTCACCTCAATAGACAATGCATTACCATAAGCTTACTAATCTTCTACTTCTCCACTACTCATAATCATATGCAAATACAAATCAAAAGGACTTTATTCCAGGTTGTAATGGAGCTAAGGTAAAGGTAGGAAAATATGATGATATGACAAGATACAACCTAAGAGAATAGAAGGGACATTGATCATTAGACAAATCAAGCCATCACACACTTACTCTTTTGAACTTTCTTTCCCTTTATCAAGATTCCCCATTTTATTAATTCTTTATTTTTTTTTCTTTTTTTTTTCACTTCCCTTGCATCCTTTCGAACCCCCACACTTGAAATGCAACAATAATGATGAAGCCAATGCACTTCCTATTCCCTAAGGTTGGGTATAACATGGTTTTCCACTTAAAGCTTATAATGTGCTAGAAACCAAGAAATGATTAATAAGGCTCAAAGGGGCTAAACAAGGGGCAAAATGCAAGGTAAGATATATGGCCAAGTGGTTAAAATGAAAGAAATGCCTCTATCATGTTCATGAATGCATATGAAAAATGTAGCCTCAAAGAAGAATCAAAGCAAGTTCTAGAATAACAAAATCTATGAAGGAAAACACACAAGAAAGAAAAGAACGGCATGAAGTGCTACCATCCAACATAAGGCTCAATAGCTTACAAAGGTAAAGTCCAACATACTTAATCATTGCAAATCACGATCAATCACCCAACTTACACATATCAAGAGAGGAAAGAAAAATGAAATCATGTTGGAACCCTATCCTCCCTATAGCCTAATGCCTTAACTCAACAACTGTCAATTCAACAGTGGAGAGCCAAAGTAAAACAAAGTAGAACAAAGCAATTTTTTTTTTTTTAAGCAAAAATGAAGTAAAAACAACCATGAAACAAATCTATAATGCAAGACTAATTACCAAACAACACAACCTACAACCTATGTCGAAACACTCCCCCATACTTCAACTTTACATCGTCCTCAATGTAATACACACAATGGAAATGCAAGCCAAGTACAATGAGGTGAGGGAAAGAACAAAAAAACTCCCCTATCAAGTGTAAGTGGCCGCTAGCAAGCGAACCTCCTCAATGGTCTCCAAGGGTGTGTCTTCATGAAATGGCTTCAGGCGGTGGCCATTCACTATGAAAGCTTTATCGGTCCTAGGCTCCAAAATCTGCACAACACCATATGGAAAAAACTTAATCACTATATAAGGACTAAGCCACCGAGAACGAAGCTTATCAGAAAAGAGCTTGAGGTGAGAATTGCAGAGAAGCACTTTCTGGCCAACGGAGAACTCCTTCCGCAGCAACTTCTTATCATGGATGAGTTTTGTCTTCTCCTTGTACATGCGGGAGTTTTCATAGGCTTCCAACCGGATCTCCTCCAACTCCTGAAGTTGGAACTTCCTATGAAGTCTGGACTGGCTCATATCAAGGTTGTAGTTCTTGACTGCCCAATATGCTTTATGCTTAATTTCCACTAGAAGGTGGCATGCCTTGCCAAAGACAATCCTATAAGGGGACATCCCCAAAGGAGTCTTGTAGGCAGTGTGGTAAACCCATAATGCATCCTCCAGCCTCTTGCTCCAATCCTTCCTACTAGGCTGCACTATTTTCTCCAGAATCTGCTTTAACTTCCTTAGCCTGCGGATGGTATGGAATTGAGACCTTGTGGGTGACACCATATTTCTTCAGCAAAGTTGCCATGTTCCTGTTACAGAAATGGCTCCCTTGATCACTGATGATTGCTCTAGGCACTCCAAACCTGCAAAAAATGTGTGATCTGACAAAATCTACAACAACATGAGAATCATCAGTTCGAGTGGCCTTAGCCTTCACCCACTTGGAGACATAATCAACAGCCAGCAGAATATAAACAAAACCAAATGAGACAGGAAATGGACCCATAAAGTCAATACCCCAAACATCAAATATCTCACAAAACAATAATGGTTGTTGAGGCATCTCATTCCCACTAGAAAATGTACCTGTCTACAGACACTGTTCACAATTCTTACAATAAGTGTCAGAATCGCGAAACAATGTGGGCCAATAAAAACCTGCATCTAAGACCTTCCTAGCAGTGCGTTGTGGTCCAAAGTGACCACCACAAGCAAGTGTGTGACAGAAATGCAAAATGGAAGGAATCTCAAGCTCATGCACACAGTGCCTAATAATCTGATCACTACACATGCGCCACTAAGGATCATCCCAGACATAATATTTAGCCTCACTCTTAAGTTTGTCTATCTGATGCTTTGTAAAATAGGCAGGCAACTCAGAAGCAACTAGATAGTTAATCGAATCAGCATACCATGGATCCTTACCTCGCAACTCTAAAAGCTGCTCATTTGGAAAGGTCTCACAAATAGGTAGAGGCTCCAAGGTCTATGAAATGCGACTCAAGTGGTCTGCTACCAGGTTCTCAGCTCTACTCTTGTCCCTGATCTCAATATCAAATTCTTGCAACAGTAACATCCACCTGATGAGTCTAGGCTTTGCATCCGGCTTCTTCAGTAAGAACTTCAAGGCTGCATGATTAGAAAAAATAGTTACTTTAGTTCCTAACAGATAAGCCTGAGAATTTATCTAAAGCAAAATAACGGTAAAAGCTCCTTCTTTGTGGTGGTGTAATTAGCCTGTGCAGAGTCTAGGGTCCAGGAAGCATATGCTATGACATGAGGAATCTTCCTAACCCTCTGGGAAAGAACAGCTCCAACTGCAAGGCTCGATGCATCACACATGAGCTCGAGCGGGTATTCCCAGTTCAGCTGCTGAAGAACAGGAGCAGAAATCAGGTGTCGCTTCAACTAGTCAAAAGCTTTCTTGCAGTTATCATCAAACTGGAAGTCTATGTCCTTCTGCAGTAGCTTGGAAAGTGGAAGGGCAATTTTGCTGAAGTCCTGGATAAATCGCCTGTAAAAACCTGTATGTCCAAGAAAAGAATGCACTTCCCGCACACATGTGGGGTAAGGTAAAGAAGCAATAACATCAACCTTGGACCTGTCAATAGCAATACCCTCACTAGAAATAACATGTCCTAAGACTACACCTTGTTTAACCATAAAATGACATTTTTCAAAATTCAAAACAAGGTAAGACTCAACACATCTATTCAGTACCTTATCAAGACTATCCAAGCATGCATCAAATGAAGTCTCATAAACAGTAAAATCATCCATAAAGACTTCCATATAATTCTCTAGAAAATCAGAAAAAATACTCACCATGCACCTCTTAAATGTACCTGGGGCATTGCATAAACCAAAGGGCATCCTCCAGTATGCAAATGTGCCAAATGGGCATATAAAGGTGGTCTTCTCCTGATCTTCTAGTGTAATGTGGATCTGAAAATAACCAGAAAACCCATCAAGAAAACAGTTGTGTGATTGACTTGCCAATCTCTCCAGCATCTAATCAATGAAGGGCAATGGGAAATGGTCCTTCTTGGTAGCTTGGTTCAGCCTCCTATAGTCTATGCAGACTCTTAAGCTATTCTGCACTCTTGTAGGCACCAGCTCCTCCTGGGAGTTCTTCACCACTGTTATTCCAGTCTTCTTTGGAACCACTTGCACCGGGCTCACCTACTTGCACCGGGCTCACCCACTAGCTGTCTGAAATTAGATAAATGATTCCTGCAGCCAGCAACTTACTCACTTCTTTCTTCACTACATCCAAGATAAGCGGGTTGAGCCTTCTCTGAGGTTGCCTCATTGGTTTCACTCCCTCCTTTAACTGAATTCTGTGCATGCACGTAGAAGGGCTAATCCCAGGTATGTTTGCCAATGTCCAACCTATAGCCTTCATGTTCTGCCTCAGGATGTTCAACAACTTCTCTTCTTGCTCTGGTTGCAAATCTTTGGCTATAATGACTGGTAGCTTCTCATTTGGTGCCAGAAATGCATACTTCAAATTTTCTGGCAATGGTTTCAGCTTTAAGGTGGGTGGTTCTTGCATGGAAGGTGCTAGTCTTGGGTTTTCTTTAGCTAGTTTAATTTCAGCACCTGCAACATGTGAATAATCTTACACAAGAGCATTATCATATCCTTTGGAAACAATATTAACAGAATTAGGTGCAAAAGACTTCATACTTCCAGAATGCACAAAATCAGAATTTCCATAATGTGTAGAGTTTTCAGAATTTAAAACAACAAAAATAGCAGCAAACTTTTCAGAAGCTTCAGAATTCACAGCAAATTTACTAATTTCAGAACCTACAGAAACTTCAGAATTAACACTAAAATCTGCAGAATTTTCAGAAATAGCAGAAAGAACAGAATTAGCAGAAACAACATGTACGCAACCAGAATTTGCGCAACTAGATTGAACAGTAGCAGAATTAATAGAAAGAGATGCTGTAGAATTTAAATCAATGGAAACAGAATTTTCTGTAGCAGAAAATAATGTGACAGCACCTTCAGAATTTTCAACTTCAAAAATAGAACCAGAATTTTCATATTTGCAAATAATAGTAGAAACAGAAACAGATTTATCAGAAAAATTCGGAACAGCGAAAATAGTAGTAGAATCTACACAACTAAAAATAGAATTTTCAGCAGAAACAGCAAAAACAACATTTACAATATTTCCAAAATGTGTAGAAATTAAATCAAAATCTGCAGAAATAATAGAAACAACATTTTCAGCAATAGCAAAAACAACATTTTTAGTAATGGCAGAAACAGCATTTTCAGCATGTAAGCATGTATCAATCTCAGCACAAATAGCACATATCTCATGAATTCCATCATAATCAGAACATTGAAATTCATCTTCAAAACCTACAATTTCTGGAAAATCAGACAACAATTGTTCATGCACATTATCAACCAATGAATCAATGATATCTAAATGAAAAATGGAATGTTCTTCTGGTGGATATGTCATGGCATCAAATAAATTAAAATGCGCCTTGCTATCTCCAAATTCCATGGATAACATACCAGAATGCACATCAATCTTAGTCTTAGCAGTTTTCAAAAATGGCCTACCTAAGATTAATGTTGGTTGATTAGCATGCAATTTATCCTCTATATTTAGCACATAGAAATCAGTAGGAAAAATAAGGTCATTTACTCTTACCAACACGTCTTCTAAAACTCCCTCAGGGTGTGTTATGCTTCGGTTGGCAAGTTAGATTACCACTCCCCTTGGCTTAAGCTCTCCAATGTCTAAGGATTGATAAACTGACTTAGGCATCATATTGATTGAGGCTCCCAGATCCAACATGGCTTGACTGAATTGCTTGCTTCCTATGATGCATGGAATGGTGAAAATCCTTAGATCCTTGCATTTTGGAGGAATGCTTGGCTAAAAAATGGCAGAAACATTTCTGCCCATGCTCACCTTCTCATTTCCCTTCAGCCTCCTTCTATGAGTGCACAAGTCCTTGAGAAACTTGGCATACTTTGGAATCTATTTGATGGCTTCTAGGAGTGGAATATTGACTTCCACTTTTTTGAATGTGTCCATAATCTCCTTGTCCAATTCAGCTTCTGCCCGTTTCTTGTTTTGTGTCACTCTGTTGGCGAAAGGTAGTGGAACACTTTGTTTAGCTTGCTTGTTGTTGCTACTGCTTGGTTCTGCACCATTTGTCTTTATTTCTGCAGAATCAGATTTTTCTGCTACTTCTGGTTGTTCTGCAGAATCTGCTTGGTTGCTCTTTTCTGCAACATCAGGAATCTTAATCTCCTTGCCATTTCTCAAAGTGATGGAACTTACATTCTTTGGATTGGTCACGGATTGGGAGGGAAGGTTGCCAAAACCTTGAGGCTTCATCTCATTTACTGTTGTAGCCAACTGACCAATCTGTGTTTATAGATTCTGGATGCTGGCTTTTGTTCTCTGCTGAAATTGAACACTGCTAGTTGCCATCTGCTTCACCAATTCTGCCAAGCTTGGCTCTGAGCTGCTACTTTGTGGTTTATTTTGTTGAATTGGTGGATGATATTGTCCTAAGCTTGGTCCAGCAGAATTTTGCTTAAACTGAGGCTGCTGAAACTAATTGAAGTTGTTATCATACCTCAGATTTAAGTGATCTCTCCAGCTAGGATTGTATGTGTTGGAGAATGGATCATAACTTTTCTGCTACTACTGATAAGGCCTACCAGGAAAGATTCCCGCAACAGTTTCATTGCTCTCCTGCAGATGTGGACATTGATCTGTTGGATGTCCTGGTATAGAGCAAATGCCACAAATGATAGCTACTAGTTGTTGGGGCTGAGAATGCTGGCCAAGTGCCAATTGCTTCACCAAGGTTGTCAACTCATCTATTTGGTTCTCCATCCGTTGCTGGTTTGTATCAAAGGTTTGCACTTCATTTACTCCACTAGTTGACACTATGGCTCGGGTACCAAATTGTTGTGCATTGGCAACCATGTTTGCAATTAATTCACGAGCTGCAATAGGTGTTTTATCTACCAAAGCTCCTCCAGAAGCAGCATCAACCATACTTCTATCCATTGGCATGAGACCTTCATAAAAATACTGAATAAAAAGTTGGTCACTAATTTGATGGTGTGGACAGCTTGCACACAATTTCTTGAACCTCTCCCAATACTCATGCAATGTCTCTCCACTAATCTGCCTTATTCCACAAATGTCCTTCCTGATTGCAACAGCTCTTGATGCTGGAAAGAATTTCTCCAAGAGTATCCTCTTCATGTCTTGCCAGCTTGTGATGGAACTTGGATGCAAGTAATACAACCAATCCTTGGTAGATCCATCCAGGGAGAAGGGAAATGCCCTCAGCTTGATATGGTCTTCCTCCACTCCATGTGGCTTCATGGTTGAGCACACTACATGGAACTCCTTCAAGTGCTTATGAGGGTCTTCTCCAGCTAAGCCATGAAACTTGGGCAGCAGATGTATCAGTCCTGATTTTAGCTCGAAATCTACATTCAAATTCGGGTACCGGATGGCCAAAGCTTGATAGTTGACATCAGGTGCTGCAAGTTCCTTCAAGGTTCTATTAGCCATGCTTCCTAAAAAATCCGAATTGTCAACAAAGTTAGGAATAGAATCAAAAATAAAATTATTAGCAAAACTAGTCTCAAATAACCTCCTCTTAGTTCTTCTAATTTGTCTAAGAGTCCTCTCTAATTTAGGATCAAACTCAACTAAATTAGGACTTGGATCAGACCTAGTCATGCACTAACAAAATAGCAAATAGAACCATATGCACACCTATTTCACCCCTAACACAAAGCACTAAAAATTGCACACTAACAGTCAAAATAATTGAAATAAATATAAAAACACTACCAAATAATTTTTAAAAATTATGGGACCAGTACACCTCAAAAATTTTACCCTCAAGGAGTAAGAAAATGCAAAGAAAAATCTTAAAAAATTAACAAAGTGGTCTAAAAAAAGGAATTTGACTTAAAAATAAAAAGTCAACAGCTTTGCTGTTGATCTTGATCAGATGGCCATTTTCCTGCAACTGACTAATTTTCAAGTCAATCAGAGCACAAAATCATTTACAAAAATACTCGTTACGTCCCTAAAAAATACTAAAAAGATCAAAAAACCTCTAAAAACCTATCTAAACGATGGAATTTGACAAAAACAGGGGGGCTCAATCCTTAAAGGATTGAGTCTTTCTCAAAATGATGTTTCGCTATGGAATCAAGTCCTCTGAAATAAACTGAAAAGAGTTAGTTGTCAAAAAACCATAAAACCGAACTACTAACTATAAATTAAAACTAACAACTTAACCAAACACACATCAAAATAGAATATGCAATGATATTAACACATATTAACATGACCAAATAACATAAATCATCCCCGACAACAATGCCAAAATTTGACTCAAGTGCCGTGCTCGGTCAAATTACGATAAAATCGAATTACGCTAAATTCGTAACAAAGGGTGCAATCCGGGTCGTTTCCTAGTGATGACAATGTTATATGATCAGGAAATGGGGGGGTTTAGGAATTTAAAATACCGAAATGAATAGAAAAGAAATGAACAGAATTTGGAACATCCAATCCAAGAATCAAAAGGCAACAATCATTACTCAATCATCGAACTCTAGACATACATCAACAATTCAACTAGATGGTTAATCATAAAATTGAATGAAACCTCAATCGAAAATTAGCATTCACACAAAAATTTTCATGCATTTGACTAACACATAATCAACCAATGTTCAGAAATCTCTAAAGCCTAGTTGAGTTGTATCAGTTTTAATCACCAATGCATTAACCTTAGAACTTAGACCTGAATTCTAATTCTTCTTCTTTCAACAATTGAATCAAACAATTACAAATTGGTATGAGACAATTGAACTCTTGATCAAAATTTTAGAATGAAAACCTTCATTTCCAAAATCGAATTAAGATAAGAGAAAGGATAGAAGAAACCGAATGGAATAGTTGAACTCTTGTTAGCCAATCCTCTTGAATAATGATGCTCCTTGAATTCTTGGATTAGATAGAAGCTTACTCCTCCATGAATGGAGGAAAATGAATTGTAAGGTGGGGGGGCGTGAGAGAAGAGAAGAGAAAGAAGAAGAAAACCGAAAAATTGTCTATTCCAAAAATCTGTCCATTACAAGTTCTGGCCCCTTTCATCCAGCAAATACAGAATCAAAATATCTCTCAATCAATCCATAACAGTTATTACATTAATCCTCTCTCTCTCCTTTGAATCTGGACACCTTATTTGCTAAATTCTGAAATGTATAAAGAAAGTTATGCTAAAAACATGCAAGTAAGTTCTCTAATCCAGTTAGTAACGTTTGTCCACATTTTTGGCAATGAAAACACATCAGTTTGGATTTGTGGTCTGAAGATCACTTAAAGCTTTGGATGTCAACTTCAAAACGCCACTAGAATGGGCTCAATTGGGCTATTATGGACCAAGATATGGTCCAAATACTGCACCCAGTTCAGCAACCATGAGTGCATATCTTCAGCTCACTTCTAAGCCCAGTTTTAGCTTCTTATCATCCAGATTGGCCTCTAACCTCTTCATAGGAATTGTGGGCCTATCTCTCAGCTTTCCTGCAAATCAAGAATCACAATAAAATGAGCTCTATAACTCAAGAAACCAAAACAGGGTCAGAATTAGCTTAATGTTGGAAAAACTAAATCTAGCCCAACCAAAACTCAATAAAATGCAAAATGGCCCAAATTAATCCTATTAAGCACAAGAGAAGATTAATGAACTAAATATGAGAGAAAATAAATATATAAAAATCCAATTAATCAGTCATTGATTGGAACCAAGTCTTAATCCATAATGAATTGGTTTCTCTTTGTCCTTTAAGTTATTTTGGTCATTCGTTGGTGATAAGTGCATTTTATTCACTTATTTCATATTCTTTTCTATGCTTGTTCATAGCTTTAATCTTGTAAATATAATGGTTTTATTTACTATTTGTGTTTTGTAGGAAAATAAGCTTAAGGATGATTTTTGAGCTGAACAAGAGTAAAATGACTCAATTTGGAGCTAATTCAAGAAAATGCTAAGAATTGAGTGCTGGACAGCATGAGTAGTATGTCTTTCCAAGGGCATAACTTTTTGGTCTGAAGTCAAAATGACATGATTCCACATGGAAATGAAAGTAGACTTCCAGAGTTTTAATTTAACACCAAAATCACTCAAAAAGTTCAACGGACTAGAAAGATTGAAGTTGCCAAAGTTGGGCCTAGCGTTGACCCATCACTGCATTCAATGCAGTTTTGCTCAATTCAGTTCTCCCTTGATATAAGCCCAAATAGGATGATTCCAGAGCCAAAAATGAAGCCCAAGATGTTAACTTTCCAATGGTGGTCGAATTACTCTCATCCAAGTCCATTTGGTCAATGAAATTTACATGTGAAGCAGAGCTGCCAGAAAAAAAAATCGAAACTGTCAATTTTGATTAATGAATGGTGGGCCAATTGAGTTCAATTCATTTATGGGTTTTCATTGTCTGATTATAGGCTGTTAGAAACTTAAGTATCAGAATTATTTCTGATAATCACCAATGCTTTGTGAGAATGTAACCTATGAAGCTAGTTTAATGTGGAGTTACAATTGGAGCAGTTACAATTTGGATGGCTAAGATTACATTTTGACAAGAGACCAGCAGCCACAAGAGAGAGGAGATAGATGAGCAATTGGGCTCTGGCTAGAGAAAAAAATTTTCATGGAGAGAGAAGGAGGTTTCAGCCACTCATCCTTAGAAACCATAGTTACAATATTGGAGTTGGAGAAGTGACATTTTCACCAAGCTTGTAGCTATGGACATCACTTTTTGCTGCTCTTTAGGGATTTAATTGAGGACAAGAAGAAGAGATAGGTGCTGAAGATTAGAGTTGGGCAACTTTGCTTTCACCTTTTAGTTTGCACATGTTTTCTTTCTTTCTTAACTCATGTCATGTATTCTTCAATTTGTGATATGGTTTTCTTTAGAATGTTAGGCTAAGTTATTTTCATGGTTATGGGTGAACTTTGAACCCTAAATTATCATGTAATTAATTGATTTTCAGACCTCTATTTTCCTGAAGAGTTGATTATATTCTCCTACTCACTTCATGATTATGGCAGTAATGTGACATGTTTGGATTGGCCACTCTTATATTTCATGTTATAGCTGATTGCTAGATTTAGGATTATGACGTTCATTATCCTTTATCCATATGTAGTAACTTGTGTGCAAACTTAATGGTCAAGTTTTGATTGTATGCAAGGGAGAATATAACCTAAGTTACTTAGTCCTATGTTAGAGACCAACACTTAGATCAATCTGTCCTTCTTGTTGCAATTGTTAATTGAACTTAGTGGATGTTCCCTATGTCAATTAGTGATTAAAATAGGTTAATGGATGTTCCTTAATCTATTTAAAAGAAGGTAGGTAATAGAATGTTTCATTGCCTAAGATTGGTAACTATAAAAGGAGAATTGGAGGCTGAAATTGAGAACTAATTGCATGATGTAATTTGGTGGGGAAAAGGGATCCCAAAACTAGTTTTAATTGATTTCAACAAAACAACATCATTTGCTCTTGTCTATTTTTTTTATTTTCGTGTAATTTTTTTTATATAATTTTTGTTTGATTTATAGAAACAACCAACCCCCCCTCATTTTGTGTTACTTTGTCTTTTTAGAGTTTATTAGAATCAGAATCTAAAAGAAGCTAAATAATTAAATTAATTCAATTCCTAGTGGATCGACCCTTTGCTCATTACTAAACTAGTTTTTCCTAAACCAAGCAAAGGTTTTCAATTTGGTAGTTTAACGACATATCAGTTGGATGCAAGTCTTAATCCATAATGAATTGGTTTCTTTTTCTCCTTTAAGTTCTGTTGGCCATTGATTAGAATCAAGCCTTAATCCATAATGAATTGGATTCTCTTTGTCCTTTAAGTTCTTCGACCAAAGATTGGAATCAAGTCTTAATCATTATGAAATTGATTTCTCTTTGTCCTTTAAGTTATTTTGGCCATTGATTGGAAGCAAGTCTTAATCGGTAATGAATTGGCTTCTCTTTGTCCTTTAAATTCTTTTGGCCATGGATTTTATGCAAGTCTTAATCTATAATGAATTGGTTTCCTATTGTCCTTTATGTTCCTTTGGCCAAAGATTGGAATCAAGTCTTAATCATAAACGAATAGGGTTCTCTTTGTCCGTTAAGTTCTTTTGGCTATTGATTACAATCAAGTCTTAATCCCTAATCAATTGGCTTCTCTTTGTCTTTAAAATTCTTTTCACCAAAGATTCGAATCAAGTCTTAATCATTAAGGAATTGGTTTTTCTTTGTCCTTTAAGTTCTTTTGGCCAGTGATTGGAACCAAGTCTTAATCAGTAATGAATTGGTTTCCCATTGTCGTTTAAGTTCTTTTGGCCATTGATTGGAAGCAAGTCTTAATTCGTAATGAATTGGTTTCTCTTTGTCCATTAAGTTCTTCTGGCTACGTATTGGAATCAAGTCTTAATCATTGAGGAATTGGTTTCTCTTAGTCCTTTAAGTTCTTTTGGTGATTGATTGGATCCAAGTCTTAATCCGTAATGAAATGGCGTCACTTTGTCCTTTAAGCTCTTTTGGTCGAAGTTTGGAACCAAGTTTTAATCATTAAGGAATTGGTTTCTCTTTGTCCTTTAAGTTCTTTTGGCCATTCATTGGAATCAAGTCTTAATCCGTAATGAATCAGTTTCTCTTTCTCCTTTAAGTTCTTTTGCCTAAAGATTGGAATCAAGTCTTAATCATTAAGGAATTGGTTTCTCTTTGTCCTTTATGTTCTTTTGGCCATTGATTGGAATCAAGCCTTACTCCGTAATGAATTGGTTTCTCTTTGCCCTTTAAGTTCTTTTTGGCCGTTGATTGGAAGCAAGTCTTAATCGGTAATGAATTAGTTTCTCTTTGTCCTTTAAGTTCTTTTGGCCATTGATTGGAAGCAAGTCTTAACCCGTAATGAATTGGTTTCTCTTTATCCTTTTAGTTCTTTTGGCCTTTGGATTGTATCAAATCTTAATCCGCAATGAATTGATTTCTCTTTGTCCTTTAAGTTCTTTTGGCTAAAGATTGGAATCAAGTCTTAATCATCAAGGAGTTGTTTCTCTTTGTTCTCTAGGTTCTTTTGGCCATTGATTGGAATCAAGCCTAAATCCGTAATGAATTGGTTTTTCTTTTCCTTTAAGTTCTTTTGGCCAAAGGTTGGAATCAAGGCTTAATCATTAAAGAATTGGTTTCTCTTTCTCCTTTAAGTTCTTTTGGCCTTTGGATTGAATCAAGTCTTAATCCGTAATGAATCGGTTTCTCTTTGTCCTTTAAGTTCTTTGGGCCAAAGATTGGAATCAAGTCTCAATCATTAAGGATTGGTTTCTTTTTGTCCATTAAGTTCTTTAGGCCATTGATTGGAAGCAAGTCTAATTCCGTAAAGAATTGGTTTCCTTTTGTCCTTTAAGTTATTTTGGCCATTGATTGGCAGCAAGTCTTAATCCATAATAAATTGCTTTCTCTTTGTCCTTTAAGTTCTTTTGGCAATCGATTGGATGCAAGTCTTAATCTGTAATAAATTGGTTTCTCTGTATCCTTTTAGCTCTTTTGGCCATTGATTTGAAGCAAGTCTTAATCCATAATGAATTGTTTTCTCTTTATCCTTTAAGTTCTTTTGGCCGCTGATTGGAAGTAAGTCTTAATCTGTAATGAATTACTTTCTTTTTGTTGTTTAAGTTCTTTTGGCCAAAGATTGGAATGAAGCCATAAGAATTAAGGAATTGGTTTCTCTTTCTCTATTACATTCTTTGGGACATTGATTGAAAGCAAGTCTTAATCGGTAATAAATTGGTTTCTCTTTCTCCTTTAAATTCTTTTGGCCAAAGATTGTAACCAAGTCTTAATCAGTAAGGAATTGGTTTCTTTTTGTCCTTTAAGTTCTTTTGGTCATTAATTGGAAGTAAGTCTTAATCCGTAATGAAATGGTTTCTCTTTGTTGTTTATGTTTTTTTAACCATTGATTGGAAGCAAATTTTAATCCATAATGAATTGGTTTCTTTTTCTCCTTTAAGTTCTGTTGGCCTTTGATTGGAATCAAGCCTTAAACCATAATGAATTGGTTTCTCTTCGTCCTATAAGCTTTTTTGACCAAAGATTGGAGTCAAGTCTTAATAATTAAGGAATTGGTTTCTCTTTGTCCTTTAAGGTCATTTAGCCATTTATTGGAAGCAAATCCTAATCCGTAATGAATTGGTTTCTCTTTGTCCTTTAAGTTCTTTTGGCCAAAGGTTGGAATCAAGTCTTAATCATTGAAGAATTGGTTTCTCTTTCTCCTTGAAGTTCTTTTGGCCATTGGATTGAATGAAGTCTTAATCCGTAATGAATCGATTTCTCTTTCTCCTTTAAGTTCTTTTGGCCAAAGATTGGAATCAAGTCTGAATCATTAAGGAATTGGTTTCTTTTTGTCCATTAAGTTCTGATGTGAGCGAAGGAGGGGTTACAAGCTTACAAGGCAAAGCCATGGAGGAAGAGGCATTGAAGGGAATTGGAGAACCCATGACAAGGTCCAAGACTAAGAGAATGAAGCAAGCTTTGGAAAGCTTAATAATGGAGCTCAAGGAAAAGGAGGATCAATGCACAATGGAGGCAACAACTAAATGGATCACATTCCTTCAACTTAAAAGTGAAATTGAGCCAACATGAAGACATAATTGTGAAGGCCCAAATCTGCATGATCAAAGATGCATTCATGGGCTACAAGTGTCCAATTTAGTGGGTTAAGAATCTTGGACCTTAGCGAAGAATAAATAAGTCTAGTTTTTATTATTTTCTTTGTATTTTCGTATGTATTTTTGGGGGATTTTTCTGAAGTGGGTTTTTGATGTCTTTTGTGGGTTTTTAATGTCTTTTGAGAGTTACCAAGTTATTATTAGGATTAGTGGACTCTTATGGCTGCACTAGTGGAAAATAAATGTCACATACATGAATGCATGATAGCAGTGCAGAATTAGTGCTTAATGGGTCTTAGTGGATATTAAATGCTTAGTGGGAAGTGTAGTAGAGGTTCAATGTTTTAGCCCTCCACTAAGCCTATAAATAGGAGAATTCTTGTATTGCTAAAACATCTTGAATTTGAATGAAATATGAGTTTTCTCTATTGTGAGAGCTTCCCTTGAGTTCTTGGGCAAAGAACTAAATCTGATCTTATCAAGGCAACTTGTGGTGATCAAAACCTTCATGACTTATCATCCACCTTCTCATCTTTCTTGAGTGTGGCATCAATATCCTTCCCTAAAACTGAATTTCAAGGTGATCCGTTTCCAAGTTTCGTATCATTTGGTATCTAGAGCTTTGGCTCCTAGATTTTCAGGTTTGTGTTTTCTTTGTCAATTCAAAAAAAAAAAAAGTTTCCATTTTTGTTCTTGTTCATCTTTGTTGATCTCTCATCCATAGTATTCCATTAGTGTCTTTTCATTCTCCATCTCTATTTATCACCAATTTCTGTTCTCTCTTTGGGTCCTAAACTCAAAAAAAAAAAAAAGTGTTACTAGAGTCATTGTGTTTCTGATTGAAAAAAAAAATGAGAGAAGGAAAATTCGAAAAAAAAAAAAACGAAAATTCTGGGGAGAACAAAAAAAAAAGGGATTTGTGAATTAAAAGGACTCAATATTCCTTCTTTGTGAAATCTAAATTCAAAGATATTCCTTTCATTGCTCTTGATCTTTGTTGAATTTCTTGTTCTATCCGTTTATGTCTCTTGTTCCATTTATATTTTCTTGTTGGTTTCTTGCCCACTTGATTGTCTACTTGCTGTCTTGAGAAAAATCATTGATAAGGTTCTTTTCTTAAGAGCTTATAAAGAAAGTTGAGTGGTAAAAGGCAAGAGTGAACATTATATAAAAGCCTATTTGAGTGCGAAACACGAGTGGATAAATTTGAGTGCAAAACACGAGTGGATAAATTTGAGTGCAAACACGTGAGTTGAGTAGTAAGGTCCTTCTAACATTTCTTTTGTAATTTTCCTTGTCATCTTCTTTTTGTTGCAAGCATGAGTGGGGAAAGATCACCTAATTCCCTTAGGCAAGATCTTAATAGGCTTCAAATAGAGGCACTTACTCAACACTTTGAGAGAATGCTTCAAAGACAACTTGAAGGATTACACGAAAGGATGGACCGACTTGAAGGAGGACGAGTTTCCAACCATGGGGGCAATTCTAATCATGAAGAATCTCATCAAGAAAGTGACCCATTCTATGATTCCCCAAGAGAAAGAAGGAGGCGTGAAGGGGGAAGAAGACGTGAAAGAGGCAGTAGAGACCATAGACGTGATGATGATCTAGGAGGTGTGAAAGTCAAGATACCTTCCTTCCAAGGGAGGAATAATCCCGAAACATATCTTGAGTGGGAGATGAAAATAGAACAAATCTTCTCATGCCACAATTACAATGATGCAAAGAAAGTGAAGGTGGCTGCTCTTGAGTTCACCGATTATGCCTTAATTTGGTGGGATCAAGTGCAAAAAGAGAGAAGAAGATATGGAGAGCATTCTATCAATACTTAGGATGAAATGAAGACTTTGATGAGAAGGAGATTTGTGCCTTCCCATTACCGTAGGGAATTGGACAACAAATTGCAAAGACTCACTCAAGAGAGTAGGAGTGTGGATGAGTGTTACAAAGAGATGGAGGTGGCTTTAATTAGGGTGAATATTGTGGAGGATAGGGAAGCAACCATGGCTCGATTTCTCCATGGCCTAAACCGAGATATTGGAGACATTGTGGAGTTACAACGTTATGTGGAGCTTGAAGACTTAGTTCATCAAGCAATGAAAGTGGAGCAACAATTAAAGAGAAAGGGTACTATGAAGAAATCATCTTCTTCAAACTACTCTTTAAGTTGAAAGGACAAGCCAAAGAAGGAGGGTTCTTCTTCTAATTCTAAGGAGGTAGCAAGCACTAAGAAGCCTATTCCTACTACTCCTTCTTCTACTTCTAAGAGTAGGGATATCAAGTGCCTTAGGTGTTTGGGAAAAGGACATATTGCATCCGAATGCCCGAATAAGAAGACTATGGTGGTGAAGGATAATGGGAGTATCTCTAGTGAAGAAATTTCTTCTCATTCCTCTTCCTCAAGCGATGAGGAAAATGATGGAGCAGCCTATGCACAAGACGGAGATCTCTTGGTGGTTAGGAGGTTATTGGGAAGTCAAGCCAAGGAGCATGAGGAGGACCAAAGAGAAAATATTTTTCATACCCGCTGCCTTATTCAAGGTAAAACATGCTCTATGATCATTGATGGTGGGAGTTGCACCAATGTGGCAAGCACTAGGTTGGTCACCAAACTCAACCTAAAGACTACACCACATGCAAAACCATATAAGCTCCAATGGCTAAGTAATAATGGTGAATTGGTAGTGAATCAGCAAGCGTTGATTAATTTCTCCATTGGCAAATATGAAGATCAAGTTCTATGTGATATTGTGCCTATGGAGGCAAGCCACATTCTTCTTGGAAGACCTTGGCAGTTAGATAGGTGAGTTCGCCATGATGGATTCTCCAACAAGTTCTCTTTTGTTCACAATTCTCGTAAAGTCACACTTGTACCATTATCACCTAAGGAGGTTTGTGAGGATCAAATAAAAATGAGAGAGAAAAGAGAAAAAGAAAAGCGAGAGCTTAAAAAAGAGAAAGAGTGTGTGAAAAAGAAAATACTTGATTTTGAGGACAAAACTCAAAAGAAAGGGGGAAAAGAAAAGAAAAGAGAGAATGAGGAAAAGAAAGAGACAAAAATAGAAAATTTGTTTGCAAGAGGAAGTGAGGTGAAGAGAGCTTATTTGACAAGGCAACCTATATTTCTTCTTTTGTGCAAAGAAACATGCTTGGAATCTAATACTAACTCCTTGCCTAGTGATGTTGTTATTTTGCAGGATTTCAAGGATATGTTTCCCAAGGAAGTGCCTCATAGTTTGCCACCAATAAGGGGGATAGAACACCACATAGACCTCATTCCTTGTGCTTCTCTACCCAATAGGCCAGCCTATAGGAGCAACCCTCAAGAAACAAAGGAAATACAAAATCAAGTGGAGGAGTTATTGCAAAAAGGATGGGTTAGAGAGAGCTTAAGTCCTTGTGTTGTACCCATAATTTTGGTGCCTAAAAAGGATGGATCATGGAGGCTATGTATTGACTGTAGAGCAATCAACAACATCACAATTCGATATAGACATCCTATCCCTAGACTTGATGATTTGCTTGATGAATTGCATGGTGCTTGCTTCTTTTCTAAAATTGATTTGAAAAGTGGGTACCATCAAATTAGGATAAGGGAAGGGAATGAATGGAAAACTGCTTTCAAAACTAAATATGGATTGTATGAATGGTTGGTAATACCTTTTAGGTTAACTAATGCACCAAGCACTTTTATGAGAATTATGAACCATGTCTTACGAGAATTTCTTAGAAAATTTGTGGTTGTATACTTTGATGATATTTTGGTATATTCCAAGAGTTTTGATGAGCATGTTGCACATCTCCAATCTATCTTGCATGTCCTTAGAAAGGAGAAACTATATGCTAACCTGGAAAAGTGTTCTTTTTGCACTGATCATGTGGTTTTTCTTGGTTTTGTTATAAGTTCTAAAGGAGTGCAGGTTGATGAAGAGAAAGTTAAGGCCATTAGAGATTGGCTAACTCCTAAAACTGTGAGTGAGGTTAGGAGCTTCCATGGGTTGGCAAGTTTCTATAGAAGGTTTGTGAAGAATTTCAGCACATTGGCAACACCCCTAAATGAAATTGTTAAGAAAAATGTGGGTTTTAAATGGGGGGAGAATCAAGAAAATGCATTTCAAGCACTTAAGGACAAACTCACACATGCACCCATTCTTGCTTTGCCTGATTTTTCTAAATCATTTGAAATTGAATGTAATGCATCTAATGTGGCTATTGGGGCTGTTTTACTTCAAGATGGTCATCCCATTGCATATTTTAGTGAGAAATTAAGTGGAGCCACTCTTAACTATTCCATTTATGATAAAGAATTGTATGCACTTATTAGAGCTTTGCAAACATGGCAGCATTATCTTTTGCCTAAAGAATTTGTCATTCATAGTGATCATGAATCTTTGAAGTATTTGAAAGGGCAAGGAAAGCTCAACAAAAGGCATGCCAAATGGGTTGAATTTCTTGAACAATTTCCTTATGTGATTAAGCATAAGCAAGGAAAGTTAAATGTTGTAGCAGATGCACTTTCAAGAAGGTATAATTTGCTTGCTACACTTGAAACTAAATTGCTTGGCTTTGAACATATCAAGGAATTGTATGTGCATGATAATGAATTTTCCCAATTATATGCTGCATGTGAAAAGAAATCACAAAATGGGTTTGTTAAGCATGATAACTACTTGTTTAAGAATAATAGACTTTGTGTGCCTAAAGGAGCCATGCTTGAATTGCTAGTAAAGGAAGCACATGAGGGGGGGTTTAATGGGACACTTTGGGGTTCAAAAGACCTTAGAAATGTTGCATGAACATTTTCATTGGCCACACATGAAGCATGATGTGCAGAAATTTTGTGAAAGGTGCATTGTGTGTAGAAAAGCAAAATCTAATGTATCACCTCATGGACTTTACACTCCTTTGCCTATTCCTAATTCCCCTTGGACTGACTTGTCTATGGATTTTGTTTTAGGGCTACCATGTACCCAAAAAAGGAAGGACTCCATTTTTGTGGTAGTTGATAGATTCTCCAAGATGGCACACTTCATACCTTGCCACAAAGTGGATGATGCAACTCAAATAGCATATTTGTTTTTCAAAGAGGTGGTAAGACTTCATGGTATGCCTAGGAGCATTGTTTCAGATCGTGACACCAAATTCGTAAGCCATTTTTGGAGGACTTTATGGAACAAGCTGGGAACAAAGCTTCTTTTCTCCACCATGTGCCACCCCGACATTGATGGCTAAACTGAGGTGGTAAATAGGACTCTTTCTACTCTTCCTAGAGCAATTATTAAGAAAAATATTAAGTCTTGGGAAGAGTGTTTACCCCATGTTGAATTTGCTTATAATAGGGCTGTCCATTCTACTACTCAATTTTCTCCTTTTGAGATTGTTTATGGGTTCAATCCACCAACACCTCTTGATTTGCTTCCTTTACCTGACACTTCTTCTTTAGTTCACAAGGATGGCAAAACAAAGGCAGAATATGTGAAGAAGCTTCATGAGCAAGTTAAAGCTCAAATTGAGAAGAAAATGGAGCAATATGCAAATAGAGCCAATAAAGGGAGAAAAAGAGTTGTCCTTGAACCCGGTGATTGGGTGTGGGTTCATATGAGGAAGGAAAGGTTTCCTGCCCAAAGGAAATCAAAGCTTCAATCAAGAGGAGATGGACCATTCCAAGTGTTGGAAAGAATTAATGACAATGCTTACAAAATTGACTTGCCCGGTGAGTATGGTGTTAGTGCAACATTTAATGTGGCTGATTTGTGTCCTTTTGATGTAGGTGATGAAAACCTAAATTCGAGGACAAATTCACCTAAAGAAGGAGGGAATGATGTGAGCCAAGGAGGGGTTACAAGCTTACAAGACAAAGCCATGGAGGAAGAGGCATTGAAGGGAATTGAAGGACCCATGACAAGGTCCAAGACTAAGAGAATGAAGCAAGCTTTGGAAGGCTTAATAATGGAGCTCAAGGAAAAGGATGATCAATGCACAATGGAGGCAACAACTAAATGGATCACATTCCTTCAACTTGAAAGTGAAATTGAGCCAACATGAAGACATAATTGTGAAGGCCCAATTCTACATGATCAAAGATGCATTCATGGGCTACAAGTGTCCAATTTAGTGGGTTAAGAATCTTGGACCTTAGCAAAAAATAAATAAGTCTAGTTTTTATTATTTTCTTTGTATTTTTGTATGTATTTTGGGGGATTTTTCTGAAATGGGTTTTTGATGTCTTTTGTGGGTTTTTAATGTCTTTGGAGAGTTACTAAGTTATTATTAGGATTAGTGGACTCTTATGGCTGCACTAGTGGAAAATAAATGTCACATGCATGAATGCATGATAGTGGTGCAGAATTAGTGCTTAGTAGGCCTTCGTGGATGTTAAATGCTTAGTAGGAAATGTAGTAGAGGTTCAATGTTTCAGCCCTCCACTAAGCCTATAAATAGGAGAACTCTTGTATCACTAAAACATCTTGAATTTGAATGAAATCTGAGTTTTCTCTATTGTGAGAGCTTCCCTTGAGTTCTTGGGCAAAGAACTAAATCTAATCTTATCAAGGCAACTTATAACGATCAAAACCTTCATGACTTACCACTCACCTTCTCATCTTTCTTGAGTGTGGCGTCAATATCCTTCCCTAAAACTGAATTTCAAGGTGATCCGTTTCCAAGTTTAGTATCAAGTTCTTTTGGCCATTGATTGTCAGCAAGTCTTAATCCGTAATAAATTGATTTTTATTTGTCCTTGTAGTTATTTTGCCCATCGATTGGAATCAAGTCTTAATCTATAATGAGTTAGTTTCTCTTTATCCTTTAAGTTCTTTTGGCCGTTGATTAGAAGCAAGTCTTAATCATTAAGGAATAGGTTTCTCTTTCTCCATTACGTTCTTTGGCCCATTGATTGGAAGCAAGTCTTAATCTGTAACGAATTGGTTTCTCTTTCTCCATTAAGTTCTTTGGGCCATCATTGGAAGCAAGTCTTAATCCGTAATGAATTGGTTTCTCTTTGCCCTTTAACTTCCTTTGGCCAAAGATTGGAATGAGGTCTGAATCATCAAAGAATTGGTTTCTCTTTGTCCTTTAAGTTCTTTTGGCCATTGATTGGAAGCAAGTCTTAATCCGTAATGAATTGGTTTCTCTTTCTCCTTTAAGTTCTTTTGGCCAAGATTGGAATCAAGTCTTAATCATTAAGGAACTATTTTCTCTTTCTCCTTGAAGTTAATTTGGCGAAAGATTAGAATCAAGTCTTAATCATTAAGGAATTGGTTTCTCTCTCTCCTTGAAGTTGTTTTGGCCATTGATTGGTAGCAAGTCTTAATTTGTAATGAATTTGTTTCTCTTTGTCCTTAAAGTTCTTTTGGCCATCAATTGGATGCAAGTCTTAATCCGTAAAGAATTGGTTTCCCATTGTCCTTTATGTTCTTTTGGCCAAAGATTGGAATCAAGTCTTAATCATTAAAGAATTGGTGTCTATTTGTCCTTTATGTTCTTTTTGCCATTGATTAAAATCACGTCATAATCCCTAAAAATTTGGTTTCTATTTGTCCTTTAAGTTCTTTTGGCCAAAGATTGGAATCAAGCCTTAATCATTAAGGAATTGGTTTCTCTTTCTTTATAAAGTTCTTTTGGCCATTGATTGGAAGCAAAACTGAATCCGTAATGAATTGGTTTCTCTTTATACTTTAATTTTTTTTGGCAATTGATTGGAAGCAAGTCTTAATCTGTAATGAATTGGTTTGTTTTTATCCTTTATGTTTTTTTGGCCAACGATTGGAATCAAGTCTTAATCCTTAAAGAATTGGTTTCTCTTTATCCTATAAGTTCTTTTGGCCATTGATTGGAAGCAAGTCTTAATCTGTAATGAATTGGTTTCTTGGTACGAGCTCAGGAGGGCAAATTGGACATTCCAGCTGTAACACCCTAATAAACCCATACTACGCTTAAGTCGTATTACGGCGTTTTATTAGTTGTTACTTATGCTCGTGGAAAACTAATCTTTGCTTGAAATTAAGTTACGTGGAAAATACGATAAGATTTTTCTTTGAAATACGTTGTCGCTTTGCAATGTTTTGAAAAGTAAAGCCTTGAACGAGAAGCTAGACAGAGAAAGAGCGTGTCGCATACAATACGTACTCCAATATCATAAAACAAGAGAAAGGTAAATGAATAGTAATTCACAAATACATTGCATTATATAGCAAAATCATTACATCGATATGGGTTCATAATATATATACATACATATATATCAGCATTATATCAAAAGAGGCTCATGGTCGTGCCATGATCCAAATACTAGATACAAACTAAAATCGACATCGTTCGTCACAAAAGAGATGAATGAAGATGCAGAGCTATGGCGACGACAAGTCCACATCAGCAATTATCTGACATCCCACGTCATACGCCGCTCACAGTGTCGGGGATCCATGCTCTGCTCCACCGGATGCGCCATCGAGATCTGGTGACGATACGGGAGAATAACTAGGGTGAGAAATGGAATTTCTCAGTAGGACTCGAACCCGACATGAAAGTGTCATCGTCATCGTCCCAGCCACTTCGATTTTATTAATGAAAATAGTGAGCATGCATAAGGTTCAATTCTTGGATTTTCGAAATCATGAATATCCGAAGCGGATTCAATTTTAACATAATCTCTAATCACTTACATCATATCATACATGGGCATAAGTGTAATCATATAAAATGCATGATTGTGTTATAGGTTTTTTCTTAACTTCTTCCCTTTTTAGGGTTTGGACCGAAGTCCCTTTTCTTTTCTTAACTTGACTTTATCTTTTCACCCACTAAACATAAGTGGTAATGAGCTCATACCGTGGCCGTTGCCACCATAGAATTTCGGTACTTACACTAGTTGGGTCATGCCATGCCTCATATAAGACCTATCCCCTATACTGACACTAGCTGGGTCATGCCATGCCTCATGTGAGTCGTGGGTGAGGGGAGCTTACTTTGGGTCACCTTTCCTTTTGAAGGATTACACCCTTAGTTTACTTTCTCTTCTTATTAAAGTTTATGATACAAAATTATTTTAATTCTTTTCCACATTTAGGCGTTACGTATCGCCGTCCCCAAATGTGGTTCCTCTATCAATCACCTCTAGGCGTTACGTATCGCCGTCCCCAGGGTGTTCATATTTATTAATCTTTTCATGTATATCATTAAGCATCATATTGTCAATATATCATATTCATATCATCATGATTCATTATAATATTGTCATCATATCATTATTATCCTCATCATCATCATAACACTATCATAATCATCATGTCGCTATCATAATCATCATATCATATCATCATCACCATTATCATACCATCATCATCATGATCATCATCATATCATATCATCATCATCATGTCATTGTCATCATATGGACAGATAGAGGCATACATATCACACAAAGTCTTATGAGCTTAGCTTAGTAAACTTGGGTACAAGCTTTTAATTGATTTGCTTCTTGTATAAATTCTTTTATTAGGCATAGGGCCAATTTCATCCATTATCCTTTT
Organism: Pterocarpus macrocarpus; assembly: GCA_031439585.1. Lineage (NCBI taxonomy): Eukaryota > Viridiplantae > Streptophyta > Magnoliopsida > Fabales > Fabaceae > Pterocarpus > Pterocarpus macrocarpus. The sequence continues at coordinate 20,035,951 of CM062513.1, read as the reverse complement.
TGACACTTTTAAGTTGAATTATGAAGGTTTTCCAATACTTAATGTGAGGGTCTTAATGTCTTAAAACTTATTTCTCATTAACCTTTAAAACTTACCATAACCAGTTTTTACTTTTACAGTGGGGCAGTAACTTCAAAAATTCACCATAATTTCATCTTTTACTCTTTTGTTTCGAATTTTAGTATGATTATACTTCTCTGAGTCTATGTTTAAACAAAAGAAGCCCCACTTAAAAATTCATTTTGTAGCTTGAGTTATGCATATTTTATTCTGACTGTTCAGACTTGAAAGTTCAACTCAGGTCAGTGGCTTGTCCACTTCACTGGGAATTCCTCACATGGAATCTGACAAAACTGTTTTATGGGGGTGTTCCTCTATGTCTTATCTTTCTAAAAAACTTGGTTCCACTCAAAAATGTTATGTATAACTTGAGTTATGCACGTTTTATTACCCACTGCCCGGACAGAAACCCATCCAGGAACAGCAAACTTTGAAAATTCATATCTCTCTCGTTTTAAGGCCAAATCTCACATGTTTTATATGTATGAAAAGTGTAACACCCTATCAACTTGATGTTATGCTTGAGTCATAGCATGAAATTGAATAGGTTGCGTTACCGTATAAGTCTGCTGTCTAAAGTTGTATTCAGTATTTTATATCCTAATATATATGTATATAACTGACGAAAGAATCTACAAAACCGGGCGCTCCATATAATAAACGTGATTAGCATAGAAGTATCATTAGTTGCATATATATACATATACATATGTAAGTTGGAAGCCAGGGCTTCGGTCTATAAATATACATATCAAGAGTAGAGTGAAGGAAAAGGCATAACAAAAATGGCGGAAGCCAGCTAGGAACAGCGAATCCCACTCGAGGTCCTGGTGCAGTTGCAGGTCTGGAACCTCAATGAAGAGGGTAGTTGCCGAGTCCATTGCCCACGTCTGAGAGTGAGGCGGAAAAGCAAAATCGAGGTGAGAATTTAAGAAAATTCTCAGTAGGGTTGTGCATGACGCTTGACTGACGTCGCGTTCATTCTCAGCTGCCTCGGGTTTTATTTACTTATAAAGACATGAGATTAAACTTAACTATTCATATTTAATAAGGTTGGGAAAATGTCTGGTCCGAAAGCGGTCCAGTTTTACTTAAGACATATAAGGAGCAGAATAAACCAATATCGACAATAAACAGAATAATGAGCATATGGCAGTACATGAATGCAGCATAGAAACTATAAATGACATATAATAACCATTCGATGTAAGTATGCACTGAATGCAATCATGCAGACTTGCTCTTGAATCTTTCTTCATAAACTTTCTCATAAACTTTTCTATTACTTGTCATCATTTTCCATCTCTTGGTCCCCTGAGAGTTCTTGGCCATTTTAGACTCCTGGGTAATAGTTCCTGGCTTATCGGATCGAGCTCGCCTTCCTATACAGAATTGCCGGGTTTACTTTCTCGACGCTCCCAATCGATCTATTCCCTTAACTTCTTATCCTGGGGCCCTAAGTAGCATGGAACTTTCATAGTACATAATCTTTTTCATAACTTTCATAACTTCCTTAAGGATGCACATGCATTAACATAGAATTCATAACTTATGCATAGGTCTTACCGTAATTTCGGCAGCATAACGGAACATGTTCGCTTCCCCATGAATAGTTCCAACATACCAGAACATCAATTTATCACAAGGATCACAATATTACATTCATATTCCAATATTGAACTCACATCAACATCGAATTCATTAAGGCAGAGTTTTCTGCCTTAGCATATTCAATCAACCCGGTTATGGTTTATCCCACCTTTATTTCAATTTAACTCCTTTAAACCTGATTTTTGGATATGTTGTAGCCTTATGTGTCTAGTTTCTAACCCTTTTAGTCCCATCTAGTTTTGATATCTATAGCTCCAGATATTTAGATTTTATCCTGGCATGCCCAATGGCTAGCCCGAATCAGGCAACAAAAAGTAGAAATCCACTAAAAATCGAAAACTGACTCAAATGATACGAACTTGGTCTCATATTAAAGTTAACAGGGTAAAGTTTCATTTACAAAAAGTCCCATCCCATTTGGCTTGGTAGGGCTCGAGTTATAATCCCCGCAACTTAACCTTCTTGAACTGCTCTAATTTGGGTCGGTTTGGACATCGGTTAACTTTTTCAAATGACTGGGAACAAATAAGATGGTAACAAACTCGGAATTTCTGGGTAGGATGTTCTCCTATGTGTAAGCTTTCCAAAAAAATTAGTTTCACTCAATTTGGAGTTATATAGGGTGAGCTACACCCTTTTCAACCCATACTGCCCGGGTGGATGTCTGGATTCCTAGGTCAAATTTCAAAAATTCATATCTCCCTCAATATTAATCCAATGGTCTTATATGATATATGTATGGAAAGCCCTAGATGTCTGGTTTCATATAAAAATGGTTCCACTCATTTTAAACAGCGGGAGGCAGAGCCGTACACTCCGCCGTACGGACCGCCGAGGGTTTTGAGTTTTCCAGCCTCTCAACTTCTTCATATCTTCATTCTTTCTTGTTTCCAATTCAATTTTAATCTCACAAACAGCCCATAAATCAATTAGAATTCATCATAATCAGTCAATTAACATATCAAATTCAAGGAATTAAATCAACACCAATCATCCAAGAGTCAGAAAATCAAGAAAGAAGAAAACCTCTACCTCTTACTATGAGTGATTTGGCTTGAGTTTGTAGCTGAAACTTGGTTGAATTTCAAAGTTGGGTGGATCTGGGTGAGTGAAGAAAAGAAAAGAGAGTTGAAGTGAAGAAGGCAGCGTGAGAGGAGAGTCTGAATGAGGGGAGGAGAGGGTGTTATATAAGCATGAGTGGTAGTTAACTTGGAAGGTTTTGATTGGCCTCAAAACATAAGGCTGAGTTTCAGCCAGCCTTGCTCTCCACGTCGCCCTCTTTGTGTGGTAGAATTGCTCTCCACGTCGCCTAAAGTGGGACTAGTTTCTAGTATATTCTGAATATGAAATCGGAACTCGTACCCTTTGTAAAGTCGGAACTCGGGCATATGTTGGGATGAAGTCGGAACTCGGGAAATATTGTAAAGTTTAAACAAAGCTTGATGTGAAGTAAGCACTTAAGGTCTGAAGTCGGGAAATTAGGTAAACTCGAATGGATTCTAATCATAACACCGGAAGTTGGAATTCAAAATGCCACGATATCGGAACTCGGTATTGGTAATAAACTCGAGATCGAAACTCGTGAAATTTTGCTCGGACTTGGAGGCCAGTTCAAAGACCTGATCTCGCATCCACTTCAGGTTGACATCAAATCGGATGTCGGCTTTCGTGCTTAAGATCGGAAATCGGAATCATCGTCCACTATAAATGAAATCGGAAATCGGTATTTATTACTGATGAGGTCGGAACTATTAAGGTCGGAAACCGGGTATACATATATAAGATCGGAATTCGGAAAATAAGCCAGTCCAGTTGAGTTTCATTAAATCGGAAATCGGAAATCCTTGTCTGTTTGGCCTTGAAGATGAAGTCGAAGGTCGGAAGTAGCGGACGTTACAAAAAGCTCTTTGAGTCTATTTTCACAGAAAATTAGTTTCATTTCATTTGGAGTTATATTGAAAGAGTTATTGTTCGCGCCATACAGACTGCCAGAATTTTCCAGTTTCCACGGTTTTGGTTTCAAGGAGTTTTCTTGTAAGAACATTAAGTCTTTTCTTCAAGTGACCATTTTACATTTCCAAACCACTTTTATACTTTGAGATCTTGGTAAAAATCAATACTTTGAGTTCTAAAAAGTTGGGTTCACATAAAACAAAATGCACATCCAAGGTCATTTTCTAAGAGAAGAGCAACAATCACAAACAACTTATAACAAGGGCATAGCCATGAGGCCTTTAAAGCAAGTCCTAAAACCACCTAGCTATGGAGAGCTTAGGAGTTCTAGAGCTTGAAAAACATAGAAGAGAAAGGGGTTAGAGTCACTACCACAAGGATTCTCTTGACAAGCTTGAAGGGTGAAAATGGTTGGATATGGCCTCCTTCCTCTTGAGCTAGCAAATGAGGCTAAATGAGTGTTTGTTTGGCTCTACCAAAGACCAAAGAATGTGATCCTTGATAAGTTAGTGAGGTGATGATAGAAGATGAGGGTGATGGTGATGGAAAAGTGACAAGAACAAGAAGAGAACTAGGAAGAACAAGGAGAGGTTGAGAGGAAAAGGAGTGGCTACTTGGTGTCTTTAGGAAAGAATGGAAATCACAAATGAGAGAGTGAGGGAGGGGCTTAGTTGGCGCAAGAAATGGGGTGAGGGGGGGCTGATTACTTTGCTTCCCCAACAAGCAAGAGAGAGTAGGTGAGTCTTACTTCTTTTTCAAGCAAAAGGGCTAGGAACCTTGGGGTAAAAGGGTGGGTTGTGTTTTCTTTGAGTCTTGGCACTTGGGTAAAGACTTTTAGTGTTTCTTTTCAAGTGGTTAAAAGCATGATCTATCCTAGGATTGGCATTGAATGGTTGTGATCACTCCAAGTGTCACAATCTTGATGAAGGAGAATAGATCTTTTGTCTTGACTTAGGGAATCTACTAACATGGGCTCTTGATCAAAGGGTGCATGATGAGAAGGCAAATGGATGGTTGGATCTTGCTCTTGCCCTTGGCCAAGATTTGGTGCATCAATTAGGAGAAATTTTTAAATCTTCAAAGCCATTAGAATTACCTAAGTTGTTAATCAATTCGATTAGTTAAATTGCTCTTTAACCGATTTCGGTTAATTACATCTTTAAGACGTTTTTCCTCTTAAAAGAATTGATCTTATGAATTATGTAATTAGGGTTTAGAATTAATCTATCTCAATTGGTAAGGTAGAACAATTATCTTGTACTTAATTAATAAGATTGGATTAGCTTAATTACATTTCTAAGTTACGAATTAATGAGGTTCGAATAATTAGATTTTAATTAAACCATTTAGTGCATTATGACTCAATTATTGACTTGACTCAATTCACTAAGCTCTTGCTCATTGAGATTAGCCGATTAATCCTCAGTTAATCGTTAACCTCTCTAATTAGCTAGGATCACTAAGCTAATTAGCTTAGACAAAAATTGGGGATGTTACACCAGCACTAAAGGGCAAGATAGGAATTTCAACATGCCCGTGGGACCTATAACAATGGCAAGAACAAAGATGCTGAAAGAAAGCTTTGGGAACTTAGCCAAGTCATTTGTGGGAGAGATGTAGCAGGAATGGGCAAAGAAAGAGAAGACAAAGCTAAATGGGCCACAAAGTGAAACGGGCCAGCCCAAATATCTAAGTGTGGCACAATGGGATTAAAATGTATTATATCCATAATTGGGCCAAGTTTTATTTAATTATCTTTGTTAGTTTTATTTAGAAGACATTTAGTTATTTTAAGGTGTTTTATTCAGCCCAATTATTAGTTTAGCAAGTTGGGCCTTTTCTAGTGGGCTTAGGTTTAATTTAACCTAATGTAAGAGGTATAAATACCTCATAAACAAGTGCAGCAGCAGTTTTGGCTGATTATTGAATGACATTTTCTGGTTTCTTCTAAGAAACTCTCAAGTGTGTGCAAGTGAGGAGTGATCGTCTTTACTTGTTGCATCAAGAAACTGAATAGACTATTACAAAGGTAAATTCTCTTGTGATATTTGTTCAGTTTCATCTTTCTTATCCCAATTATCTACATTTCTAAGAACGGGTTTCTTTGGGGTTTAGTAGGGAGGGTGTTTATCCTATTACTTGTCTCCTATCAAAGTGTGTGTTTGGGGTTTCGGGATCGTTATATCCTTGGGGTTCCCCATCATTTGGTATCAGAGCAGGCTGTAGATAAATTCCTATTTATCTGCATTTTTGTTGGCTGCATTTTATCGTTTTTTTTTTCTGTTCTAGGTTTTTTTCTCTGCTGTCCCATTTTTCTGTTCTACTGTTTCTATTGTTTCTGTTTTGCTATTTTGTGTTTCAGATAAAAAAAAAACGTGAAAAAAAAGTGTCTGCAGAATCCATTAGAAAAAAAAACGTGAAAAAAAAAGCGAAAAAAAAACTGCAGAATTTCAGAATTTGTCTTAATCCACAATTGAAACCAGTTTTGGCGTGCTTGTCTTGTTTTCTGCTGTCACCACTTTCTTTGGTTCCAATCTTGTGTTTTCTTGGCACATTCTTGATCTTAATTTGCACCAGTTTTTCCTTCATTTGTTAGTGTCTATTTCTTTCTTGCTGGATTTTGCATTTCCTTTGGTCCTAAACTAGAGTTTTCTTTTGCTAGTTTATCATTCATTTTCTGTCCCAAATATTACTTGTGAATTTGAGTTTGTTTTGGTTTGTTTAATTTCTGAAGTGCAACAACCAAAAGTGGTCAAAAGAGGTAAAAGGCAAGAGTGTTGAGTTCAAAAGAGGGTAAAAGCCTGAATTGAGTGCAAACACGAGTGCACCAAATTTCTGAGTGAAAACACGTGAGAGAGTGAACTGTGAGGTTGTTTTATTAACACTTTGCAGGTTGTTCCAATGGCTGAAGAGGAAGCTCCCATGACACCAGACATGAAGGTGATGTACCAAGCCTTTGTTTCTCAATTTCAGAAATTGAATAGTAGACTTGATCATATGGATGAATGGAGAAAGGAAGTGACGCAAGCTATCTCCGAGAGTAGCAGACGGGGTGATCAGAGGCATAGACGAAATCACAATAATTTCAATCGTGAGTCATATGAGGAGGAATCTGATGGAGTTGAATCAGTCAGAAATAGGAGAGCTAGGAACCGAGAAAGATAAGATAGCAACATTAATGCTATCAAAATGCAAATTCCTCCATTCAATGGAAGAAATGATGCTGAAGCCTACTTAGAATAGGAAAGGAAAGTTGAGATGATCTTTGCATGCCATGATTATACTGAAGAGAAGAAAGTGGGATTGGCTGCAGTGGAGTTTTCAGATTATACACTAGTTTGGTGGGATGAGCTAATGAAGTCTAGAAGGAGGAATGGGGAGTGGCCTATTGAGACTTGGGAAAAGATGAAGCAAGTGATGAAGAAGAGATTTGTACCTTCTTATTATTATAGGGAGGTGCACCAGAAATTACATAGGCTTACACAAGGTTCTAAATCAGTAGAGGATTACCACAAAGAGATGGAGATGCTCATGATCAAGGCCAACATAAAGGAGGACATGGAAGTGACTATGGCATGATTTATGGGTGGTCTAAACAAAGAAATTGCAGATGTGGTGGAATTACAGCATTATATAGAGATGGATGATTTGGTTAGCATGGCGATAAAGGTGGAGAAGCAACAAAATCAAAGGAGGGTAGCCAAAGCATTTTCCAATTCCAACTCAAAGTGGAGTTCTAAATGGCCAAAATATGAGGACACCAAGAAGAATAAAGGTTCAGATTCCAAGGAAAAGGGGCTAGATACAACAAAGAAGAAAGGTAGTTCTAACTCATCTTTTTTTGTTGCTAACTCTAGACATAGAGATATCAAATGCTTCAAATGTCAAGGTTTGGGTCATTATGCATCTGATTGCCCAAACAAGAGGATGATGGTAATTAAGGGTGGAGAAGTTGTATCTGAATCTGATGATGGTAATGAGTCTGATGTGAGTGATAGTATGCCACCTTTGGAGGATTGTTACGATCTTTGATGAACATGTGGAGTATGCTGTGCATGGTGAGTCTCTTGTTGCTAGGCGTGCATTGAATTTGCAAGTTAAAGAAGACAGCTTGGAGCAAAGGGAAAATATATTCCACACCAGGTGCTTAGTTGGTGGAAAGGTATGTAGCATGATCATTGATGGTGGAAGTCGTACTAGTGTTGCAAGTACTACTGTAGTTGAGAAGCTCGGGTTGAAGTGTGATAAGCATCCTAATCCATATAGGTTGCAGTGGTTGAATGATAGTGGAGAAGTGAAAGTTACTAGACAGGTTGTGGTTGCATTTTCTATTGGAAAATATTGTGATGAAGTGGTGTGTGATGTAGTACCCATGCAAGCTAGTCATTTGTTGTTGGGGAGACTATGGCAATTTGATGGGCGTGTGCAACATGATGGATACAAGAACAGGTATTCCTTTGAGCATAATGGTCACAAGTTCACACTTGCTCCATTATCGCCCAAAGAGGTGTATCTTGATCAAGTAAAACTTCAACAATCCTTCTCTTGGGAATTCAGAAAGTAAGGCAAAAGAAAAAGAAGAGAGAAAAGAGACCATGAGAGAAAAGAAAAAAGATAAGGGCCCAATGGTGAGTAAAAAGAAAGGAAAGAATCTGAATAGTGAAAAAAAAGAGATGAGTGAAAGAAAAGAAAAGAGTGAGAAAAATGAAGAAAGTGAAAGAATTGAGAGAAAATCATGTTTCTATGCAAAAGAGAGGGATTTGAAAGGTGCTTTTCTAGGCAAGAGAGCAATGGTGATGATAAGGTTTAGGGAGGTTTTTCTTACTGAAACTAACTTTAACCCAAGTTAGCCTAGTAGATTTGTTTCTTTATTGCAGGAATTTGAGGATGTTTTCCTTGATGAGGTACCAAGTGGATTACCACCATTGAGAGGGATTGAGCACTAAATTGACTTCATGCCCGGGGCTAGCATTCCAAATAGGCCAGCCTATAGAAGTAATCCTGAGGAGACAAAGGAGCTTCAGAGGCAAGTAGATGAGCTACTAGCTAAAGGGTACGTGAAGGAAAGCATGAGTCCATGTGCTGTTCCAGTTTTGTTAGTTTCAAAGAAAGATGGCACTTGAAGGATGTGTGTGGATTGTCGTGCAGTTAACAAGATAACAGTAAAGTATTGCCATCCTATCCCTAGGCTAGATGACATGCTTGATGAGTTGAATGGTGCGTGCATATTCACTAAAATTGATTTGAAAAATGGATATCACCAAATTAGAATGAAACCAGGGGATGAATGGAAGATTGCATTTAAAACAAAATATGGTCTTTATGAGTAGTTGGTTATGCCTTTTGGGTTAACTAACGCACCTAGTACTTTCATGCGCTTAATGAACCATGTTTTGAGGGATTTCTCGGGGAAGTTTGTGGTTGTTTATTTTGATGATATTCTTCTAATTTATAGCAATTGTTTGGATGAACACATATTGCATGTTAAGGCTATTTTAGAAGTTCTTAGGAAGGAGAAGTTGTATGCCAACCTTAAGAAGTGCACATTTTGCATTGATAGAGTTGTGTTTCTTGGTTTTGTTGTGAGTGCACGTGGTATTGAGGTTGATGAGGAGAAGGTGAAGGCTATTCAAGAATGGCCAACGCCTAAGAATGTTTCTGAAGTAAGGAGTTTTCATGGTTTAGCTAGGTTTTATAGGAGATTTGTGAAAAATTTCTCCACCATTGCTGCTCCTTTAACTGAAATTGTTAAAAAGGATGTTGGGTTTAAATGGGGACAGGAACAAGAACTTGCTTTTACTACTTTGAAAGAAAAATTGTGTTCTGCTCCTATTCTTGTTTTGCCTAATTTTGATAAGACTTTTGAAGTAGAGTGTGATGCTTCTGGGATTGGTATAGGTGCTGTTTTGATGCAAGAAAAATGTCCCATTGCATTCTTCAGTGAGAAGTTGAATGGAGCTCAACTCAAGTATTCTACCTATGACAAGGAGCTATATGCCTTGGTTCGAGCTTTGGAGGTTTGGCAACATTATTTGCTACCCAAAGAGTTCATGATTCACACTGATCATGAGTCTTTGAAGCACCTAAAAGGTCAATGTAAGTTGAACAAAAGACATGCCAAATGGGTGGAATTCATTGAGTCCTTTCCATATGTGATTGCTTATAAGCAAGGAAAAGAGAATGTAGTTGCTGATGCTTTATCTAGGAGGTATGCTTTAATCACTACACTTTCTTCTAAGTTGTTAGGATTTGAGCACTTGAAAGATTTGTATGCAACTGACTCTGATTTTGCTAATATATATGCTACATGTGAAAAGGGTGCATTTAACAAGTTCTATAGGCATGAAGGTTTTCTGTTTCGTGGCAATAGAATTTGTGTGCCTATTTGCTCAACTAGAGAATTGCTTATTAGGGAATCACATTGTGGTGGATTGATGGGTCATTTGGGTGTGCATAAGACTTTGGATGTGTTGTCTGAACATTTTTATTGGCCTCATATGCGAAAAGATGTTGAGAGAATTTGTGCTAGATGCATTGCATGTAAACAGGCTAAATCTAAGTCTATGCCACATGGTTTGTATACACTGTTACCTATTCCTACTCATCCTTGGATTGGCATATCCATGGATTTTGTGCTTGGATTGCCTAGAACTAGGAAGGGTAGAGATAGCATTTTTGTTGTAGTGGACAGATTTAGTAAAATAGCTCACTTTATTGCATGCCATAAAACTGATGATGGAAATATTGCTGAATTGTTCTTTAGAGAAGTTGTGCATTTGCATGGTGTCCCTAGAACTATTGTTTTTGACCGTGATGTGAAGTTTTTGAGTCATTTTTGGAAAGTGTTGTGGGGTAAGCTGGGAACAAAATTGCTTTATTCTACTACTTGTCATCCACAAACTGATGGTCAAACTGAAGTGGTGAATAGAACTTTAGGGACTTTATTGCGTGCAGTTGTTGGTAAGAATTTGAAAACTTGGGAAGATTGTTTGCCTTTTATTGATTTTGCTTATAATAGGACTATACATTCTTCTACAGGTTTTTCTCCATTTGAGATTGTGTATGGTTTTAATCCTTTAACTATTTTGGGTTTAATGCCTTTGCCTTTGAGTGATATTGCTAGTTTAGATGGTGAAAGCAAGCCTGAAAAAGGTTAAGGAGATGCACATGAAGGCACGTGAGATGATTGAGAAGAGAAGCAGGTTGACAGCCCAAAGAGTGAATAAGGGGCGCAAACAAATTGTGTTTGAACCTGGTGATTGGGTTTGGGTTCACTTGCGAAAGGAGAGGTTTCCTACTCAAAGGACATCCAAGCTTGATGCTAGGGGAGATGGTCCATTTCAAGTGCTAGAGAGGATCAATGACAATGCATATAAGATTGACCTCCCAGGTGAGTACAATGTTTCAGCTACTTTTAATGTTTCTGACCTTTGTCCATTTGATATGGATGCAGATTCGAGGACGAATCTTTTTGAGGAGGGAGGGAATGATACGAGCTCAGGAGGGCAAATTGGACATTCCAGCACTAAAGGGCAAGATGGAAATTTCAACATGCCCATGGGACCTATAACAACGACAAGAACAAAGATGCTGAAAAAAAGCTTTGAGAACTTAGCCAAGTCATTTGTGGGAGAGATGCAGCAAGAATGGGCTAAGAAAGAGAAGACAAAGCTAAATGGGCCACATAGTGAAAGCGGGCCAGCCCAAATCTCTAAGTGTGGCACAATGGGATTAAAATGTATTATATCCATAATTGGGCCAAGTTTTATTTAATTATCTTTGTTAGTTTTATTTAGAAGACATTTAGTTATTTTAAGGTGTTTTATTCAGCCCAATTGTTAGTTTAGCAAGTTGGGCTTTTTCTAGTGGGCTTAGGTTTAATTTAACCTAACGTAAGAGGTATAAATACCTCATAAACAAGTGCAGCAGCAATTTTGGCTGATTATTGAATGACATTTTCTAGTTTCTTCTAAGAAACTCTCAAGTGTGTGCAAGTGAGGAGTGATCGTCTTTACTTGTTGCATCAAGAAACTGAATAGACTATTACAAAGGTAAATTCTCTTGTGATATTTGTTCAGTTTCATCTTTCATATCCTAATTATCTACGTTTCTAAGAACAAGTTTCTTAGGGGTTTAGTAGGGAGTGTGTTTATCCTATTGCTTGTCTCCTATCAAAGTGTACGTTTGGGGTTTCGGGATCGTTATATCCTTGGGGTTCCCCATCATTTCTCTTTGTCCTTTAAGTTATTTTGGATTGAATCAAGTCTTAATCCGTAATGAATCGGTTTCTATTTGTCCTTTATGTTCTTTTGGCCAAAGAGTGGAATTAAGTCTCAATCATTAAAGAATTGGTTTCCTTTTGTCCTTTAAGTTATTTTGGCCATTGATTGGCAGCAAGCCTTAATCCGTAATGAATTGTTTTCTCTTTGTCCTTTAAGTTCTTTTGGCATTCGATTGGATGCAAGTCTTAATCCGTAATAAATTGGTTTCTCTTTGTCCTTTTAGCTCTTTTGGCCATCGATTTGAAGCAAGTCTTAATCCGTAATGAATTCTTTTCTCTTTATCCCTTAAGTTCTTTTGGCCGTTGATTGGATGTAAGTCTTAATCCGTAATAAATTAGTTTCTTTTTGTTGTTTAAGTTCATTTGGCCAAAGTTTTGAATGAAGTCTTAATAATTAAGGAATTGGTTTCTCTTTCTCCATTACATTCTTTGGGCCATTGATTGAAAGCAAGTCTTAATCCGTAATAAATTGCTTTCACTTTCTCCTTTAAGTTCTTTAGACCATTGATCAGAAGTAAGTCTTAATCCGTAATGAATTGGTTTCTCTTTGTCCTTTAACTTCTTTTGGCCAAAGATTGTAATCAATTCTTAATCAGTAAGGAATTGGTTTCTCTTTGCCTTTTAATTTCTTTTGGCCATTAATTGGAAGTAAGTCTTCATCCGTAATGAAATGGTTTCCCTTTGCTGTTTAAGTTCTTTTGGCCATTGATTGGAAGAAATTTCAATCTATAATGAATTGGTTTCTCTTTCTCCTTTGAGTTCTGTTGGCCATTGATTGGAATCAAGCCTTAATCCATAATGAATTACTTTCTCTTCGTCCTATAAGTTCTTTTGGCCAAAGATTGGAATCAAGTGTTAATTGTTAAGGAATTGGTTCCTTTTTGTCATTTAAGTTCATTTAGCCATTTACTGGAAGCAAGTCTTAATCCATAATGAATTGGTTTCTCTTTGTCCTTTAAGTTCTTTTTGGCCAAAGGTTGGAATCAAGTCTTAAACATTGAAGAATTGATTTCTCATCCTCCTTTAAGTTCTTTAGGCCATTCGATTGAATCAAGTCTTAATTCATAATGAATCGCTTTCTCTTTCTCCTTTAAGTTCTTTTGGCCAAAGATTGGAATCAAGTCTTAATCATTAAGGAATTGGTTTCTTTTTGCCCATTAAGTTCTATTGGCCATTGATTGGTAGCAAGTCTTAATTCGTAATGAATTGGTTTTTTTTTGTCCTTTTAGCTCTTTTGGCCATTGATTGGAAGCAAGTCTTAATCTGTAATGAATTGATTTCTCTTTGCCTTTTAAGTTCTTTTGGTCATTGATTGGAAGCAAGTTTTAATCTGTAATGGATTGGTTTCTTTTTTTCCTTTAAGTTCTTATGGCCATCAATTGGAAGCAAGTCTTAATCCGTAATGAATTGGTTTCTCTTTGCGCTTTAAGTTCTTTTGGCTGTTGATTGGAAGCAAGTCTTAATTCGTAATGAATTGGTTTCTCTTTGGTGTTTAAGTTCTTTTGGCCACCGATTGGAATCAAGTCTTAATCAATAAGGAAATGATTTCTCATTGTTCTGTAAGTTCTTTTGGCCATTGATTGGAAGCAAGTCTTAATCCATAATGAATTGGTTTCTCTTTGTCCTTTAAGTTCTTTTCGTGAAAGGTTGGAATCAAGTCTTATTCATGGAGGAATTGGATTCTCTTTGTCCTCTATGTTCTTTTGGCCATTGATCGGAATCAAGCCTTAATCTGTAATGAATTCGTTTCTCTTTGTCCTTTAAGTTCTTTTGGCCAAAATTTGGAATCAAGTCTTAATCATTAAGGAATTGGTTTCTCTTTCTCCTTTAAGTTCTTTTGGCCTTTGGATTGAATCAAGTCTTAATTCATGATGAATCGGTTTCTCTTTGTCCTTTAAGTTCTTTTGGCCAAAGATTGAAATCAAGTCTTAATCATTAAGGAATTGTATTCTTGTTGTCCATTAAGTTCTTTTCGCCATTAATTGGAAGCAAGTCTTAATTCGTAATGAATTGATTTCCCTTTGTTCTTTAAGTTCATTTGGCCATTGATTGGCAGCAAGTCTTAATCTGTAATAAATTGGTTTCTCTTTGCCTTTTTAGCTCTTTTGGCCATCGATTTGAACCAAGTCTTAATCCGTAATGAATTGGTTTCTCTTTATCCTTTAAGTTCTTTTTGCTGTTGATTGTGAGTAAGTCTTAATCCGTAATGAGTTAGTTTCTTTTTGTTGTTTAAGTTCTTTTGGCCAAAGATTGGAATCAAGTCTTAATCATTAAGGAATTGGTTTCTCTTTCTCCACTGCATTCTTTGGGCCAGTGATTGAAAGCAAATCTTAATCCATAATGAATAGGCTTCTCTTTGTCCTTTAAGTTCTTTGGCCAAAGGTTGGAATCAAGTCTTAGTCATTAAAGAATGGGTTTCTCTTTCTCCTTTAAGTTCTTTTGGCCATTGGATTGAATCAAGTCTTAATCTGTAGTGAATCAGTTTCTCTTTCTCCTTTAAGTTTTTTGGCCAAAGATTGGAATCAAGTCTTAATCATTAGGAATTGGTTTCTTTTTGTCCATTAAGTTCTTTTGGCCATTGATTGGCAGCAAGTCTTAATCTGTAATGAATTGCTTTTTCTTTGTCCTTTAAGTTCTTTTGGCCATTGATTGGATGCAAGTCTTAATCTGTAATGAATCGGTTTCCCTTTGTCCTTTATGTTCTTTTGGCCAAAGATTGGAATCTAGTCTTAATCATTAAAGAATTGGCTCTTTGTCCTTTATGTTCTTTTGGCCATTGACTGGAATCAAGTCTTAATCCCTAATAAATTGGTTTCTCTTTGTCCTTTATGTTCTTTTGGGCAATGATAGGAATCTAGTGTTAATCATTAAAGAACTGCTTTCTTTTTGTCCTTTAAGTTCTTTTGGCTATTGTTTGGAAGCAAGTCTTAATCCGTAATGAATTGGTTTCTTTTTGTCCTTTAAGTGCTTTTGGCCTAAGATTGGAATCAAGTCTTCATCGTTAAGGAATTGGTTTCTCTTTCTCCTTTAAGTTCTTTTGGCCATTAATTGGATGCAAGTCTTAATCCATAAGGAATCGACTTCTCTTTGTCTTTTAAGTACTTTTGACCATTGATTGGAACCAAGTCTTAATCTGTAATGAATTGCTTTCTCTTTGTCGTTTAAGTTATTTTGGCCATTGATTGGAAGCAAGTCTTAATCCGTAATGAATTGGTTTCCCTTTGTCCTTGAAGTTCTTTTAGCCAAGGACTGGAATCAAGTCTTAATTATTAAGGAATTAGTTTCTCTTTGTCTTTTAAGTTCTGTTGGTCATTGATTGAAAACAAGTCATAATCCGTAATGAATTGGTTTCTCGTTGTCCTTTAAGTTATTTTGGCCATTGATTGGAAGCAAGTCTTAATCTGTAATGAGTTGGTATCTCTTTCTCCTTTAAGTTCTTTTCGCTAATGATCGGCATCAAGTATTAATCATTAAAGAATTGGATTCTCTTTGTCCTTTAAGTTCTTTTGGCCATTCATTGGAATCAAGCCTTAATCCGTAATGGCCAAAGGTTGTAATCGAGTCATATTCATTAAGGAATTGGTTTCTTTTTGTCCTTTAAGTTCTTTCGGCCAT
Organism: Pterocarpus macrocarpus; assembly: GCA_031439585.1. Classification (NCBI taxonomy): domain Eukaryota; kingdom Viridiplantae; phylum Streptophyta; class Magnoliopsida; order Fabales; family Fabaceae; genus Pterocarpus; species Pterocarpus macrocarpus. The sequence goes on along the minus strand of CM062513.1, from coordinate 20,020,431 downwards.
CGATTGGATGCAAGTCTTAATTTGCAATGAATTGGTTTCCCTTCGACCTTTATGTTCTTTTGGCCAAAGATTGGAATCTAGTCTTAATCATTAAAGAATTGGTTTCACTTTGTCCTTTAAGTTCTTTTGGCCATTGAATTGAATCAAGTCTTAATCCCTTATGAATTAGTTTCTCTTTGTCTTTCAAGTTCTTTTAGCCATATATAGGAATCAAGTCTTAATCATTAAGGAATTGGTTTCTCTTTGTCCTTTAAGTGTTTTTGGCCATTGATTGGAAGCAAGTCTTAATCCGTAATATATTGGTTTCTTTTTGCCCTTTAAGTTCTTTTGGCTGTTGATTGGAAACATGAAACAGCCTAATAAACCCATAGTATGCTTAAATCGTATTACGGCATTTTATTAGTTGTTACTTATGCTCGTAGAAAACTAAACTTCATTTGAAATTAAGTTATACGGAAAATACGATAAGATTTTTTTTTTTTGAAATACGTTATCGCTTTGCAGCGGTTTGGAAAGTAAAGTCTTGAGCGAGAAGACAAATAGAGAAAGAGCGTGTAAAATACATGCCCGAATATCATAAAACATGAGAAAGGTAAATAAATAGTAATTCACAAATACATTGCATTATATAACTAATCATTACATTCATATGGGTTCATAATATATATATATATACATATATATCAGCATTACATCGAAGGAGGCTCATGGTCGTGCCATGATCCAAATACTAGATACAAACTTGAATTGACATCGTTCGTCACAAAAAGGAATGTATGAAGATGCAGAGCTACAGCAACTACAAGTCCAAATTAGCATTGTCTAACATCCTACGTCATACGTCTGCTCATAGTGTAGGGGATCCATGCTCCACTCCACCGGATGTGCCATCAGATTCTGGTGGTGATACAAAAAAGTAACTAGAGTGAGAAATAAGATTTCTCAATAAGACTCGAACCCGACACTAAAGTGTCATCGTCATCATCCCAGCTACTTCGATTTTATAAATGAAAACAGTGAGCATGCATAAGGTCCAATTCTTAGATTTTCGAAAACATAGCCATCCGAAGCGGGTTCAATTTTAACATGTCCTCTGATCATTTATATCATAACAAGCATATGAACAACTATAATTACATAAAACATGTATGACTGTGCTATAAGCTTCTCTTAACTTCTTCCCTTCAAGGGTTTGGACTGAAGTCCTTTTTCTTTTCTTAACTTGACTTTATCTTAAGTATTTTCTTTTCACCCACTAAACATAAATGGTAATGAGCTCATACCGTGGCCGTCGCCACCATAACTTTTCGGTACTTACATTAGCTAGGTCATGCCATGCCTCTTGTGAGTCGTGGGTGAGGGGAGCTTACTTTGGATCACCTTCCCTTTTGAAGGATCACACCCTTGGTTCATTTTCTTCTTATTAAGGCTTATGATTCAAAATTATTCTAATTCTTTTCCATATCTAGGCGTTACGTATTGCCGTCCCCAAATGTGATTCCTTTATCGCATATCATTAAGCATCATATCATCAACATATCATATTCATATCATCATCATTTATTATCATACCATCATCATATTATTATCATCCTTATCATCATCATATCACTATCATAATCATCATCATATCATATCATCATATTGACACATAGAGGCATACATGTTACACAAAGTCTTATGAGCTTAGCTTAGTAAATTTGAGGCAAGTTTTTAATTAAGGTTGCCTCTTGTATAAATTCTTTTATTAGGCATGGAGCCAATTTTTTCTATTATGCTGTTTGAAACTTTTAAGTTGAATTATGAAATTTTCCTATAACTTAAATTGAGGGTCTTAATCTCTTTAAGCTTATTTCTCATTAACCTTTAAATTGAACCATAACTAGTTTTACTTTTACAGTGGGACAGTAACTTCAAAAATTCACCATAATTTCATCTTTCACAATCTTGACTTGAATTTTGGTATGATTATATTTCTCTGAGTCTATTTTTAAACAAAATAAACCCCACTCAAAAATTCATTTTGTAACTTGAGATATGCACCCTTTAATTTGATTGCTCAGCTTTTAAGTTTATTCTCGGTACAGTGACTTTTAAACTTTACTGGGAGTTCTCCACAAGGAATCTGACAAAACTATTTTTTTGGATGTTCCTCTATGTCTTAGCTTTCTAACAAGCTTGGTCCCACTCAAAAATGTTATGTATAACTTGAGTTATTAAGATTTTATTACATACTGCCCGAACAGAAACACATCTGGGGATAGCACACTTTGAAAATTCATATCTCTCTCGTTTTAAGGCCAAATGATACGAGCTCAGGAGAGCAAATTAGACATTCCAGCACTAAAGGGCAAGATGGGAATTTCAACATGCCCGTGGGACCTATCACAAGGGCAAGAGCAAAGATGCTGAAAAAAAGCTTTGGGAACTTAGCCAAGTCATTTGTGGAAGAGATGCATCAATAATGGGCTAAGAAAGAGAAGACAAAGCTAAATGGGCCACCTAGTGAAAGCGGGCAGCCTAAATCTCTAAGTGTGGCACAATGGGATTAAAATGTATTATGTCCATAATTGGGCCAAGCTTATTTAATTAACTTTGTTAGTTTTTATTTGGAAGACATTTAGTTATTTTGAGGTGCTTTATTTAGCCCAATTGTTTGTTAGTAAGTTGAGCCTTTTTCTAGTGGGCTTAGGTTTAATTTAACCAATGTAAGAGGTATAAATACCTGATAAACAAGTGCAGCAGTAGTTTTCGGATTATTGAAATTATATTTTCTGGTTTCTTCTAAGAAACTCTCAAGTGTGTGCAAGTGAGGAGTGATCATCTTTACTTGTTGCATCAAGAAACTGAATAGACTATTACAAAGATAAATTCTCTTGCGATATTTGTTCAGTTTCATCTTTCTTATCCCAATTATCTACGTTTCTAAGAACGGGTTTCTTAGGGGTTTAGTAGGGAGGGTGTTTATCCTATTGCTTGTCTCCTATCAAAGTGTGTGTTTGGGGTTTCGGGATCGTTATATCCTTGGGATTCCGCATCATTTGGTATCAGAGTAGGCTATAGATAAATTCCTATTTATCGGCATTTTTGTTGGCTGTATGTTGTCATTTATTTTTTTTTTCTGTTCTAGGTTTTTCTCTACTGTCCCATTTTTTTTGTTTTGCTGTTCTATTGTTTTTGTTTTGTATTTTGTGTTTCAGATAAAAAAAAAAGTGAAAAAAAAAGAAAAACTTGAAAAAAAAGAATGTCTGTAGAATTCATTAGAAAACAAAAAAACGCACAAAAAAAAGGAAAAAAATGCGAAAAGAAAAACTGCGGAATTTCCGGATTTTGTTTCAGTAATTGTGGGTGTTCTTGTGAATTTTGGGTTGAGTCCTTACATTAATTTCATGTTTCGTCACTTGTAATCCAAAATTGAAACCAGTTTTGGTGTTCTTTTTGTTTTGTTTTTCTGCTGTCACCTCTTTCTTTGATTCCAATCTTGTGTTTTCTTCACACATTCTTACTAGTTTTTGCATTTCCTTTGGTCCTAAACTAGAGTTTTCTTTTGCTGGTTTATCATTCATTTTCTGTCCCAAATATTACTTGTGAATTTGAGTTTGTTTTGGTTTATTTAATTTCTGAAGTACAATAACCAAAAATGGTCAAATGAGGTAAAAGGCAAGAGTGTTGAGTTCAAAAGAGGGTAAAAGCCTGAATTGAGTGCAAACACGAGTGCACCCAAATTTCTGAGTGAAAACACGTGAGAGAGTGAATTGTGAGGTTGCTTTATTAACACTTTGCAGGTTGTTTCCAATGGCTGAAGAGGAAGTTACCATGACACCAGACATGAAGATGATGTACCAAGCCTTTGTTTCTCAATTTCAGAAATTGAATAGTAGATTTGATGATATGGATGAATAGAGAAGGGAAGTGACACAAGCTATCTCTGAGAGTGGCAAACGGGGTGATCCGAGGCATAGACGAAATCACAATGATTTCAATCGTGAGCCATATGTAGAGGAATCTGATAGAGCTGAGTCAGTTAGAAATAGGAGAGCTAGGAACCGAGGAAGACAAGATAGCAACATTAATGCTATCGGAATGCAAATTCCTCTATTCAAAGGAAGAAACGATGCTGAAACCTACTTAGAATGGGAAAGGAAAGTTGAGATGATCTTTGCATGCCATGATTATACTGAAGAGAAGAAAGTGAGATTGGCTGCAGTGGAGTTTTCAGATTATGCACTAGTTTGGTGGGATAAGCTAATAAAGTCTAGAAGGAGGAATGGTGAGTGGCCTATTAAGACTTGGAAAGAGATGAAGCAAGTGATGAAGAAGAGATTTGTACCTTCTTATTATTACAGGGAGGTGTACCAGAAATTACATAGGCTCACACAAGGTTCTAAATCAGTGGAGGATTACCACAAACAGATGGAGATGCTCATGATCAAGGCCAACATAGAGGAGGACATGGAAGTGACTATGGCACGATTTATGGATAGTCTAAACAAAGAAATTGCAGATGTGGTGGAATTATAGCATTATGTGGAGATGGATGATTTGGTTAGCATGGCAATGAAGGTGGAGAAGCAACAAAATCAAAGGAGGGCAGCCAAAGCATTTTCCAATTCCAACTCAAAGTGGAGTTCTAAATGGCCAAAATATGAGGACACCAAGAAGAATAAAGGTTCAGATTCCAAGGAAAAGGGGCTAGATACAACAAAGAAGAAAGGTATTTCTAACTCATCTTCTTCTTTTGCTAATTCTAGACATAGAGATATTAAAGGCTTCAAATGTCAAGGTTTGGGTCATTATGCATCTGATTGCCCAAACAAGAGGATGATGGTAATTAGGGGTGGAGAAGTTGTATTTGAATCTGATGATGATAATGAGTCTAATGCGAGTGATAGTATGCCACCTTTGGAGGATTGTTCTGATGTTGATGAACATGTGGAGTATGCTGTGCATGGTGAGTCTCTTGTTGCTAGGCATGCATTGAATTTGCAGGTTAAGGAAGATAGCTTAGAGCAAAGGGAAAATATATTCCACACCAGGTGCTTAGTTGGTGGAAAGGTATGTAGCTTGATCATTGATGGTGGAAGTTGAACTAGTGTTGCGAGTACTAGTTTAGTTGAGAAGCTAGGGTTGAAGTGTGATAAGCATCCTAATCCATATAGGTTGCAGTGGTTGAATGATAGTGGAGAAGTGAAAGTTACTAGATAGGTTGTGGTTGCATTTTCTATTGGAAAATATTGTGATGAAGTGGTGTGTGATGTAATACCCATGCAACCTAGTCATTTGTTGTTGGGGAGACCACGGCAATTTGATAGGCGTGTACAACATGATGGGTACAAGAACAAGTATTCCTTTGAGCATAATTGTCACAAGTTCACACTTGCTCCATTATCGCCCAAAGAGGTGTATCTTGATCAAGTAAAACTTCAACAATCTTCTCTTGGGAATTCAGAAAGTAAGGCAAAAGAAAAAGAAGAGAGAAAAGAGGCCATGAGAGAAAAGAAAAAAGATAAGGGCCCAATGGTGAGTGAAAAGAAAGGAAAGAATCTGAATAGTGAAAAGAAAGAGATGAGTGAAAGAAAAGAAAAGAGTGAGAAAAATGAAGAAAGTGAAAGAATTGAGAGAAAATCATGTTTCTATACAAAAGAGAGGGATTTGAAAGGTGCTTTTCTAGGCAAGAGAGCAATGGTTATGATAAGTTTTAGGGAGGTTTTTCTTACTGAAACTAACCTTAACCCAAATTTTCCTAGTAAATTTGTTTCTTTGTTGCAGGAATTTAAGGATGTTTTCCCTGATGAGGTGCCAAGTGGATTACCACCATTGAGAGGGACTTTATTGCATGCAGTTGTTGGTAAGAATTTGAAAACTTGGGAAGATTGTTTACGTTTTATTGAGTTTGCTTATAATAGGACTATACATTCTTCTACAGGTTTTTCTCCATTTGAGATTGTGTATAGTTTTAATCCTTTAACTGTTTTGGATTTAATGCCTTTGCCTTTGAGTGATATTATTAGTTTAGATGGTGAAAGCAAGGCTGAAAAGGTTAAAGAGATGCACATGAAAGCACGTGAGATGATTGAGAAGAGAAGCAGGTTGACAGCCCAAAGAGTGAATAAGGGCTATAAAACAAATTGTGTTTGAACCTAGTGATTGGGTTTGGGTTCATTTGCGAAAGGAGAGGTTTCCTACTCAAAGGAAATCCAAGCTTGATGCTAGGGGAGATAGTCCATTTCAAGTGCTAGAGAGGATCAATGATAATGCATATAAGATTGACCTCCTAGGTGAGTACAATGTTTCAGCTACTTTTAATGTTTCTGACCTTTCTCTATTTGACATGGATGCAGATTCGAGGATGAATCTTTTTGAGGAGTGAGGGATTGATACAAGCTTAGGAGGGCAAATTGGGCGTTCCACCACTAAAGGGCAAGATAGAAATTTCAACATACCCATGGGACCTATCACAAAGGCAAGAGCAAAGATGCTGAAAGAAAGCTTTGGGAACTTAGCCAAGTCATTTGTGGAAGAGATGCATCAAGAATGGGCTAAGGAAGAGAAGACAAAGCTAAATGGGCCACCTAGTGAAAGTGGGCAGCGTAAATCTCTAAGTGTGGCACAATAGGATTAAAATGTATTATGTCCATAATTGGGCCAAGCTTATTTAATTAACTTTGTTAGTTTTTATTTGGAAGACATTTAGTTATTTTGAGGTGCTTTATTCAGCCCAATTGTTTGTTTAGTAAGTTGGGCCTTTTTCTAGTGGGCTTAGGTTTAATTTAACCTAATGTAAGAGGTATAAATACCTCATAAACAAGTGCAGCAGCAGTTTTCGGATTATTGAAATTACATTTTCTGGTTTCTTCTAAGAAACTCTCAAGTGTGTGCAAGTGAGGAGTGATCATCTTTACTTGTTGCATCAAGAAACTGAATAGACTATTACAAAGGTAAATTCTCTTATGATATTTGTTCAGTTTCATCATTCTTATCCCAATTATCTACGTTTCTAAGAACGGGTTTCTTAGGGGTTTAGTAGGGAGGGTGTTTATCCTATTGCTTGTCTCCTATCAAAGTGTGTGTTTGGGGTTTCGGGATCGTTATATCCTTTGGGTTCCGCATCACCAAATTTCACGTATTTTATATGTATAAAAAGCTCTATGAGTATATTTTTATTTAAAATTAGTTTCGTTGCATTTGGAGTTATATTGAAAGAGTTATTAGTCGCGCCATACATACTGCCAAAATTTTCCAGATTCAACAGTTTTGGTTTCAATGAGTTTTCTTGTAAAAATATTAAGTCTTTTCCTCAAGTGACCACTTTTATCTTCCAAACCACTTTTATACTTTGAGATCTTGGTAAAAATCAATATTTTGAGTTCTAAAAAGTTGGGTTCAACATAAAACAAAATGCACAACCAAAGTCATTTTCCAAAAGAAAAGCAAAATCACAAACAACTTCTTATAATGAAAGCATGGCCATGAGGCCTTGAAAGCAAGTCCCAAAACCACCTATCTATGGAGAGCTTAGGAGTTCTAGAGCTTGAAAAACATAGAAGAAAAAGGGGTTAGAGTCACTACCAAATGGGTTTCTTGAAAGCTTGAAGACTGAAAATGGTTGGAGATGGCCTCCTCCTTCTTGAGCTTGATAATGGGGCTAAGTAAGCGTTTGTTTTGCTTCCTCAAGAACCAAAGAGGGTGGTCCTTGAAGGGCTTGTGAGAATGGTAGAAGGAAAGAGAGTTGGATGGGGTGTGAAAGTGGGAAGAAGAACAAGAGGAATTGGAAGAGTAGAAGAGTTAGAATAAGTCTTAGAGAGAAGTGAGAGCTTAGGTTTGTAGTGAGAGGATGAAAATCACAAATGAGGGAGTAGGGGAGGGGCTAGTTGGTGCAAAAATGGGTGAAGGAGGCTGATGTGTTTTGCTTCTCTAACAAGCAAGGGGAAGTAGGTGAGTTTAACTTTTTTTTCAAGCAAGAAAGTTAGGAACCTTGGGGTAAAAGGGTGAGTTGTGTTTTCCTTGAGTCTTGGTACTTGGGTAAAGACCATTTTGTGTTTCCTCAAGTGGTTAAAGGCATGACCACTCTTGGGATTGGCTTGGGTGGATATAATCACTCCAAGTGTCACAATCTTGATGGAGGAGAGTACATCTCTTGGCTTGACTCAAGGAATACTACTAACATAGACTCTTGATTTAATGGTGCATGATGAGAAGGTAAATGGATGGCTAGATTTTGCTCTTGTCCTTGGCCAAAATTTGGTGCATTAATTAGGAGAAATTTTTAAATCTTCAAAGTTATTAGAATTACCAAAGTTGTTATTCAATTTGATTAGTTAAATTGCTCTTATAAATTATGTAATTAGGGTATAAGAATTAATCTATCTCAAATGGGTAAGGTAGAACAATTGTCTTGGACTTAATAAGATTGGACTAACTTAATTATATTTCTAAGTTACGAATTAATGGGGTTCGAATAATTAGGTTTTAATTAAAACATTTAGTGCGTTATGATTCAATTATTGACTTGACTTAATTTACTAAGCTCTTGCTCATCGAGATTAGCCGACTAGTCCTCAGTTAATTGTTAATCTCTCTAATTAGCCAGGATTACTGAGCTAATTAGCTTAGACAAAAATTAGGGATGTTACAAAATAAGTCTTAATCCGTAATGAATTAGTTACTCTTTGTTGTTTTGGTTCTTTTAGCCATTGATTGGAATCAAGTCTTAATCATTAAAGAATTAGTTTCTCTTTGTCCTTTAAGTTCTCTTGACCATTGATTGGAAGCAAGTCTTAATCCGTAATGAATTGGTTTCTCTTTGGCGTTTTAGTTCTTTTTACGAAAGGTTGGAATCAAGTCTTATTCATTAAGGAATCGGATTCTCTCTATCCTTTAAGTTCTCTTGGCCAAAGTTTGGAATCAAGTCTTAATCATTAAAGAATTGGTTTCTCTTTCTCCTTTAAGTTCTTTTGGCCTTTGGATTGAATCAAGTCTTAATCCGTAATGAATCGGGTTCTCTTTGTCTTTTATGTTCTTTTGGCCAAAGATTGGAATCAAGTCTCAATCGTTAAGGAATTGATTTCTTGTTGTCCATTAAGTTATTTTGGCCATTGATTGGAAGCAAGTCTTAATCCGTAATGAATTGGTTTCCTTTTGTCCTTTAAGTTCTTTTGGCCATTGATTGGCAACAAGTCTTTATCTATAATAAATTGGTTTCTCTTTGCCTTTTTAGCTCTTTTGGCTATCGATTTGAAGCAAGTCTTAATCTGTAATGAATTGGGTTCTCTTTATCCTTTAAGTTCCTTTGGCCGTTGATTAGAAGTAAGTCTTAATCCGTAATGAATTTGTTTCTTTTTGTTGTTTAAGTTTTTTTGGCCAAAGATTGGAATCAAGTCTTACTCATTGAGGAATTGGTTTCTCATTCTCCATTACATTCTTTGGGCCATTGATTTCAAACAAGTCTTAATCTATAATGAATTGATTTCTCGTTGTCCTTTAAGTTCTTTTGCCCATTGGATTGAATCAAGTCTTAATCCGTAATGAATCAGTTCCTCTTTCTCCTTTATGTTCTTTAGCCAAAGATTGGAATCAAGTCTTAACCATTAAGGAATTGGTTTCTTTTTGTCCATTAAGTTCTTTTGGCCATTGATTGGCAGCAAGTCTTAATCCATAATGAATTGCTTTTTCTTTGTCCTTTAAGTTCTTTTGGCCATTGATTAGATGCAAGTCTTGATCCGTAATGAATTAATTTCTCTTTGTCCTTCTAGCTCTTTTGGCCATCGATTAGTTCGATTGGAAGCAAGTCTTAATCCATAATGAATTGGTTTCTCTTTATCCTTTAAGTTCTTTTGGCTGTTGATTGGAAGCAAGTCTTAATTATTGAGGAATAGGATTCACTTTCTCTATTATGGTCTTTGGTCCATTGATTGAAAGCAAGTCTTAAGCCGTAAAGAATTAGTTTCTCTTTCTCCTTTAAGTTCTTTGGCCCATTGATGGGAAGCAAGTTTTAATCCGTAATGAATTGGTTTCTCTTTGTCCTTTAAGTTCTTTTGGCCAAAGATTAGAATCAATTTTTAATCGTTGAGGAATTGGTTTCTCTTTGCCCCTTATGTTCATTTGGTATTTGATTGGAATCAAGTCTTAATCCGTAATGAATTAGTTTCCTTTTGTTATTTAAGTTCTTTTGGCCAAAGATTGGAATCAAGTCTTAATCATTAAGGAATTGGTTTCTCTTACTCCTTTACGTTCTTTGGGCCATTGATTGAAAGCAAGGCTTAATCCCTAATGAGTCCATTTCTCTTTCTCCTTTAAGTTCTTTGGGCCATTGATTGGAAGCAAGTATTAATCCATAATCAATTGGTTTCACTTTATCCTTTAAGTTCTTTTTGCCAAACATTGGAATCAAGCCTTAATCCATAATGAATCAGTTTCTCTTTCCCCTTTAAGTTCTTTGGGCCATTGTTCGGAGACAAGTCTTAATCCGTAATGAATTGGTTTCTCTTTGTCTTTAAGTTCTTTTGGCCATCGATTGGAAGCAAGTCTTAACCCATAATGAATTGGTTTCTCTTTATTCTCTAAGTTCTTTTGGTCATTGATTGGAAGCAAGTCTTAATCCTTAATGAATTGCTTTCTCTTTCTCCTTTAAGTTCTTTGGGCCATTGATCAGAAGCAAGTCTCAATCCGTTATGAGTTGGTTTCTCTTTGCCCTTTAAGTTCTTTTGTCCAAAGATTGGAATCAAGTCTTAATCATTAATGAATTGGTTTCTTTTTGTCCTTTAAGTTCTTTTGGCCATTGATTGGAACCAAGTCTTAATCCATAATGAATTGAATTCTTTTTGTCGTTTAAGTTATTTTGGCCAAGGATTGGAATCAAATTTTAATCATTAAGGAATTAATTTCTCTGTCTCCTTTACATTCTTTGGGCTATTGATTGAAAGCAAGGCTTAATCCCTAATGAATCGATTTCCCTTTCTCATTTAAGTTCTTTGTGCCTGATGAGGAACCCCGTGGATATAAAGATCCAGAAACCCCAGGCACACACTTTGATAGAAAACAAGATATAGAATAAAGACCCTCCTTACTAAACACCCAAGAAACCTATCCTTGGAAACATAGATAACAGGGAAAAGATAGAACAGAAATTGATTGAATATCACAAGGAACTTACCTTAGGATGAATTCTCTCAATTTCTTGATGCAACAAGCAAAGCAAATCGCTCACCTCACTTGCACACAAAAGCACTGTTTTCTTGAAAGAAAACAAAACAGAATTTCGATTAATCAAAAACTACTAAACAATGTGTTCCTTGAGGTATTTATAACCTTTTACACTAGGTTAAACACTTAAACTAAGTCCAAGCCCAATAAGAAGTGTTCTGATGCTGAATAATATGAATTGGGCTGGATAAAACATAAAACATAAAATATGGGCTAAATAAAATAACTAAAAGTTTAGATGTCCTAAATACTTAAACTAACTAAACTAAACAAGACCAAAATAGGGTAATGGCCCAATATGGCTAGAATAAGGTTCTAAACCCAATTCGCAGCAAATAACAAGATCTTGGGTTGTCCATTAGTATGAGTTGGCATCTTCTTGGCCCATTCTTGATACATCTCTTCCACAATTGCTTTAGCCAAGTTCCCAAAGTCTTCTCTTAACCTCTTTGCTCTTGCTCGTGTGATTGGTCCTACAGGCATGCTAAAATCTCCATCTTGCCCCCTTGTACTAGAATGTCCAATTTGTCCTCCGAAGCACGTATCATTCCCTCCCTCCTTAAAAAGATTCGTCCTCGAATCTGTATCCATATCAAAAGGAGAAAGGTCAAAAACATTAAAAGTTGTTGAAACATTATACTCACCCGGAAGGTCAATCTTGTAAGCATTATCATTGATCCTCTCCAACACTTGAAATGGACCATCACCCCTTAAGTCAAGTTTAGATTTCCTATGAGTAGGAAACCTCTCCTTCCTTAAATGAATCCAAACCCAATCACCAGGTTCAAAGACAACTTGTTTGCAACCTTTGTTAACTCTTTGAGCCGTCACCTTGTTTTTCTTTTCAATCAACTCACGTGCCTTCAAGTGCATTGCGTTAACCTTCTCAGCCTTTTCATCACCATCTAAGCTAACAAGATCACTCAAAGGTAAAGGCATCAAGTCTAAAACAGTTAAAGGATTAAAGCCATACACAAGCTCAAAAGGAGAAAACCCTGTAGAAGAATGAATGGTTCTATTATATGCAAACTCAATGAAAGGCAAACAATCTTCCCAAGTTTTTAAATTCTGACCAACAACTGCACGCAATAAAGTTCCTAAAGTCCTATTCACCACTTCAGTTTGACCATTAGTTTGTGGGTAACAAGTAGTAGAATATACCAATTTAGTTCCTAACTTACCCCACAACACTTTCCAAAAATGACTCAAGAACTTTGCATCACAATCGGAAACAATGGCCCTAGGGACACCATGTAAATGCACAACTTCTCTAAAGAACAAATCAGCAATGTTTGTTGCATCATCAGTTTTATGGCATGCAATAAAGTGAGCCATTTTACTAAATCTGTCCACTACAATAAAAATGCTGTCTCTACCTTTCCTAGTTCTAGGCAATCCAAGCACAAAATCCATAGATATATCAACCCACGGATGAGTAGGAACAGGCAAGGGTGTGTATAAACCATGTGGCATAGACTTAGATTTAGCCTGTTTACATGCAATACATTTAGCACAAATTCTTTCAACATCTTTTCGCATGTGTGGCCAATAAAAATGCTCAGATAACACATCTAAAGTTTTATGCACACCAAAATGACCCATTAAACCACCACTATGTGATTCTCTAACAAGCAACTCTCTAACAGAGCAAACAGGTACACAAATCCTATTACCACGAAACAGAAAACCTTTATGCCTATAGAATTTGTTAAATGCCCCATGTTCACATGCAGCATAAATATTAGAGAAATCAGAATCAGTAGCATACAATTCTTTCAAATGCTCAAATCCTAACAACTTAGTGGTAAGTGTAGTGATTAAAGCATACCTTCTAGATAAAGCATCAACAACCACATTCTCTTTCCCTTGTTTATAAGAGATCACATATGGAAAAGTCTCAATAAACTCAACCCATTTAGCATGCCTCTTATTCAGCTTACCTTGTCCTTTTAAGTGCTTAAGAGATTCATGATCAGTGTGAATCACGAACTCTTTGGACAGCAAGTAGTGTTGCCACACCTCTAAGGCCCGAACTAAAGCATATAGCTCCTTGTAATAGGTTGAGTACTTGAGTTGAGCTCCATTCAGTTTCTCACTGAAGAATGCAATAGGACGTTTTTCTTGCATCAAAATAGCACCTATACCAATCCCAGAAGCATCACATTCTATTTCAAAGGTCTTGTCAAAATTAGGCAAAACAAGAATAGGAGTAGAACACAATTTATCTTTCAAAGTATTAAAAGCAAGTTCTTGTTCCTTTCCCCATTTAAACCCAACATCCTTTTTAATAATTTCAGTCAATGGAGCAGCAATAGTAGAGAAGTTTTTCATAAATCTTCTATAAAATCCAGCTAAACCATGAAAACTCCTTATCTCAAAAGCACTTTTAGGCGTTGGCCATTCTTGAATAGTCTTCACTTTCTCCTCATCAACCTCAATACCATGGGCACTCACAATAAAACTAAGGAAAACAACTTTATCAATTTAAAAGGTGCACTTTTTAAGGTTGGCAAATAACTTTTCCTTCCTAAGCACATCTAAAACAGCCCTAACATGTGATACATGATCATCCAAACACTGGCTGTAAATCAGAATATCATCAAAATAAACAACCACAAATTTCCCCAAAAATTCCCTCAAAATATGGTTCATTAAACGCATGAAAGTATTAGGTTCATTAGTTAACCCAAAAGGGATAACCAACCACTCATAAAGACCATATTTTGTTTTAAATGCAGTCTTCCATTCATCCCCTAATTTCATTCTAATTTGGTGATACCCAATTTTCAAATCAATTTTAGTGAACATGCATGCACCATTTAACTCATCAAGCATGTCATCTAACCTAGGGATAGGATGGCGATACTTTACCGTTATCTTGTTAACTGCACGACAATCCACACACATCCTCCAAGTGCCATCTTTCTTTGGAACCAACAAAACTGGAACAGCACATGGACTCATGCTTTCCCTCACATACCCTTTAGCTAGCAGATCATCCACTTGTCTTTGAAGCTCCTTTGTCTCCTCAGGATTATTTCTATAGGTTAGTTTATTTGGAATACTAGCTCCAGGCACAAAATCAATTTGGTGCTCAATCCCTCTCAATGGTGGTAATCCACTTGGCACCTCACTAGGGAACACGTCCTCAAACTCCTGCAACAAAGAAAGAAAACAACTAGGCAAATTTGGGTTAAGTTCAGTTTCAGAAAGTAAAACCTCCTTAAACTGAATCATAATCAAAGCTCTCTTGCCTATCAAAGCACTTTTCAAATCTCTCTCTTTTACATAAAAACATGATTTCCTCTTACTCTCTTCCTTTTTCTCACCCTTCTCTTTCTTTTCACTCTTTTCTTTCTTTGCAATTTTCTCACCTCTCTCTTTCTTTTCTTTATTTTCTCTCACCATTGGGTCTTGTTCTTTATTCTTTTCTCTCATGGGCTCTTTTCTCTCTTTTTCTTTTTCCTCACTTCCCAAATTCCCCATAAAAGTTTGTTGAAGCTTCATTTGATCAAGATACACCTCCTTGGGTGATAATGGTGCAAGAGTGATCTTGTGGCCATTATACTCAAAGGAATACCTATTCTTGTATCCATCATATAGCACACGCCTATCAAATTGCCATGGTCTCCCCAACAACAAATGGCTAGCCTGCATGGGTACTACATCACACATTACTTCATCACTATACTTCCCAATGGAGAATGCAACCACAACTTGTCTAGTAACTTTCACTTCCCTACTATTATTCAACCATTGCAATCTATATGGATTAGGATGCTTATCATGCTTCAATCCCAACTTCTCCACTAAGGTGGTACTAGCAATATTGGTGCAACTTCCACCATCAATAATCAAACTGCACACCTTTCCACCAACCAAACATCTAGTGTGAAAGATGTTCTCTCTTTGCTCTAGACTATCCTCCTTAACCTGCATATTCAAAGCACGTCTAGCAACAAGTGGCTCACCATGCACAGCATATTCAACATTCTCATCATTATCAAAATAGTCCTCTAATGGTGGCATATCATCACTACCATCAGACTTACCATCATCATCAGATTCAGATACAACTTCACCTCCCCTAATGACCATTGTTCTCTTGTTCGGGCAATTAGATGCATAATGGCCCAAATCATGGCACTTGAAGCATTTAACATCTCTATGTCTAGAAGTAGTAGTAGAAGAAGATAAATTAGAAGTACCTTTCTTCTTGGCTATGTCCAGTCCCTTCTCCTTAGGATTTGAGTCCTTATTCTTCTTTGTGTCCTCATACTTAGACCATTTTGAACCCCACTTCGAGTTGGAATTCGAAAATGCCTTAGCTACCCTTCTTTGATTTTGCTGTTTCTCCACCTTTATTGCCATGCTAACCAAATCCTCTATCTCCACATAATGGTGTAATTCGACCACATCTGCAATCTCCTTGTTTAAACTACTTATAAATTGAGCCATAGTTACTTCCATGTCCTCCTTAATGTTGGCTTTAATCATGAGCATTTCCATCTCCTTGTGGTAATCTTCTACTGACTTGGAGCCTTGAATGACCCTATGCAATTTTTGGTGCACTTCTCTATAATAGTGGGAAGGAACAAAACTCTTCTGAATTATCCTCTTCATCTCATCCCAAGTTTCTATGGGGTATTCCCCATTCCTCCTTCTGGACTTAACTAGCTCATCCCACCAAATTAGAGCATAATCAGAAAATTCCACAGCAGCCAATCTGACCTTCTTCTCTTCAGAGTAATTATGACAAGTAAAAATCATCTCCACCTTTCTTTCCCACTCTAAATAAGCTTCAGCATCATTTCTACCCTTGAATGGTGGTATCTGCATCTTGATAGCGTTAATGTTGCTATCCCAAGCTCTGTTTCCAGTTCTCCTATTTCCAACTGAATCAAATTCGTCAGACTCTTCCCCAGATTGCTCATGGTTGGAATCATGGTGCTGTCGATTCCTCAAATCAACCCGTCTACTACCTTTGGACATGCTTTGTGTCATCTCCTTTCTCCATTCATCCATCTCATCAAGTCTACTATTCAACTTCTAAAATTAACTAGTGAAATCTTGGTACATGAGCTTCATGTCAAGTATCATACCGAGTTCTTCTTCATAATTTTCTTTTCCTTCCTTCCTCGAGTTGTTAGCCATTGAACAACCTGCAAAATGTTAGTAAAAGAGAAGGACCTCACAAGCACTCTCTCACATGTTTGCACTCAAAATTGGTTACACTCGTGTTTTCACTCAATTCTTGGCTTTTACCCACTTTTGTGCTCATCATTCTTGCCTTTTAGCACTCTTGATCACTTTAGAATGTTGCACTTCAGAAATTAAATGAAATCAAGCAAGGCAAATCCACAAGTAATATTACAATCAGAATTTGATGCCAAGGACTACCAAGAGAAACTCAAGTTTAAGACTCAGAATGGATTACTTAATTTGCAAGAAAAAAAAAAGATACAAAAGACACACAACTAAGGATTACTTAGGCTCCAAGGAACTCAAGATAACACAAAATCTGGTGTAAATCAACTAAATTTGATATAAATAAGATTTTTTAAAATCAAAACTTAAATTCCAAAGAAAGGCAAGATATGTAATATGATTTGAATCAAACTGAATCTAAACACAATCTTTTTGAA
This sequence comes from Pterocarpus macrocarpus, assembly GCA_031439585.1. Classification (NCBI taxonomy): domain Eukaryota; kingdom Viridiplantae; phylum Streptophyta; class Magnoliopsida; order Fabales; family Fabaceae; genus Pterocarpus; species Pterocarpus macrocarpus. The sequence continues at coordinate 20,003,584 of CM062513.1, read as the reverse complement.
TTTGAAACAAAAGATAATGCAATTTGATTTGAATCAAAACTAAATCTGAATATAATCCTTTCAATCTTTTCGAATTTTCCTACTTTTTTTTTTGTCCTACTTTTTTTTTCGTTTTTTTTTTTGCACCTCTTTTTTTTTTTTTTACTTTGAACTAGTAACAAAGATTGAAAGCAAAACAAGAGAAACACAAAAATGAAACAAAGATATGACCGCAACACAAAAGGATAGAATGCCAAAAAAACAAAAAAAAATAAGAATGCAAACGGACAAGGAAAGAAGACAAAAGATAAACGTAAAAGACAAAGATAGATAAATAGGAATTTATCTAGACCTTGCTCTGATACCAAATGATGAGGAACCCCGTGGATATAAAGATCTAGAAACCCCAGGCACACACTTTGATAGAAAACAAGATATAGAATAAAGACCCTCTCTACTAAAACCCCAAGAAACCTATCCTTGGAAATGTAGATAATAGGGAAAAGATAGAGCAAAAATTGATTGAATATCACAAGGAACTTACCTTAGGATGAATTCTCTCAATTTCTTGATGCAACAAGCAAAGCAAATCACTCACCTCACTTGCACACAAAAGCACTATTTTCTTGAAAGAAAACAAAACAGAATTTCAATTAATCAAAAACTATTAAACAATGTGTTCCTTGAGGTATTTATAACCTCTTACACTAGGTTAAACACTTAAACACTTAAACTAAGTCCAAGCCCAATAAGGAGTGTTCTGATGCTGAATAATATGAATTGGGCTGGATAAAACATAAAACATAAAATATGGGCTAAATAAAATAACTAAAAGTTTAGATGTCCTAAATACTTAAACTAACTAAACTAAACAAGACCAAAATAGGATAATAGCCCAATATGGCTAGAATAAGCTTCTAAGCCCAATTCGCAGCAAATAACAAGATCTTGGGTTGTCCATTAGTATGAGTTGGCATCTTCTTGGCCCATTCTTGATACATCTCTGCCACAATTGCTTTAGCCAAGTTCCCAAAGTCTAACCACTTTGCTCTTGCTCGTGTGATTGGTCCTACAGGCATGCTAAAATCTCTATCTTGCCCTCTTGTGCTAGAATGTCTAATTTGTCCTCTAGAGCACGTATCAGGGCCATTAATTGGAAGCAAGTCTTAATCCGTAATGAATTAGTTTCTCCTTGTCCTAATCCCTAATGAATTGGTTTCTCTTTCTCCTTCAAGTCTAAATCAGTAATGAAATGGTTTCACTTTGTTGTTTAAGTTCTTTTGCTCTTTGATTGGAAGCAAATTTTAATCCAAAATGAATTGGTTTCTCCTTCTACTTTAAGTTCCGTTGGCCATGGATTTTAATCAAGCCTTAATCCACAATAAGTTGGTTTCTTTTTGTCCTTTAAGTTCTTTTCACCAAAGATCAGAATCAAGTCTTAATCCGTAAGGAATTGGTTTTTCTTTGTCCTTTCAGCTCTTTTGGCCATTGGATTGAATCAAGTCCCAATCCATAATGAATTGGCTTCTTTTTGTCCTACAAGTTCTTTTGGCCAAAGATTGGAATCAAGTCTTAATCAATATAGAATTGGGTTCTCTTTGTCCTTTAAGTTCTTTTGGCCATTCCTTGGAGGCAAGTCTTAATCTGTAATGAATTGGTTTCTCTTTGTCCTTTAAGTTCTTTTGGCCATTGATTTGAATCAAGTCTTAATCCGTAATGAATTGGTTTCTCTTTGTCCTTTAAGTTCTTTGGGCAAAAGATTGGAATCAAGTCTTAATCAATAAGGAATTGGTTTCTCTTTGTCCTTTAAGCTCTTTTGGCCGTTGATTGAAATCAAGTCTTAATCCATAATGAATTAGTTTCTCTTTGTCCATTAAGCTCTTCTAGCCCTTGATTGACATATAGTCTTAATCCGTAATGAATTGGTTTCTCTTTGTCCTTTAAGCTCTTTTGACCATTGATTGGAATCAAGTCTTAATCCATAATGAATTGGTTTCGTTTTGTCCTTTAAGTTCTTTTGGCCATTGATTGAAATCAAGTCTTAATCCGTAAGGAATTGGCTTCTATTTGTCCATTAAGTTCTTTTGGCCAAAGATTGGAATCAAGTCTTAATCATTAAGGAATTGGTTTTCTTTGTCCTTTAAGTTCTTTTGGCCATTGATTGGAATCAAGTCTTAATCCATAATGAATTGGTTTCTCTTTGTCCTTTAAGTTCTTCTAGACAAAGATTGGAATCAAGTCTTATTCATTAAGGAATTGGTTTCTCATTGTTTAAAGTTCTTTTTGCCATTGATTTGAATCAAGTCTTAATCCGTAATGAATTGATTTCTCTTTGTCCTTTAAGTTCTTTTGGCCACGGATTGGAATCGTGTCTTAATCCATAGTGAATTGGTTTCTCTTTGTCCTTTAAGTTCTTTTGACCAAAGATTGGAATCAAGTCTAAATCATTAAGGAATTAGTTACTCTTTGTCCTCTAAGTTCTTTTGGCCATTGATTGAAATCAAGTCTTAATCCGTAATGAATTAGTTTCTCTTTGTCCTTTAAGTTCTTTTGGGCAATGATTGAAAGCAAGTCTTAATCCGTAATGGATTGGTTTCCCGTTGTCCTTTAAGTTCTTTTGGCCTATGATTGAAATCAAGTCTTAATCCGTAAAGAATTGGTTTCTCTTTGTCCTTTAAGTTCTTTTGGCCATTGATTTGAATAAAGTCTTAATTCGTAATGAATTGGTTTTTCTTTGTCCTTTAAGTTCTTTTGGCCAAAGATTGGAATCAAGTCTTAATCATGAAGGAATTTGTTTCCCTTTGTCCTTTAAGTTCTTTTGGCCCTTGATTGGAATCAAGTCTTAATCCGTAATGAATTGGTTTCTCATTGTCCTTTAAATTCTTTTGGCCACTGGTTTGAATAAAGTCTTAATCCGTAATGAATTGGTTTCTTTTTGTCCTTCAAGTTCTTTTGGCCAAAGATTGGAATCAAGTCTTAATCGTTAAGAAATTGATGTCTCTTTATCCTTTAAGTTCTTTTGGCCATTGATTGAAGTCAAGTCTTAATCCGTAATGAATTGCTTTGTCTGTAAGTTCTTTTGGCCATTGATTGGAATCAAGTTTTAACCCGTAATGAATTGGTTTCTCTTTGTCCTTTAAGTTCTTTTGGCCAAAGATTGGAATCAAGTCTTAATCATTAAGGAATTTTTTTCTCTTTGTCCTTTAAGTTCTTTTGGCCATTGATTGAAATCAAGTCTTAATCCGTAAAGAATTGGTTTCCCTTTTTCCGTTAAGTTCTTTTGGCCAAAGATTGGAATCAAGTCTGTATCATTAAGGAATTAGTTTCCCTTTGTCCTTTAAGTTGTTTTGGCCATTGATTGAAAAGAAGTCTTAATCCGTATTGAATTTGTTTCTCTTTGTCCTTTATGTTCTTTTGGCCAAAGATTGGAATCAAGTCTTAATCATGAAGGAATTTGTTTCACTTTGTCCTCTAAGTTCTTTTGGCCTCTAAGTTCTTTTGGCCATTGATTGAAATCAAGTCTTAATCCGTAACGAATTAGTTTCTCTTTGTCCTTTAAGTTCATTTGGCCAAGGATTGGAATCAAGGCTTAATCATTAAGGAATTGGTTTTTCTTTGTCCTTTAAATTCTTTTGGCCATTCATTTGAATCAAGAATTAATTCGTAATGAATTGGTCTCTCTTTGTCCTTTGAGTTCTTTTGGACAAAGATTGGAATCAAGTCTTAATCATTAAGGAATTGGTTTCTCTTTGTCCTTTAAGTTCTTTTGGCTGTTGATTGAAATCAAGTCTTAATCCGCAATGAATTGGTTTCTCTTTGTCCTTTAAATTCTTTCGGCCGTTGATTAGAATAAAGACTTAATCCGTAATGAATTGGTTTCTCTTTGTCCTTTAAGTTCTTTTAGCCAAAGAATCGAATCAAGTCTTAATCATTAAGGAATTAGTTTCTCTTTGTCCTTCAAGTTCTTTTGGCCATTGATTGAAGTCAAGTCTTAATCCGTAATGAATTGGTTTCTCTATAAGTTATTTTCGCCATTGATTGGAATCAAGTCTTAATCCGTAATGAATTGGATTCTCTTTGTCCTTTAAGTTCTTTCGGCCAAAGATTGGAATCAAGTCTTAATCATTAAGGAATTGTTTTTTCTTTGTCATTTAAGTTCTTTTGGCCATTGATTGGAATCAAGTCTTAATCCATAATGAATTCGTTTCTCTTTGTCCTTGAAGTTCTTTTGGCCAAAGATTGGAATCAAGTCTTAATCATTAAGGAATTAGTTTCTCATTGTTTTAAGTTCTTTTTGCCATTTATTTGAAACAGGTCTTAATCTGTAACAAATTGGTTTCTATTTATCCTTTAAGTTCTTTGGGCCAAAGATTGGAATCAAGTCTTAATCGTTAAGGAATTGGTTTCCCTTTGTCCTTTAAGCTCTTTTGGCCATTGATTTAAGTCAAGTCTTAATCCGTAATGAATTGGTTTGTCTGTAAGTTCTTTTGGCCATTGATTGGAATCAAGTCTTAACCCGTAATGAATTAGTTTCTCTTTATCCTTTAAGTTCCTGCAGCCAAAGATTGGAATCAAGTCTTAATCGGTAAGGAATTGGTTTCCCTTTGTCCTTTAAGCTCTTTTGTTGTTCCTTAAGCTCTTCTGGCCATTGATTAAAATCAAGTCTTAATCTGTAATGAATTGGTTGCTTTTTTGTCCTTTAAGTTCTTTTGGCCATTGATTCGAATCAAGTCTTAATCCATAATGAATTGGTTTCTCTTTGTCCTTTAAGTGCTTTTGGACAAAGATTGGAATCAAGTCTTATTCATTAAGGAATTGGTTTCTCTTTGTCCATTAAGTTCTTTTGGCCAAAGATTAGAATCAAGTCCTAATCATTAGGGAATTTGTTTTTCTTTGTCCTTTAAGTTCTTTTGGCCATTGATTGGAATCAAGTCTTAATCCATAATGAATTGGTTTCTCTTTGTCCTTTAAGTTCTTTTGGACAAAGTTTGGAATCAAGTCTTATTCATTAAGGAATTGGTTTCTCATTGTTTAAAGTTCTTTTTGCCATTGATTTGAATCACTTCTCCATAATGAATTGGTTTCTCTTTGTCCTTTAAGTTCTTTTGACCACGGATTAGAATCATGTCTTAATCCATAGTGAATTGGTTTCTCTTTGTCCTTTAAGTTCTTTTGGCCAAAGATTGGAATCAAGTCTAAATCATTAAGGAATTAGTTACTCTTTGTCCTCTAAATTCTTTTAGCCATTGATTGAAATCAAGTCTTAATCCGTAAAGAGTTGGTTTCTCTTTGTCCTTTAAGTTCTTTTGGCCATTGATTTGAATAAAGTCTTAATCCGTAATGAATTGGTTTCTCTTTGACCTTTATGTTCTTTTGGGCATTGATTGAAATCAAGTCTTAATCCGTAATGGATTGGTTTCCCTTTATCCTTTAAGTTCTTTTGGCCTTTGATTGACATCAAGTCTTAATCCGTAATGAATTGGTTTCTCTTTGTCCTTTCAGTTCCTTTGCCCATTGATTTGAATAAAGTCTTAATCCGTAATGAATTGGTTTCTCTTTGTCCTTTAAGTTCTTTTGGCCAAAGATTGGAATCAAGTCTTAATCATTAACGAATTGATTTCTCTTTGTCCTTTAAGTTCTTTTGGCCATTGATTGAAGTCAAGTCCTAATCCGTAATGAATTGGTTTCTCTGTAAGTTCTTTTCGCCATTGATTAGAATCAAGTCTTAATTCGTAATGAATTGGATTCTCTTTGTCCTTTGAGTTCCTTCGGCCAAAGATTGGAATCAAGTTTTAAGCCAAAATGAATTGGTTTGTCTTTGCCCTTTGAGTTCTTTTGGACAAAGATTGGAATCGAGTCTTAATCATTGAGGAATTCGTTTCTCTTTGTCCTCTAAGTTCTTTTGGCCGTTGATTGAAATCAAGTCTTAATCCATAGTGAATTGGCTTTTCTTTGTCCTTTAAGTTGTTTTGGCCGTTGATTTGAATCAAGTCTTTATCCGTAATGAATTGGCTTCTCTTTGTCCTTTAGGTTCTTTTGGCCATTGATTGGAATCAAGTCTTAATCCATAATGAATTGATTTCTCTTTGTCCATTAAGCTCTTCTGGCCGTTGATTGAAATCAAGTCTTAATCCGTAATGAATTGGTTTCTCTTTGTCCTTTCAGCTCTTTTGGCCGTTGATTGGAATCAAGTCTTAATCCATAATGAATTGGTTTCTTTTTGTCCTTTAAGTTCTTTTGGCCATTGATGGAAATCAAGTCTTAATCAGTAAAGAATTGGTTTCTCTTTGTCCATGAAGTTCTTTTGGCCAAAGATTAGAATCAAGTCCTAATCATTAGGGAATTGGTTTTTCTTTGCCCTTTAAGTTCTTTTGGCCATTGATTGGAATCAAATCCTAATCCAAAATGAATTGGTTTCTCTTTGTCCTTTAAGTTCTTTTGGACAAAGTTTGGAATCAAGTCTTATTCATTAAGGAATTGGTTTCTCATTGTTTAAAGTTCTTTTTGCCATTGATTTGAATCAAGTCTTAATCCGTATTGAATTGGTTTCTGTTTGTCCTTTAAGTTCTTTTGGCCACAGATTGGACTCATGTCTTGATCCATAGTGAATTGGTTTCTCTTTGTCCTTTAAGTTCCTTTGGCCAAAGATTGGAATCAAGTCTAAATCATTAAGGAATTAGTTACTCTTTGTCCTCTAAATTCTTTTAGCCATTGATTGAAATCAAGTCTTAAATCGTAAAGAGTTGGTTTCTCTTTGTCCTTTATGTTCTTTTGGCCATTGATTTGAATAAAGTCTTAATCCGTAATGAATTGGTTTCTCTTTGACCTTTATGTTCTTTTGGGCATTGATTGAAATCAAGTCTTAATCCGTAATGGATTGGTTTCCCTTTGTCCCTTTAGTTCTTTTGGCCTTTGATTCAAATCAAATCTTAATCCGTAATGAATTGATTTCTCTTTATCCTTCAAGTTCTTTTGGCCATTGATTTGAATAAAGTCTCAATCCGTAATGAATTGGTTTCTCTTTGTCCTTTAAGTTCTTTTGGCCATTGATTTGAATAAAGTCTTAATCCGTAATGAATTGGTTTCTCTTTGACCTTTATGTTCTTTTGGGCATTGATTGAAATCAAGTCTTAATCCGTAATGGATTGGTTTCCCTTTGTCCTTTAAGTTCTTTTGGCCTTTGATTGACATCAAGTCTTAATCCGTAATGAATTGGTTTCTCTTTGTCCTTTCAGTTCGTTTGCCCATTGATTGGAATCAAGTCTTAATCCGTAATGAATTGGATTCTCCTTGTCCTTTAAGTTCTTTCGGACAAAGATTGGAATCAAGTCTTAATCATTAAGGAATTGTTTTTTCTTTGTCATTTAAGTTCTTTTGGCCATTGATTGGAATCAAGTCTTAATCCATAATGAATTGATTTCTCTTTGTCCATTAAGCTCTTCTGGCCGTTGATTGAAATCAAGTCTTAATCCGTAATGAATTGGTTTCTCTTTGTCCTTTCAGCTCTTTTGGCCGTTGATTGGAATCAAGTCTTAATCCATAATGAATTGGTTTCTTTTTGTCCTTTAAGTTCTTTTGGCCATTGATGGAAATCAAGTCTTAATCAGTAAAGAATTGGTTTCTCTTTGTCCATTAAGTTCTTTTGGCCAAAGATTAGAATCAAGTCCTAATCATTAGGGAATTGGTTTTTCTTTGTCCTTTAAGTTCTTTTGGCCATTGATTGGAATCAAGTCGTAATCCATAATGAATTGGTTTCCCTTTGTCCTTTAAGTTCTTTTGGACAAAGTTTGGAATCAAGTCTTATTCATTAAGGAATTGGTTTCTCAATGTTTAAAGTTCTTTTTGCCATTGATTTGAATCACGTCTTAATCCGTAATGAATTGGTTTCTCTTTGTCCTTTAAGTTCTTTTGGCCACGGATTGGAATCATGTCTTAATCCATAGTGAATTGGTTTCTCTTTGTCCTTTAAGTTCTTTTGGCCAAAGATTGGAATCAAGTCTAAATCATTAAGGAATTAGTTACTCTTTGTCCTCTAAATTCTTTTAGCCATTGATTGAAATCAAGTCTTAATCCGTAAAGAGTTGGTTTCTCTTTGTCCTTTATGTTCTTTTGGCCATTGATTTGAATAAAGTCTTAATCCGTAATGTATTGGTTTCCCTTTGTCCCTTTAGTTCTTTTGGCCTTTGATTCAAATCAAATCTTAATCCGTAATGAATTGATTTCTCTTTATCCTTCAAGTTCTTTTGGCCATTGATTTGAATAAAGTCTTAATCCGTAATGAATTTGTTTCTCTTTGTCCTTTAAGTTCTTTTGGCCATTGATTTGAATAAAGTCTTAATCCGTAATGAATTGGTTTCTCTTTGACCTTTATGTTCTTTTGGGCATTGATTGAAATAAAGTCTTAATCCGTAATGGATTGGTTTCCCTTTGTCCTTTAAGTTCTTTTGGCCTTTGATTGACATCAAGTCTTAATCCGTAATGAATTGGTTTCTCTTTGTCCTTTAAGTTCGTTTGCCCATTGATTTGAATAAAGTCTTAATCCGTAATGAATTGGTTTCTCTTTGTCCTTTAAGTTCTTTTGGCCAAAGATTGGAATCAAGTCTTAATCATTAACGAATTGGTTTCTCTTTGTCCTTTAAGTTCTTTTGGCCATTGATTGAAGTCAAGTCTTAATCCATAATGAATTGGTTTCTCTGTAAGTTCTTTTCGCCATTGATTAGAATCAAGTCTTAATTCGTAATGAATAGGATTCTCTTTGTCCTTTAAGTTCTTTCGGCCAAAGATTGGAATCAAGTTTTAAGCCAAAATGAATTGGTTTGTCTTTGCCCTTTGAGTTCTTTTGGACAAAGATTGGAATCGAGTCTTAATCAATGAGGAATTCGTTTCTCTTTGTCCTCTAAGTTCTTTTGGCCGTTGGTTGAAATCAAGTCTTAATCCATAGTGAATTGGCTTTTCTTTGTCCTTTAAGTTGTTTTCGCCATTGATTTGAATCAAGTCTTTATCCGTAATGAATTGGCTTCTCGTTGTCCTTTAGGTTCTTTTGGCCATTGATTGGAATCAAGTCTTAATCCATAATGAATTGATTTCTCTTTGTCCATTAAGCTCTTCTGGCCGTTGATTGAAATCAAGTCTTAATCCGTAATGAATTGTTTTCTCTTTGTCCTTTAAGCTCTTTTGGCCGTTGATTGGAATCAAGTCTTAATCCATAATGAATTGGTTTCTTTTTGTCCTTTAAGTTCTTTTGGCCATTGATGGAAATCAAGTCTTAATCAGTAAAGAATTGGTTTCTCTTTGTCCATCAAGTTCTTTTGGCCAAAGATTGGAATCAAGTCCTAATCATTAGGGAATTGGTTTTTCTTTGTCCTTTAAGTTCTTTTGGCCATTGATTGGAATCAAATCCTAATCCAAAATGAATTGGTTTCTCTTTGTCTTTTAAGTTCTTTTGGACAAAGTTTGGAATCAAGTCTTATTCATTAAGGAATTGGTTTCTCATTGTTTAAAGTTCTTTTTGCCATTGATTTGAATCAAGTCTTAATCTGTAATGAATTGGTTTCTCTTTGTCCTTTAAGTTCTTTTGGCCACAGATTGGAATCATGTCTTAATCCATAGTGAATTGGTTTCTCTTTGTCCTTTAAGTTCTTTTGGCCAAAGATTGGAATCAAGTCTAAATCATTAAGGAATTAGTTACTCTTTGTCCTCTAAATTCTTTTAGCCATTGATTGAAATCAGGTCTTAATCCGTAAAGAGTTGGTTTCTCTTTGTCCTTTATGTTCTTTTGGCCATTGATTTGAATAAAGTCTTAATCCGTAATGAATTGGTTTCTCTTTGACCTTTATGTTCTTTTGGGCATTCATTGAAATCAAGTCTTAATCCGTAATAGATTGGTTTCCCTTTATCCTTTAAGTACTTTTGGCCTTTGATTGACATCAAGTCTTAATCTGTAATGAATTGGTTTCTCTTTGTCCTTTAAGTTCTGTTGGCCAAGGATTGGAATGAAGTCTTAATCATTAACGAATTGGTTTCTCTTTGTCCTTTAAATTCTTTTGGCCATTGATTGAAGTCAAGTCTTAATCCGTAATGAATTGGTTTCTCTGTAAGTTCTTTTGGCCATTGATTAGAATCAAGTCTTAATCCGTAATGAATTAGTTTCTCTTTGTCCTTTAAGTTCTTTTGGCCATTGATTGGAATCAAGTCTTAATCCGTAAGGAATTGGTTTCTCTTTGCCCATTAAGTTCTTTTGGCCAAAGATTGGCATCAAGTCTTAATCATTAAGGAATTATTTTTTCTTTGTCATTTAAGTTCTTTTGGCCATTGATTGGAATCAAGTCTTAATCCATAATGAATTGGTTTCTCTTTGTCCTTTAAGTTCTTTTGGCCGAAGATTGGAATCAAGTCTTAATCATTAAGGATTTGGTTTCTCAATGTTTTAAGTTCTTTTTGCCATTTATTTGAAACAAGTCTTAATCCGTAATGAATTGGTTTCTATTTGTCCTTTAAGTTCTTTGGGCCAAAGATTGGAATCAAGTCTTAATCGTTAAGGAATTGGTTTCCCTTTGTCCTTTAGGCTCTTTTGGCCATTGATTTAAGTTAAGTCTTTATCCGTAATGAATTGGTTTGTCTGTATGTTCTTTTGGCCATTGATTGGAATCAAGTGTTAACCCGTAATGAATTGGTTTCTCTTTGTCCTTTAAGTTCTTTCGGTCAAAGATTGCAATCAAGTCTTAATCGTTAAGGAATTGGTTTCCATTTGTCGTTTAAGCTCTTTTGGCCATTGATTGAAATGAAGTCTTAATCTGTAATGAATTGGTTTCTGTTTGTCATTTAAGCTCTTCTAGCCATTGATTAAAATCAAGTCTTAATCCGTAATGAATTGGTTTCTTTTTGTCCTTTATGTTCCTTTGGCCATTGATTGAAATCAAATCTTAATCCGTAGGGAATTGGTTTCTCTTTATCCTTTAAGTTCTTTTGGCCATTGATTTGAATCAAGTCTCAATCTGTAATGAATTGGTTTCTCTTTGTCCCTTAAATTCTTTGGGCAAAAGATTGTAATCAAGTGTTAATAAGTAAGGAATTGGTTTTTCTTTGTCCTTTCAGCTTTTTTGGCCATTGATTGAAATCAAATCTTAATCCATAACGAATTGGTTTCTCTTTGTCCATTAAGCTCTTCTGGCCGTTGATTGAAATCAAGTCTTAATCCGTAATGAATTGATTTCTCTTTGTCCTTTAAGCTCTTTTGGCCGTTGATTAGAATCAAGTCTTAGTCCGCAATGAATTGGTTTCTTTTTCTCCTTTAAGTTCCTTTGGCCATTGATGGAAATCAAGTCTTAATCCGTAAGGAATTGGTTTCTCTTTGTCCATTAAGTTCTTTTGGCCAAAGATTGGAATCAAGTCTTAATCAATAAGGAATTGGTTTTGCTTTCTCCTTTAAGTTCTTTTAGCCATTGATTGAAATCAAGTCTTAATCTAAAATGAATTGGTTTCTCTTTTTCCTTTACGTTCTTTTGAACAAAGATTGGAATCAAGTTTTATTCATTAAGGAATTGGTTTCTCATTGTTTTAAGTTCTTTTTGCCATTGATTTGAATCAAGTCTTAATCCGGAATGAATTGGTTTCTCTTTGTCCTTTAAGTTCTTTTGGCCACGGATTGGAATCATGTCTAAATCATGAAGGAATTAGTTTCTCTTTGTCCTTTAAGTTATTTTAGCCATTGATTGAAATCAACTCTTAATCTGTAAAGAGTTAGTTTCTCTTTGTCCTTTAAGTTCTTTTGGCCATTGATTTGAATAAAGTCTTAATCCGTAATGAATTGGTTTCTCTTTGACCTTTATGTTCTTTTGGGTATTGATTGAAATCAAGTCTTAATCCGTAATGGATTGGTTTCCCTTTGTCCTTTGAGTTTTTTTGGCCTTTGATTCAAATCAAATCTTAATCCGTAATGAATTGATTTCTCTTTATCCTTCAAGTTCTTTTGGCCATTGATTTGAATAAAGTCTTAATCCATAATGAATTGGTTTCTCTTTGTCCTTTAAGTTTGTTTGGCCAAAGACTGGAATCTAGTCTTAATCATTAAGGAATTTGTTTCTCTTTGTCCTCTAAGTTCTTTTGGCCATTGATCGAAATCAAGTCTTAATCCGTAATGAATTAGTTTCTCTTTGTCCTTTAAGTTCTTTTAGCCAAAGTTTGGAATCAAGCCTTAATCATTAAGGAATTGGTTTTTCTTTGTCCCTTATGTTCTTCTGGCCATTGATTGGAATCAAGTCTTAATCCATAATGAATTGGTTACTCTTTGCCCTCTAAGTTCTTTTGGCCCTTGATTGGCATCAAGTCTTAATCCGTAATGAATTGGTTTCTCTTTGTCCTTTAAGTTCTTTTGGCCATTGATTTGAATAAAGTCTTAATCCATAATGAATTGGTTTCTCTTTGTCCTTCAAGTTCTTTTGGCCAAAGATTGGAATCAAGTCTTAATCATTAAGGAATTTGTTTCTCTTTATGCTCTAAGTTCTTTTGGCCATTGATCGAAATCAAGTCTTAATTCGTAACGAATTAGTTTCTCTTTGTCCTTTAAGTTCTTTTGGCCAAAGTTTGGAATCAAGCCTTAATCATTAAGGAATTAGTTTTTCTTTGTCCTTTAAGTTCTTCTGGCCATTGATTGGAATCAAGTCTGTACCCATAATGAATTGGTTTCTCTTTGTCCTTTAAGTTCTTTTGGCCACAGATTGGAATCAAGTCTTAATCATTAAGGAATTTGTTACTCTTTGTCCTCTAAGTTCTTTTGGCCCTTGATTGGAATCAAGTCTTAATCCGTAATGAATTGGTTTCTCTTTGTCCTTTATGTTCTTTTGGCCATTGATTTGAATAAAGTCTTAATCGATAATGAAATGGTTTCTCTTTGTCCTTCAAGTTCTTTTGGCCAAAGATTAGAATCAAGTCTTAATCATTAACGAATTTGTTTCTCTTTGTCCTCGAAGTTCTTTTGGCCAAAGTTTGGAATCAAGCCTTAATCATTAAGGAATTGATTTCTCTTTGTCCTTTAAGTTCTTTTGGCCATTGATTGAAGTCAAGTCTTAATCCGTAATGAATTGGTTTATCTGTAAGTTCTTTTGGCCATTGATTGGAATAAAGTCTTAACCTGTAATGAATTGGTTTCTCTTTGTCCTTTAAGTTCTTTCGGCCAAAGATTGGAATCAAGTCTTAATCATTAAGGAATTTGTTTCCCTTTGTCCTTTAAGTTCTTTTGGCCATTGGTTGAAATCAAGTCTTAATCCGTAATGAATCGGTTTCTCTTTGTCCTTTAAGCTCTTTTGGCCAAAGATTGGAATCAAATCTGTATCATTAAGGAATTGGTTTCCCTTTGTCCTTTAAGTTCTTTTGGCCATTGTTTGAAAAGAACTCCTAATCCGTATTGAATTGGTTTCTCTTTGTCCTCGAAGTTCTTTTGGCCATTGATTTGAATAAAGTCTTCATCTGTAATGAATTGGTTTCCCTTTGTCCTTTAAGTTTTTTTGGCCAGAGATTGGAATCAAGTCTTAATCATTAAGGAATTTGTTTCTATTTATCCTCTACGTTCTTTTAGCCATTAATTGAAATCAAGTCTTAATCCATAACGAATTGGTTTCTCTTTGTCCTTGAAGTTCTTTTGGCCATTGACGAGAATAAAGACTTAATCCGTAATGAATTGGTTTCTCTTTGTCCTTTAAGTTCTTTTAGTCAAAGATTAGAATCAAGTCTTAATCATTAAGGTTTTGGTTTCTCTTTGTGCTTTAAGTTATTTTGGCCATTGATTGAGGTCAAGTCCTAATCTGTAATGAATTGGTTTCTCTGCAGGTTCTTTTCGCCATTGATTGGAATCAAGTCTTAATCCGTAATGAATTGGATTCTCCTTGTCCTTTAAGTTCTTTCGGACAAAGATTGGAATCAAGTCTTAATCATTAAGGAATTGTTTTTTCTTTGTCATTTAAGTTCTTTTGGCCATTGATTGGAATCAAGTCTTAATCCATAATGAATTGGTTTCTCTTTGTCCTTTAAGTTCTTTTGGACAAAGATTGGAATGAAGTCTTAATCATTAAGGAATTGGTTTCTCATTGTTTTAAGTTCTTTTTGCCATTTATTTGAATCAAGTCTTAATTTGTAATGAATTGGTTTCTATGTGTCCTTTAAGTTCTTTGGGCCAAAGATTGGAATCAAGTCTTAATCGTTACGGAATTGGTTGCTCTTTGTCCTTTAGGCTCTTTTGGCCATTGATTGAAATCAAGTCTTAATCCGTAATGAATTGGTTTCTCTTTGTCCTTTAAGCTCTTCTGGCCATTGATTAACATCAAGTCTTAATCCGTATTGAAATGGTTTCTTTTTGTCCTTTAAGTTCTTTTGGCCATTGATTGAAATCAAGTCTTAATCCGTAAGGAATTGGTTTCTCTTTGTCCATTAAGTTCTTTTTGCCAAAGATTGGTATCAAGTCTTAATCATTAAGGAATTGGTTTTTCTTTGTCCTTTAAGTTCTTTCGGCCATTGATTGGAATCAAGTCTTAATCCATAATGAATTGGTTTCTCTTTGTCCTTTAAGTTCTTTGGGACAAAGATTGGAATCAAGTCTTATTCATTAAGGAATTGGTTTCTCATTGTTTTCAGTTCTTTTTGCCATTTATTTGAATCAAGTCTTAATCCGTAATGAATTGGTTTCTCCTTGTCCTTTAAGTTCTTTTGGCCACGAATTGGAATCATGTCTTAATCCATAGTGAATTGGTGTCTCTTTGTCCTTTAAGTTCTTTCAGCCAAAGATTGGAATCAAGTCTTAATCGTTAAGGAATTTGTTTCTCTTTGTCCTCTAAGTTCTTTTGGCCATTGATTGAAATCAAGTCTTAATCTGTATCGAATTAGTTTCTCTTTGTCCTTTAAGTTCTTTTGGCCAAAGATTGGAATCAAGCTTTAATTATTACGGAATTGGTTTTTCCTTGCCCTTTATGTGCTTTTGGCCATTGATTGGAATCAAGTCTTAGTCCATAATGAATTGGTTTCTCTTTGTCCTTTAAGCTCTTTTGGCCAAAGATTGGAGTCAAGTCTTAATCATTAAGGAATTGGTTTCTCATTGTTTTAAGTTGTTTTTGCCGTTGATTAGAATCAAGTATTAATCCGTAACAAATTGGTTTCTCTTTGCCCTTTGAGTTCTTTTGGACAAAGATTGGAAACAAGTCCTAATCATTAAGGAATTGGTTTCTCTTTGTCCTTTAAGTTCTTTTGGCCATTGATTGAAATCAAGTCTTAATTCATAATGAATTGGTTTCTCTTTGTCCTTTAAGTTCTTTTGGCCAAAGATTGGAATCAAGTCTTAATCATTAAGGAATTGGTTTCTCATTGTTTTAAGTTCTTTTTGCCATTTATATGAGTCAAGTCTTAATCTGTAATGAATTGGTTTCTATTTGTCCTTTAAGTTCTTTGGGCCAAAGATTGGAATCAAGTCTTAATCGTTAAGGAATTGGTTTCCCTTTGTCATTTAAGCTCTTTTGGCCATTGATTGAAATCAAGTCTTAATCCGTAATGAATTGGTCTCTCTTTGTCCTTTAAGCTCTTCTGGCCATTGATTAAAATCAAGTCTTAATCCGTAATGAATTGGTTTCTTTTTGTCCTTTAAGTTCTTTTGGCAATTGAATGAAATCAAGTCTTAATCCGTAAGGAATTGGTTTCTCTTTGTCCATTAAGTTCTTATGGCCAAAGATTGGCATCAAGTCTTAATCATTAAGGAATTGGTTTCTCCTTCTCCTTTAAGTTCTTTTGGCGATTGATTGGAATCATGTCGTAATCCATAATGAATTGGTTTCTCTTTGTCCTTTAAGTTCTTTTGGACAAAGATTGGAATCAAGTCTTGTTCATTAAGGAATTTGTTTCTCATTGTTTTAAGTTCTTTTTGCCATTGATTTGAATCAAGTCTTAATCTGTAATGAATTGGTTTCTCTTTGTCCTTTGAGTTGTTTTGGCCATTGATTAAAATCAAGTTTTAATCCATAATGAATAGGTTTCTCTTTGTCCTTTAAGCTCTTCTGGCCATTGATTAACATCAAGTCTTAATCCGTATTGAAATGGTTTCTTTTTGTCCTTTAAGTTCTTTTGGCCATTGATTGAAATCAAGTCTTAATCCGTAAGGAATTGGTTTCTCTTTGTCCATTAAGTTCTTTTTGCCAAAGATTGGTATCAAGTCTTAATCATTAAGGAATTGGTTTTTCTTTGTCCTTTAAGTTCTTTCGGCCATTGATTGGAATCAAGTCTTAATCCATAATGAATTGGTTTCTCTTTGTCCTTTAAGTTCTTTGGGACAAAGATTGGAATCAAGTCTTATTCATTAAGGAATTGGTTTCTCATTGTTTTCAGTTCTTTTTGCCATTTATTTGAATCAAGTCTTAATCCGTAATGAATTGGTTTCTCCTTGTCCTTTAAGTTCTTTTGGCCACGAATTGGAATCATGTCTTAATCCATAGTGAATTGGTGTCTCTTTGTCCTTTAAGTTCTTTCAGCCAAAGATTGGAATCAAGTCTTAATCGTTAAGGAATTTGTTTCTCTTTGTCCTCTAAGTTCTTTTGGCCATTGATTGAAATCAAGTCTTAATCCGTAACGAATTAGTTTCTCTTTGTCCTTTAAGTTCTTTTGGCCAAAGATTGGAATCAAGCTTTAATTATTACGGAATTGGTTTTTCCTTGCCCTTTATGTGCTTTTGGCCATTGATTGGAATCAAGTCTTAGTCCATAATGAATTGGTTTCTCTTTGTCCTTTAAGCTCTTTTGGCCAAAGATTGGAGTCAAGTCTTAATCATTAAGGAATTGGTTTCTCATTGTTTTAAGTTGTTTTTGCCGTTGATTAGAATCAAGTATTAATCCGTAATAAATTGGTTTCTCTTTGCCCTTTGAGTTCTTTTGGACAAAGATTGGAAACAAGTCCTAATCATTAAGGAATTGGTTTCTCTTTGTCCTTTAAGTTCTTTTGGCCATTGATTGAAATCAAGTCTTAATCCATAATGAATTGGTTTCTCTTTGTCCTTTAAGTTCTTTTGGCCAAAGATTGGAATCAAGTCTTAATCATTAAGGAATTGGTTTCTCATTGTTTTAAGTTCTTTTTGCCATTTATATGAGTCAAGTCTTAATCTGTAATGAATTGGTTTCTATTTGTCCTTTAAGTTCTTTGGGCCAAAGATTGGAATCAAGTCTTAATCGTTAAGGAATTGGTTTCCCTTTGTCATTTAAGCTCTTTTGGCCATTGATTGAAATCAAGTCTTAATCCGTAATGAATTGGTCTCTCTTTGTCCTTTAAGCTCTTCTGGCCATTGATTAAAATCAAGTCTTAATCCGTAATGAATTGGTTTCTTTTTGTCCTTTAAGTTCTTTTGGCAATTGAATGAAATCAAGTCTTAATCCGTAAGGAATTGGTTTCTCTTTGTCCATTAAGTTCTTATGGCCAAAGATTGGCATCAAGTCTTAATCATTAAGGAATTGGTTTCTCCTTCTCCTTTAAGTTCTTTTGGCGATTGATTGGAATCATGTCGTAATCCATAATGAATTGGTTTCTCTTTGTCCTTTAAGTTCTTTTGGACAAAGATTGGAATCAAGTCTTGTTCATTAAGGAATTTGTTTCTCATTGTTTTAAGTTCTTTTTGCCATTGATTTGAATCAAGTCTTAATCTGTAATGAATTGGTTTCTCTTTGTCCTTTGAGTTGTTTTGGCCATTGATTAAAATCAAGTTTTAATCCATAATGAATAGGTTTCTCTTTGTCCTTTAAGCTCTTTTGGCCATTGATTGAAATCAAGTCTTAATCCATAGTGAATTGGTTTCTCTTTGTCCTTTAAGTTCTTTTGGCCATTGATTTGAATCAAGTTTTAATCCGTAATGAATTGGTTTCTCTTTGTCCTTCAAGTTCTTTGGGCCAAAGATTGGAATCAAGTCTTAAATATTAAGGAATTGGTTTCTTTTTGTCCGTTAAGCTCTTTCGCCATTGATTGAAATCAAGTCTTAATCCGTAATGAATTGGTTTCTCTTTTTCCTTTAAGTTCTTTTGGCCATTGATTTGAATAAAGTCTTAATCCGTAATGAATTCGTTTCTCTTTGTCCTTTGTTTCTCTTTGTCCTCTAAGTTCTTTTGGTCGTTGATTGAAATCAAGTCTTAATCCGTAACGAATAAGTTTCTCCTTGTCCTTCGAGTTCTTTTGGCCAAAGGTTGGAATTAAGCATTAATTATTAAGGAATTGGTTTTTCTTTGTCCTTTGAGTTCTTTTGGCCATTGATTGGAATCAAGTCTTAATCCACAATGAATTGGTTTCTCTTTGTCCTTTAAGTTCTTTTGGCCAACAATTGGAATCAAGTCTTAATCATTAAGGAATTGGTTTGTTATTGTTTTAAGTTCTTTTTGCCATTGAGTTGAATCAAGTCTTAATCCGTAATGAACTGGTTTCCCTTTGCCCTTTAAGTTCTTTTGGACAAAGCTTGGAAACAAGTCCTAATCATTAAGGAATTAGTTTCTCTTTGTCCTTTAAGTTCTTTTGGTCATTGATTGAAATCAAGTCTTAATCCATAATGAATTGGTTTCTCTTTGTCCTTTAAGTTCTTTTTGCCAAAGATTGGAATCAAGTCTTAATCATTAAGGAATTGGATTATCATTGATTTAAGCTCTTTTTACCATTTATATGAGTCAAGTCTTAATCTGTAATGAATTGGTTTCTATTTGTCCTTTAAGTTCGTTGGGCCAAAGATTGGAATCAAGTCTTAATCGTTAAGGAATTTGTTTCCCTTTGTCCTTTAAGCTCTTTTGGCCATTGATTGAAATCAAGTCTTAATCTGTAGTGAATTGGTCTCTCATTGTCCTTTAAGCTCTTCTGGCCATTGTTTAAAATCAAGTCTTAATCCGTAATGAATTGGTTTCTTTTTGTCCGTTAATCACTTTTGGCCATTGATTGGAATCAAGTCTTAATCCATAAGGAATTGGTTTCTCTTTGTCCATTAAGTTCTTTTGGCCAAAGATTGGAATCAAGTCTTAATCATTAAGGAATTGGTTTTTCTTTGTCCTTTAAGTTCTTTTTGGCCGTTGATTGGAATCAAGTCTTAATCCATAATGAATTGGTTTCTCTTTGTCCTTTAGGTTCTTTTGGCCAAAGATTGAAATCAAGTCTTAATCATTAAGGAATTAGTTACTCTTTGCCCTCTAAGTTCTTTTGGCCCTTGATTGAAATCATGTTTTAATCCGTAATGAATTGGTTTCTCTTTGTCCTTTAAGTTTTGTTGGCCATTGATTTGTGTAAAGTCTTAATCCGTAATGAATTGGTTTCCCTTTGCCCTTTAAGTTCTTTTGGCCAAAGATTGGAATCAAGTCTTAATCATTAAGAAATTGGTTTCTCTTTGTCTTTTAAGTTCTTTCGGCCATTGATTGAAATTAAGTCTTAATCTGCAATGAATTGGTTTCTCTTTGTCCTTTAAGTTCTTTTGGCCATTGATTGAAATCAAGTCTTAATCCGTAATGGATTGGTTTCCCTTTGTCCTTTAAGTTCTTTTGGCCCAAGATCGGAATCATGTCTTTATCATTAAGGAATTGGTTTCCCTTTGTCCTTTAAGTTCTTTTGGTCATTGATTGAAATGAAGTCTTAATCTGCAATGAATTGGTTTCCCTTTGTCCTTTAAGTTCTTTTGGCCATTGATTGAAATCAAGTCTTAATCCGTAATGGATTGGTTTCCCTTTGTCCTTTAAGTTCTTTTGGCCCAAGATCAGAATCAAGTCTTTATCATTACGGATTGGTTTCCCTTTGTCCTTTAAGTTCATTTGACCATTGATTAAAATCAAGTCTTAATCCGTAATGAATTGGTTTCTCTTTGTCCTTTAAGTTCTTTTGGCCATTGATTTGAATAAAGTCTTAATCCGTAATGAATTCGTTTCTCTTTGTCCTTTGTTTCTCTTTGTCCTCTAAGTTCTTTTGGTCATTGATTGAAAAGAAGTCTTAGTCCGTAACGAATAAGTTTCTCCTTGTCCTTCAAGTTCTTTTGGCCAAAGATTGGAATCAAGCATTAATTATTAAGGAATTGGTTTTTCTTTGTCCTTTGAGTTCTTTTGGCCATTGATTGGAATCAAGTCTTAATCCATAGTGAATGGGTTTCTCTTTGTCCTTTAAGTTCTTTTGGCCAAAGATTGGAATCAAGCCTTAATCATTAAGGAATTGGTTTGTCATTGTTTTAAGTTCTTTTTGCCATTGATTTGAATCAAGTCTTAATCCGTAATGAATTGGTTTCTCTTTATCCTTTGAGTTCTTTTGGACAAAGATTGGAATCAAGTCTTAATCATTAAGAAATTCGTTTCTCTTTGTCCTCTAAGTTCTTTTGGCCATTGATTGAAATCAAGTCTTAATCCATAGTGATTTGGTTTCTCTTTATCCTTTAAGTTCTTTTGGCCATTGATTTGAATCAAGTCTTAATCTGTATTGAATTAGTTTCTCTTTGTCCTTTAAGATCTTTGGGCCAAAGATTGGAATCAATTCTTAATCATTAAGGAATTGGTTTCTCCTTCTCCTTTAAGTTCTTTTGGCGATTGATTGGAATCAAGTCTTAATCCGTAGTGAATTGGTTTCTTTTTGTCCTTTAAGTTCTTTTGGCCAAAGATTGAAATCAAGTCTTTATCATTAAGGAATTAGTTTCTCATTGTTTTCATTTCTTTTTGGCATTGATTTGAATCAAGTCTTAATCCGTAATGTATTGGTTTCTCTTTGTCCTTTAGGTTCTTTTGGACAAATATTGGAATCAAGTCTTAATCCTTAAGGAATTGGTTTCTCTTTGTCCTTTAAGTTCTTTCGGCCATTGATTGAAATCAAGTCTTAATCCATAGTGATTTGGTTTCTCTTTATCCTTTAAGTTCTTTTGGCCATTGATTTGAATCAAGTCTTAATCTGTAATGAATTAGTTTCTCTTTGTCCTTTAAGATCTTTGGGCCAAAGATTGGAATCAATTCTTAATCATTAAGGAATTGGTTTCTATTTGTCCCTTAAGCTCTCTTGGCCATTGATTGAAATCAATTCTTAATCCGTAATGAATTGGTTTCTCTTTGTCCTTTAAGCTCTTCTAGCCATTGATTAAAATCATGCCTTAATCCATAAGGAATTGGTTTCTCTTTGTCCATTAAGTTCTTTTGGCCAAATATTGGAATCAAGTCTTAATCATTAAGGAATTGGTTTTTCTTTGTTTTTCTTTGTCCTTTAAGTTCTTTTGGTCATTGATTGGAATCAAGTCTTAATCCATAATGAATTGGTTTCTCTTTGTCCTTTAAGTTCTTTTGGCCAAAGATCGAAATCAAGTCTTAATCATTAAGGAATTTGTTTCTCTTTGCCCTCTAAGTTGTTTTGGCCCCTGATTGAAATCAAGTCTTAATCCGTAATGAATTGGTTTCTCTTTGTGCTTCAAGATCTTTGGGCCAAAGATTGGAATCAAGTCTTAAATATTAAGGAATTGGTTTCTCTTTGTCCTTTAAGCTCTTTTCGCCATTGATTGAAATGAAGTCTTAATCCGTAATGAATTGGTTTCTCTTTGTCCTTTAAGCTGTTCTAGCCATTGATTAAAATCATGTCTTAATCCGTAATGAATTGGTTTCTCCTTGTCCTTTAATCACTTTTGGCTATTGATTGGAATCAAGTCTTAATCCGTAATGAATTGATTTCTATTTGTCTTTTAAGTTCTTTTGGCCATTGATTTGGAAAAAGCTTTAATCCGTAATGAATTGCTTTCTCTTTGTCCTTTAAGTTCTTTCGGCCAAAGGTTGGAATCAAGTCTTAATCATTAAGGAATTGGTTTCTCATTGTCCTTTAAGTTCTTTTGGTCATTGATTGAAATCAAGTCTTAATCCGTAATGAATGGGTTTCTCTTTGTCCTTTAAGTTCTTTTGCCCCAAGATCGGAATCAAATATTTATCATTAAGGAATTGGTTTACCTTTGTCCTTTAAGTTCTTTTGGCCATTGATTGAAATGAAGTCTTAATCTGCAATGAATTGATTTCTCTTTGTCCTTTAAGTTCTTTTGGCCATTGATTGAAAGCAAGTCTTTATCCATAATGGATTGGTTTCCCTTTGTCCTTTAAGTTCTTTTAGCCATTGATTGAAATGAAGTCTTAATCTGCAATGAATTGGTTTCTCTTTGTCCTTTAAGTTCTTTTGGCCATTGATTTAAATCAAATCTTAATCCGTAATGGATTGGTTTCCTTTTGTCCTTTAAGTTTACGAATTGGATTCCCTTTGTCCTTTAATTTCTTTTGGCCATTGATTGAAATCAAGTCTTAATCCATAATGAATTGGTTTCTCTTTGTCCTTTAAGTTCTTTTGGCCATTGATTTGAACAAAGTCTTAATCCGTAATGAATTGGGTTCTCTTTGTCCTTTGTTTCTCTTTGTCCTCTAATTTCTTTTGACCATTAATTGAAATCAAGTCTTAATCCGTAACGAATTAGTTTCTCTTTGTCCTTTAAGTTCTTTTGGCTAAGATTGGAATCAAGTCTTAATCATTAAGGAGTTCGCTTCTCTTTGTCGTTTAAGTTCTTTTGGCCATTGATTGAAGTCAAGTCTTAATCCGTAATGAATTCGTTTATCTGTATGTTCTTTAGGCCATTGATTGGAATCAAGTCTTAATTCGTAATCAATTGGTTTCTCTTTGTCCTATAAGTTCTTTCGGCCAAAGATTGGAATCAAGTCTTAATCATTAAGGAATTAGTTTCTCTTTGTCCTTTAAGTTCTTTTGGCCATTGATTCAAATCAAGTCTTAATCCGTAATGAATGGGTTTCTCTTTGTCCTTTAAGTCCTTTTGGCCCGAGATTGGAATCAAGTCTTTATCATTAAGGAATTGGTTTCCCTTTGTCTTTTAAGTTCTTTTGGCTATTGATTGAAATGAAGTCTTAATCTGCAATGAATTGGTTTCTCTTTGTCCTTTAAGTTCTTTTAGCCATTGATTGAATTCAAGTCTTAATCCGTAATAGATTGGTTTCCCTTTGTCCTTTAAGTTCTTTTGGCCCAAGATCGGAATCAAGTCTTTATCATTTAGGAATTGGGTTCCCTTTGTCCTTTATGTTCTTTTGGTCATTGATTGAAATGAAGTCTTAATCTGCAACGAATTGGTTTCCCTTCGTCCTTTCAGTTCTTTTGGCCATTCATTGAAATGAAGTCTTAATCTGCAATGAATTGGTTTCTCTTCGTCCTTTAAGTTCTTTTGGCCATTGATTGAAATCAAGTCTTAATCCGTAATGGATTGGTTTCCCTTTGTCCTTTAAGTTCTTTTGGCCATTCATTTGAATAAAGTCTTAATCATAATGAATTGGTTTCTCTTTGTCCTTTAAGTTCTTTTGGCTAAAGATCGAAATCAAGTCTTAATCATTAAGGAATTAGTTACTCTTTGCCCTCTAATTTCTGTTGGACTTTGATTGAAATCAAGTTTTAATCTGTAATGAATTGGTTTCTCTTTGTCCTTTAAGTTCTTTTGGCCATTGATTGGAATCAAGTCTTAATCATTAAGGAATTTGTTTCTCTTTGTCCTCTAAGTTCTTTCGGCCATTGATTGAAATCAAGTCTTAATCCATAATGAAGTGGTTTCTCTTTGTCCTTTAAGTTCTTTTGGCCAAAGATCAAAATCAAGTCTTAATCATTAAGGAATTAGTTACTCTTTGCCCTCTAAGTTCTTTTGGCCCTTGATTGAAATCAAGTTTTAATCCGTAATGAATTGGTTTCTCTTTGTCCATTAAGTTCTTTTGGCCAAAGATTGGCATCAAGTCTTAATCAATAAGGAATTGGTTTTTCTTTGTCCTTTAAGTTCCTTTGGTCATTGATTGGAATCAAGTCTTAATCCATAGTGAATTGGTTTCTCTTTGTCCTTTAAGTTCTTTTGGCCAAAGATTGGAATCAAGTCTTAATCATTAAGGAATTGGTTTGTCATTGTTTTAAGTTCTTTTTGCCATTGATTTGAATCAAGTTTTAATCCGTAATGAATTGGTTTCTCTTTTTCCTTTGAGTTCTTTTGGACAAAGATTGGAATCAAGTCTTAATCGTTAAGGAATTCGTTTCTCTTTGTCCTCTAAGTTCTTTTCGCCGTTGATTGAGATCAAGTCTTAATCCATAGTGATTTGGTTTCTCTTTGTCCTTTAAGTTCTTTTGGCCACTGATTTGGATCAAGTCTTAATCTGTAATGAATTGGTTTCTCCTTGTCATTTAAGATCTTTGGGCCAAAGATTGGAATCAAGTCTTAATCATTAAGGAATTGGTTTCTCTTTGTCCCTTAAACTCTTTTGGCCATTGATTGAAATCAAGTCTTAATCCGTGATGAATTGGTTTCTCTTTGTCCTTTGTTTCTCTTTGTCCTCTAAGTTGTTTTGGCCATTGATTGAACTAAAGCCTTAATCCGTAACGAATTAGTTTCTCTTTGTCCTTTAAGTTCTTTTGGCCAAAGATTGGAATCAAGCGTTAATTATTAAGGAATTGGTTTTTCTTTGTCCTTTGAGTTCTTTTGGCCATTGATTGGAATCAAGTCTTAATCCATAGTGAATTGGTTTCCCTTTGCCCTTTAAGTTCTTTTTGCCAAAGATCGGAATCAAGTCTTAATCATTAAGGAATTGGTTTCTCTTTGTCGTTTAAGTTCTTTTAGCCATTGATCGAAGTCAAGTCTTAATCCGTAATGAATTGGTTTGTCTGAAAGTTCTTTTGGCCATTGATTTGAATAAAGTCTTAATCCGTAATGAATTGGGTTCTCTTTGTCCTTTTTTTCTCTCTGTCCTCTAATTTCTTTTGACCATTAATTGAAATCAAGTCTTAATCCGTAACGAATTAGTTTCTCTTTGTCCTTTAAGTTCTTTTGGCAAAGATTGGAATTAAGCGTAATTGTTAAGGAATTGGTTTTTCTTTGTCCTTTAAGTTCTTTTGGCCATTGATTCGAATCAAGTCTTAATCCATAGTGAATTGGTTTCTCTTTGTCCTTTAAGTTCTTTTGGCCAAAGATTGGAATCAAGTCTTAATCATTAAGGAATTGGTTTCTTGTTGTTTTATGTTCTTTTTGCCATTGATTTGAATCAAGTATTAATCCGTAATGAATGGGTTTCTCTTTGTCCTTTGAGTTCTTTTGGACGAAGATTGGAATCAAGTCTTAATCATTAAGGAATTGGTTTCTATTTGTCCTTTAAGCTCTTTTGGCCGTTGATTGAAATCAAGTCTTAATCCATAATGAATTCGTTTCTCTTTGTCCTTTAAGTTCTTTTGGCCATTGATTAGAATAAAGACGTAATCCGTAATGAATTGGTTTCTCTTTGTCGTTTAAGTTCTTTTGGCCAAAGCTTGGAATCAAGTCTTAATCAATAAGGAATTGGTTTCTCTTTGTCCTTTATGTTCTTTTGGCCATTGATTGAAGTCAAGTCTTAATCCGTAATGAATTAGTTTCTCTGTATGTTCTTTTCGCCATTGGTTGGTATCAAGTCTTAATCCGTAATAAATTGGTTTCTCTTTGTCCATCAAGTTCTTTCGGCCAAAGATTGGAATCATGTCTTAATCGTTAAGGAATTGTTTTTTCTTTGCCATTTAAGTTCTTTTGGCCATTGATAGGAATCAAGTCTTAATCCATAATGAATTGGATTCTCTTTATCCTTTAAGTTCTTTTGGCCAAAGATTGGAAACAAGTCTTAATCATTAAGGAATTGGTTTCTCATTGTTTTAAGTTCTTTTTGCCGTTTATTTGAATCAAGTCTTAATCCGTAATGAATTGGTTTCTTTTGTCCTTTCAGTTCTTTTGGCCAAAGATTGGAATCAGGTCTTAATCATTAAGGAATTGGTTTCCCTTTGTCCTTTAAGCTCTTTTGGCCAACGATTGAAATCAAGCCTTAATCCGTAATTAATTGGTTTCTCTTTGTCGTTTAAGCTCTTCTTTCCATTTATTAAAATCTAGTCTTAATCCGTCAGGATTTGGTTTCTCTTTGTCCATTAAGTTCTTTTGGCCAAAGATTGGAATCTAGTCTTTATCATTAAGGAATTGGTTTCTCTTGGTCCGTTAAGTTTTTTCGGCCAAAGGTTGGAATAAAGTCTTAATCATTAAGGAATGGGTTCTCATTGTTCTTTAAGTTCTTTTGGCCGTTGATTGAAGTCAAGTCTTAATTCGTAATCAATTGGTTTCTCTGTAAGTTCTTTTGGCCATTGATTAGAATCAAGTCTTCATCTGTAATGAATTGGTTTCTCTTTGTCCTTTTAGTTCTTTTGGCCAAATATTGAAATCAAGTCTTAATCATTATGGAGTTGGTTTCTCTTTGTCCTTTAAGTTCTTTTGGCCAAAGATTGAAGTCAAGTCTTAATCTGTAATGAATTGGTTTGTCTGTAAGTTCTTTTGGCCATTGATTGGAATCAAGTCTTAACCCGTAATGAATTGGTTTCTCTTTGTCCTTTAAGTTTTTTCGGCCAAAGATTGGAATCAAGTCTTAATCATTAAGGAATTGGTTTCTCTTTGTTCTTTAAGTTCTTTTGGCCATTGATTGAAGTCAAGTCTTAATCCGTAATGAATTGGTTTCTCTGTAAGTTCTTTTGGCCATTGATTGGAATCAAGTCTTCATCCGTAATGAATTGCTTTCTCCTTGTCCTTTTAGTTCTTTTGGCCAAAGATTGGAATCAAGTCTTAATCATTAAGGAATTGGTTTCTATTTGTCCTTTAAGTTCTTTTGGCCGTTGATTGAAATCAAGTCTTAATCCATAATGAATTCGTTTCTCTTTGTCGTTTAAGTTCTTTTGGCCAAAGATTGGAATCAAGTCTTAATCATTGAGGAATTGGTTTCTCTTTGTCCTTTATGTTCTTTTGGCCGTTGATTGAAGTTAAGTCTTAATCCGAAATGAATTAGTTTCTCTGTAAGTTCTTTTCGCCATTGATTGGTATCTAGTCTTAATCCATAATGAATTGGTTTCTCTTTGTCCTTCAAGCTCTTTCGACCAAAGATTGGAATCATGTCTTAATCTTTAAGGAATTGTTTTTTCTTTGTCATTTAAGTTCTTTTGGCCATTGATTGGAATCAAGTCTTAATCCATAATGAATTGGAATCTCTTTATCCTTTAAGTTCTTTTGGCCAAAGATTGGAAGCAAGTCTTAATCATTAAACAATTGGTTTCTCATTGTTTTAAGTTCTTTTTGCCATTTATTTGAATCAAGTCTTAATCCATAATGAATTGGTTTCTCTTTGTCCTTTAAGTTCTTTGGGCCAAAGATTGGAATCAAGTCTTAATCATTAAGGAATTGGTTTCTCTTTGTCCTTTAAGCTCTTTTGGCCAATGATTGAAATCTAGCCTTAATCCGTAATTATTTGGTTTCTTTTTGTCCTTTAAGCTCTTCTTTCCATTGATTAAAATCTAGTCTTAATCCATAAGAATTTGGTTTCTCTTTGTCCATTAAGTTCTTTTGGCCAAAGTTTGGAATCAAGTCTTTATCATTAAGCAATTGGTTTCTCTTTGTTCTTTCAGTTCTTTTGGCCATTGATTAGAATCAAGTCTTCATCCGTAATGAATTGGTTTCTCTTTGTCCTTTTAGTTCTTTCGGCCAAAGATTGGAATCAAGTCTTAATCATTAAGGAGTTGGTTTCTCTTTGTCCTTTAAGTTCTTTTGGCCATAGATTAAAGTCAAGCCTTAATCTGTAATGAATTGGTTTGTCTGTAAGTTCTTTTGGCAATTGATTGGAATCAAGTCTTAACTCGTAATGAATTGGTTTCTCTTGCTCTTTAAGTTTTTTCACCGAGAGTTTGGATTCAAGTCTTAATCATTAAGGAATTGGTTTCCCTTTGCCCTTTAAGTGCTTTTGGCCATTGACTGGAATCAAGTCTTAATCCATAATGAATTCGTTTCTCTTTGTCCTTTAAGTTCTTTTGGACAAAGATTGGAATCAAGTCTTTATCATTAAGGAATTGGTTTCCCTTTGTTCTTTAAGTTCTTTTGGCCATTGATTTGAAAAAAGCTTTAATCCGTAATGAATTGGTTTCTCTTTCTCCTTAAGTTCTTCTAGCCAAAGATTGCAATAAAGTCTTAATCATTGAGGAATTGGTTTCTCTTTGTTTTTTAAGTTCTTTTGGCCGTTGATTGAAGTCAAGTCTTAATCCGTAATGAATTGGTTTATCTGTAAGTTCTTTTGGCTATTGATTAGAATCAAGTCTTCTTCCGTAATGAATTGGTTTCTCCTTGTCCTTTTAGTTCTTTTGGCCAAAGATTGGAATCAAGTCTTAATCATTAAGTAATTGGTTTCTCATTGTTTTAAGTTCTTTTTACCATTTATTTGAATCAAGTCTTAATCTGTAATGAATTGGTTTCTCTTTGCCCTTTCAGTTCTTTAGGCCAAAGATTGGAATCAGGTCTTAATCATTAAGGAATTGGTTTCCCTTTGTCCTTTAAGCTCTTTTGGCCAACGATTGAAATCAAGCCTTAATCCGTAATTAATTGGTTTCTCTTTGTCGTTTAAGCTCTTCTTTCCATTTATTAAAATCTAGTCTTAATCTGTCAGGATTTGGTTTCTCTTTGTCCACTAAGTTCTTTTGGCCAAAGATTGGAATCTAGTCTTTATCATTAAGGAATTGGTTTCTCTTGGTCCTTTAAGTTTTTTCGGCCAAAGGTTGGAATAAAGTCTTAATCATTAAGGAATGGGTTCTCATTGTTCTTTAAGTTCTTTTGGCCGTTGATTGAAGTCAAGTCTTAATTCATAATCAATTGGTTTCTCTGTAAGTTCTTTTGGCCATTGATTGGAATCAAGTCTTCATCTGTAATGAATTGGTTTCTCTTTGTCCATTAAGTTCTTTTGGCCAAAGATTGGAATCTAGTCTTTATCATTAAGGAATTGGTTTCTCTTGGTACTTTAAGTTTTTTCGGCCAAAGGTTGGAATAAAGTCTTAATCATTAAGGAATGGGTTCTCATTGTTCTTTAAGTTCTTTTGGCCGTTGATTGAAGTCAAGTCTTAATTCGTAATCAATTGGTTTCTCTGTAAGTTCTTTTGGCCATTGATTGGAATCAAGTCTTCATCTATAATGAATTGGTTTCTCTTTGTCCTTTTAGTTCTTTTGGCCAAAGATTGGAATCAAGTCTTAATCATTATGGAGTTGGTTTCTCTTTGTCCTTTAAGTTCTTTTGGCCAAAGATTGAAGTCAAGTCTTAATCCGTAATGAATTGGTTTGTCTGTAAGTTCTTTTGGCCATTGATTGGAATCAAGTCTTAACCCGTAATGAATTGGTTTCTCTTTGTCCTTTAAGTTTTTTCGGCCAAAGATTGGAATCAAGTCTTAATCATTAAGGAATTGGTTTCTCTTTGTTCTTTGAGTTCTTTTGGCCATTGATTGAAGTCAAGTCTTAATCCGTAATGAATTGGTTTCTCTGTAAGTTCTTTTGGCCATTGATTGGAATCAAGTCTTCATCCGTAATGAATTGCTTTCTCCTTGTCCTTTTAGTTCTTTTGGCCAAAGATTGGAATCAAGTCTTAATCATTAAGGAATTGGTTTCTATTTGTCCTTTAAGTTCTTTTGGCCGTTGATTGAAATCAAGTCTTAATCCATAATGAATTCGTTTCTCTTTGTCGTTTAAGTTCTTTTGGCCAAAGATTGGAATCAAGTCTTAATCATTGAGGAATTGGTTTCTCTTTGTCCTTTATGTTCTTTTGGCTGTTGATTGAAGTTAAGTCTTAATCCGAAATGAATTAGTTTCTCTGTAAGTTCTTTTGGCCATTGATTAGAATCAAGTCTTCATCCGTAATGAATTGGTTTCTCTTTGTCCTTTTAGTTCTTTCGGCCAAAGATTGGAATCAAGTCTTAATCATTAAGGAGTTGGTTTCTCTTTGTCCTTTAAGTTCTTTTGGCCATAGATTGAAGTCAAGCCTTAATCTGTAATGAATTGGTTTGTCTGTAAGTTCTTTTGGCAATTGATTGGAATCAAGTCTTAACTCGTAATGAATTGGTTTCTCTTTGTCCTTTAAGTTTTTTCACCGAGAGATTGGAATCAAGTCTTAATCATTAAGGAATTGGTTTCCCTTTGCCCTTTAAGTGCTTTTGGCCATTGACTGGAATCAAGTCTTAATCCATAATGAATTCGTTTCTCTTTGTCCTTTAAGTTCTTTTGGACAAAGATTGGAATCAAGTCTTTATCATTAAGGAATTGGTTTCCCTTTGTCCTTTATGTTCTTTTGGCCATTGATTTGAAAAAAGCTTTAATCCGTAATGAATTGGTTTCTCTTTCTCCTTTAGTTCTTCTAGCCAAAGATTGCAATAAAGTCTTAATCATTGAGGAATTGGTTTCTCTTTGTTTTTTAAGTTCTTTTGGCCGTTGATTGAAGTCAAGTCTTAATCCGTAATGAATTGGTTTATCTGTAAGTTCTTTTGGCTATTGATTAGAATCAAGTCTTCTTCCGTAATGAATTGGTTTCTCCTTGTCCTTTTAGTTCTTTTGGCCAAAGATTGGAATCAAGTCTTAATCATTAAGTAATTGGTTTCCCTATGTCCTTAAAGTTCTTTTGGCCATTGATTGAAGTCAAGTCTTAATCCGTAATGAATTGGTTTGTCAGTAAGTTCTTCTAGCCATTGATTGGAATCAAGTCTTAACCCGTAATGAATTGGTTTCTCTTTGTCTTTTAAGTTTTTTCGGCCAAAGATTGGAGTCAAGTCTTAATCATTAAGGAATTGGTTTCTCTTTGTCCTTTAAGTTCTTTTGACCATTGATTTGAATAAAGTCTTAATTCATAATGAATTGGTTTCTCTTCGTACTTTAAGTTCTTTCAGCCAAAGATTGGAATCAAGTCTTAATCATTAAGGAATGGGTTTCTCTTTGTCCTTTAAGTTCTTTTGGCCCAACGTCAGAATCAAGTCTTTATCATTAAGGAATTGGTTTCCCTTTGTCCTTTAGGTTCTTTTGGCGATTGATTGAAATGAAGTCTTAATCTGCAATGAATTGTTTCTCTTTGTCCTTTAAGTTCTTTTGGCCATTGATTGAAATCAAGTCTTAATCCGTAATGGATTGGTTTCCCTTTGTCCTTTAAGTTCTTTTGGCCCAAGATCGGAATCAAGTCTTTATCATTAAGGAATTGGTTTCCCTTTGTCCTCTAAGTTCTTTTGGCCATTGATTGAAATGAAGTCTTAATCTGCAATCAATTGCTTTCCCTTTGTCCTTTAAGTTCTTTTGGCCGTTGATTGAAATGAAGTCTTAATCTGCAATGAACCGGTTTCTCTTTGTCCTTTAAGTTCTTTTGGCCATTGATTGAAATCAAGTCTTAATCCGTAATGGATTGGTTTCCCTTTGTCCTTTAGGTTCTTTTGGCCATTGATTGAAATCAGCTCTTAATCCGTAATGAATTTGTTTCCCTTTGTCCTTTAAGTTCTTTTGGCCATTGATTTGAATAAAGTCTTAATCCGTAATGAATTACTTTCTGTTTGTCCTTTGTTTCTCATGTCCTCTAAGTTCCTTTCGCCATTGATTGAAATCAAGTCTTAATCCGTAACGAATTTTTTTCTCTTTGTCCTTTAAGTTCTTTTGGCTAAGATTGGCATTAAGCGCTAATTATTAAGATATTGGTTTTTCTTTGTCCTTTAAGTTCTTTTGGCCATTGATTGGAATCAAGTCTTAATCCATAGTCAATTGGTTTCCCTTTGCCCTTTAAGTTCTTTTCGCCAAAGATTGGAATCAAGTCTTAATCATTAAGGAATTGGTTTCTCTTTGTCGTTTAAGTTCTTTTGGCCATTGATTGAAGTCAAGTCCTAATCCGTAATGAATTGGTTTGTCTGTAAGTTCTTTTGGCCATTGATTGGAATCAAGTCTTAATCCGTACTGAATTGGTTTCTCTTTGTCCCTAAAGTTCTTTCGGCCAAAGATTGGAATCAAGTCTTAATCATTAAGGAATTGGTTTCTCTTTGTCCTTTAAGTTCTTTTGGTTATTGATTGAAATCAAGTCTTAATCCGTAATGAATGGGTTTCTCTTTGTCCTTTAAGTTCTTTTGGCCCAAGATCGGAATCAAGTCTTTATCATTAAGGAATTGGTTCCCCTTTGTCGATTAAGTTCTTTTGGCCATTGATTGAAATGAAGTCTTAATCTGCAATGAATTGATTTCTCTTTGTCCTTTAAGTTCTTTTGGCCATTGATTGAAATCAAGTCTTAATCCGTAATAGATTGGTTTCCCATTGTCCTTTAAGTTCTTTTAGCCATTGATTGAAATGAAGTCTTAATCTGCAATGAATTGGTTTCTCTTTGTCCTTTAAGTTCTTTTGGCCATTGATTTAAATCAAGTCTTAATCCGTAATGGATTGGTTTCATTTTGTCCTTTAAGTTTACGAATTGGTTTCCCTTTGTCCTTTAAGTTCTTTTGGCCATTGATTTGAATAAAGTCTTAATCCGTAATGAATTGGGTTCTCTTTGTCCTTTGTTTCTCTTTGTCCTTTGACTTCTTTTGGCTAAGATTGGAATTAAGCGTTAATTGTTAAGGAATTGGTTTTTCTTTGTCCTTTAAGTTCTTTTGGCTATTGATTGAAATCAAGTCTTAATCCATAGTGAATTGGTTTCTCTTTGTCCTTTAAGTTCTTTTGGCCAAAGATTGGAATCAAGTCTTAATCATTAAGGAATTGGTTTCTCGTTGTTTTATGTTCTTTTTGCCATTGATTTGAATCAAGTATTAATCCGTAATGAATGGGTTTCTCTTTGTCCTTTGAGTTCTTTTGGACGAAGATTGGAATCAAGTCTTAATCATTAAGGAATTGGTTTCTATTTGTCCTTTAAGTTCTTTTGGCCGTTGATTGAAATCAAGTCTTAATCCATAATCAATTCGTTTCTCTTTGTCCTTTAAGTTCTTTTGGCCATTGATTAGAATAAAGACTTAATCCGTAATGAATTGGTTTCTCATTGTTCTTGAAGTTCCTTAAGTTCTTTTGGCTAAGATTGGAATTAAGCGTTAATTTTTAAGGAATTGGTTTTTCTTTGTCCTTTAAGTTGTTTTGGCCATTGATTGGAATCAAGTCTTCATCCGTAATGAATTGGTTTCTCTTTGTCCTTTTAGTTCTTTTGGCCAAAGATTGGAATCAAGTCTTAATCATTAAGGAGTTGGTTTCTCTTTGTCCTTTAAGTTCTTTTGGCCATAGATTGAAGTCAAGCCTTAATCCGTAATGAATTGGTTTGTCTGTATGTTCTTTTGGCCATTGATTGGAATCAAGTCTTAACTCATAATGAATTGGTTTCTCTTTGTCCTTTAAGTTTTTCCACCGAAAGATTTGAATCAAGTCTTAATCATTAAGGAATTGGTTTCCCTTTGCCCTTTAAGTGCTTTTGGCCATTGACTGGAATCAAGTCTTAATCCATAATGAATTTGTTTCTCTTTGTCCTTCAAGTTATTTTGGATAGAGATTGGAATCAAGTCTTTATCATTAAGGAATTGGTTTCCCTTTGCCCTTTAAGTTCTTTTGGCCATTGATTTGAAAAAAGCTTTAATCCGTGATGAATTGGTTTCTCTTTGTCCTTTAGTTCTTCTAGCCAAAGATTGCAATAAAATCTTAATCATTGAGGAATTAGTTTCTCTTTGTTCTTTAAGTTCTTTTGGCCGATGATTGAAGTCAAGTCTTAATCCGTAATGAATTGGTTTATCTGTAAGTTCTTTTGGCTATTGATTAGAATCAAGTCTTCTTCCGTAATGAATTGGTTTCTCCTTGTCCTTTTAGTTCTTTTGGCCAAAGATTGGAATCAAGTCTTAATCATTAAGTAGTTGGTTTCCCTATGTCCTTTAAGTTCTTTTGGCCATTGATTGAAGTCAAGTCTTAATCCGTAATGAATTGGTTTGTCTGTAAGTTCTTCTAGCCATTGATTGGAATCAAGTCTTAACCCGTAATGAATTGGTTTCTCCTTTTCCTTTAAGTTTTTTCTTCCAAAGATTGGAGTCAAGCCTTAATCATTAAGGAATTGGTTTCTCTTTGTCCTTCAATTTCTTTTGGCCATTGATTTGAATAAAGTCTTAATCCGTAATGAATTGGTTTCTCTTCGCACTTTAAGTTCTTTCGGCCAAAGATTGGAATCAAGTCTTAATCATTAAGGAATTGGTTTCTCTTTGTCCTTTAAGTTCTTTTGGCCATTGATTGAAATCAAGTCTTAATACGTAATGAATGGGTTTCTCTTTGTCCTTTAAGTTCTTTTGGCCCAAGGTCAGAATCAAGTCTTTATCATTAAGGAATTGGTTTCCCTTTGTTCTTTAAGTTCTTTTGGCCATTGATTGAAGTCAAGCCTTAATCCGTAATGAATTGGTTTGTCTGTAAGTTCTTTTGGCTATTGATTGGAATCAAGTCTTAACCCGTAATGAATTCGGGTCTCTTTGTCCTTTGAGTTTTTTCAGCCAAAGATTGGAATCAAGTCTTAATCATTAAGGAATTTGTTTCTCTTTGTCCTTTAAGTTATTTTGGTCATTGATTGAAATCAAGCCTTAATCCGTAACGAATTGGTTTCTCTTTGTCCTTTAAGTTATTTTGGCCATTGATTTGAAAAAAGCTTTAATCCGTAATGAATTGGTTTCTCTTTGTCCTTTAGTTCTTCTAGCCAAAGATTGCAATAAAGCCTTAATCATTGAGGAATTGGTTTCTCTTTGTTCTTTAAGTTCTTTTGGCCGTTGATTGAAGTCAAGTCTTAATCCGTAATGAATTGGTTTATCTGTAAGTTCTTTTGGCTATTGATTAGAATCAAGTCTTCTTCCGTAATGAATTGGTTTCTCCTTGACCTTTTAGTTCTTTTGGCCAAAGATTGGAATCAAGTCTTAATCATTAAGTAATTGGTTTCCCTATGTCCTTTAAGTTCTTTTGGCCATTGATTGAAGTCAAGTCTTAATCCGTAATGAATTGGTTTGTCTGTAAGTTCTTCTAGCCATTGATTGGAATCAAGTCTTAACCCGTAATGAATTGGTTTCTCTTTGTCCTTTAAGCTTTTTCGGCCAAAGATTGGAGTCAAGTCTTAATCATTAAGGAATTAGTTTCTCTTTGTCCTTTAAGTTCTTTTGGCCATTGATTTGAATAAAGTCTTAATCCGTAATGAATTGGTTTCTCTTCGTACTTTAAGTTCTTTCGGCCAAAGATTGGAATCAAGTCTTAATCATTAAGGAATTCGTTTCTCTTTGTCCTTTAAGTTCTTTTGGCCATTGATTGAAATCAAGTCTTAATCCGTAATGAATGGGTTTCTCTTTGTCCTTTAAGTTCTTTTGGCCCAAGGTCAGAATCAAGTCTTTATCATTAAGGAATTGGTTTCCCTTTGTCCTTTAGGTTCTTTTGGCCATTGATTGAAATGAAGTCTTAATCTGCAATGAATTAGTTTCTCTTTGTCCTTTAAGTTCTTTTGGCCATTGATTGAAATCAAGTCTTAATCCGTAATGGATTGGTTTCCCTTTGTCCTTTAAGTTCCTTTGGCCCAAGATCGGAATCAAGTCTTTATCATTAAGGAATTAGTTTCCCTTTGTCCTCTAAGTTCTTTTGGCCATTGATTGAAAGGAAGTCTTAATCTGCAATGAACTGGTTTCGCTTTGTCCTTTAAGTTCTTTTGGCCATTGATTGAAATCAAGTCTTAATCCGTAATGGATTGGTTTCCCTTTGTCCTTTTAAGTTCTTTTGGCCAAAGATTGCAATCAAGTCCTAATCATTAAGGAATTGGTTTCCCTTTGTCCTTTAGGTTCTTTTGGCCATTGATTGAAATCAACTCTTAATCCGCAATGAATTGGTTTCTCTTTGTCCTTTAAGATCTTTTGGCCATTGATTTGAATAAAGTCTTAATCCGTAAAGAATTACTTTCTGTTTGTCCTTTGTTTCTCTTTGTCCTCTAAGTTCTTTTCGCCATTGATTGAAATCAAGTCTTAATCTGTAACAAATTATTTTCTCTTTGTCCTTTAAGTTCTTTTGGCTAAGATTGGAATTAAGCGTTAATTATTAAGGAATTGGTTTTTCTTTGTCCTTTAAGTTCTTTGGGCCAAGGATTGGAATCAAGTCTTAATCATTAAGGAATTGGCTTCTCTTTGTCCTTTAAGTTCTTTTGGCCATTGATTGAAGTTAAGTCTTAATCCGTAATGAATTAGTTTCTCTGTAAGTTCTTTTCACCATTGATTAGAATCAAGTCTGAATACGTAATGAATTGGTTTCTCTTTGTCCTTCAAGTTCTTTCGGCCAAAGATTGGAATCATGTCCTAATCATTAAGGAATAGTTTTTTCTTTGTCATTTAAGTTCTTTTGGCCATTGATTGGAATCAAGTCTTAATCCATAATGAATTGGTTTCTCTTTGTCCTTTAAGCTCTTTTGGCCAATGATTGAAATCAAGCCTTAATCCGTAATTAATTGCTTTCCCTTTGTCCTTTAAGCTCTTCTTTCCATTGATTAAAATCAAGTCCTGATCCATAAGGATTAGGTTTCTCTTTGTCCATTAAGTTCTTTTGGCCAAAGATTGGAATCAAGTCTTTATCATTAAGGAATTGGTTTTCCTTTGTCCTTTAAGTTCTTTTGGACAATGATTTGAAAAAGGCTTTAATCCATCTTGAATTGGTTTCTCTTTGTCCTTTAAGTTCTTTCGGCCAAAGATTGGAATCAAGTCTTAATCATTAAGGTATTGGTTTCTCTTTGTTCTTTAAGTTCTTTTGGCCATTAATTGTAGTCAAGCCTTAATCCGTAATGAATTGGTTTGTCTGTAAGTTCTTTTGGCCATTGATTGGAATCAAGTCTTAACCCATAATGAATTCGTGTCTCTTTGTCGTTTAAGTTTTTTCAGCCAAAGATTAGAATCAAGTCTTAATCATTAAGGAATTGGTTTCTCTTTGTCCTTTAAGTTCTTTTGGTCATTGATTGAAATCAAGCCTTAATCCGTAAGGAATTGGTTTCTCTTTGTCCTTTAAGTTCTTTTGGCCAAAGATTGGAATCAAGTCTTAATTATTAAGGAATTGGTTTCTCTTTGTCCTTTATGTTCTTTTGGCCGTTGATTGGAATCAAGTCTTAGTCATTAAGGAATTGGTTTCTCATTGTTTTAAGTTCTTTTTGCCATTTATTTGAATCAAGTCTTAATCCGTAATGAATTGGTTTCTCTTTGTCCATTAAGTTCTTTTGGCCAAAGATTGGAATAAAGTCTTAATCATTAAGGAATTGGTTTCTCTTTCTTCTTGAAGTTCTTTTGGCCATTGATTGGAATCAAGTCTTTATCTGTAATGAATTGGTTTCTCTTTGTCCTTTTAGTTTTTTTGG
Source organism: Pterocarpus macrocarpus (assembly GCA_031439585.1). Taxonomy (NCBI): domain Eukaryota; kingdom Viridiplantae; phylum Streptophyta; class Magnoliopsida; order Fabales; family Fabaceae; genus Pterocarpus; species Pterocarpus macrocarpus. Next base: position 19,966,412 of record CM062513.1, on the reverse strand, counting down.
CCAAAGATTGGAATCAAGTCTTAATCATTAAGGAATTGGTTTCTCTATGTCCTTTAAGTTCTTTTGGCTATTAATTGAAGTCAAGTCTTAATCCGTAATGAATTGGTTTCTCTGAAAGTTCTTTTGGCCATCGATTGGAATCAAGTCTTAACCCGTAATGAATTGGTTTCTCTTTGTCCTATAAGTTTTTTCGGACAAAGATTGGAATCAAGTCTTAATCCTTAAGGAATTGGTTTCTCTTTATCCTTTAAGTTCGTTTGGCCGTTGATTGAAGTCAAGCCTTAATCCGTAACGAATTGGTTTCTCTTTGTCCTTTAAGTTCTTTTGGCCAAAGATTGGAATCAAGTCTTTATCATTAAGAAATTGTTTTCCTTTGTCTTTTAAGTTCTTTTGGCCACTGATTGAAATTAAGTCTTAATCCGTAATGGCTTGGATTCCCTTTGTCCTTTGCGTTCTTTTGGCCATTGATTTTAATCCGTAATGAATCAGTTTCGCTTTGTCCTTTACGTTCTTTTGGCCATTGATTTGAATAAAGTCTTAATCCATAATGAATTGGTTTTTCTTTGTCCTTTGAGTTCTTTTGGACAGAGATTGCAATCAAGTCTTAATCATTAAGGAATTGATTTCTCTTTGTCCTTTAAGTTCTTTTGGCCGTTGATTGAAATCAAATCTTAATCCATAATGAGTTGGTTTCTCTTTGTCCTTTAAGCTCTTTTGGCCATTGATTAGAATAAAGACTTAATCCGTAATGAATTGGTTTCTCTTTGTCCTTTAAGTTCTTTTGGCCAAAGATTGGAATCAAGTCTTAATCATTAAGGAATTGGCTTCTCTTTATCCTTTAAGTTCTTTTGGCCATTGATTGAAGTCAAGTCTTAATCCGTAATGAATTGGTTTCGCTTTGTCCTTTACGTTCTTTTGGCCATTGATTTGAATAAAGTCTTAATCCGTAATGAATTGGGTTTTCTTTGTCCTTTGAGTTCTTTTGGACAATGATTGCAATCAAGTCTTAATCTTTAAGGAATTGGTTTCTCTTTGTCCTTTAAGTTCTTTTGGCCGTTGATTGAAATCAAGTGTTAATCCATAATGAATTGGTGCCTCTTTGTCCTTTAAGTTCTGTTGGCCATTGATTAGAATAAAGGCTTAATCCGTAACGAATTGGTTTCTCTTTGTTATTTAAGTTCTTTCGGCCAAAGATTGGAATCAAGTCTTAATCATTAAGGTATTGGATTCTTTGTCCTTTAAGTTCTTTAGGTCATTGATTGAAGTCAAGTCTTAATCCGTAATGAATTGGTTTCTCTGTAAGTTCTTTTCGCCATTGATTGGAATCAAGTCTTAATCCGTAATGAATTGGTTTCTCTTTGTCCTTCAAGTTCTTTCGGCCAGAGATTGGAATCATGTCTTAATGATTAAGGAATTCTTTTTTCTTTGTCATTTAAGTTCTTTTGGCCATTCATTGGAATCAAGTCTTAATCCATAATGAATTGGTTTCTCTTTGTCCTTTGAGTTCTTTTGGCCAAAGATTGGAATCAAGTCTTACTCATTAAGGAATTGGTTTCTCATTGTTTTAAGTTCTTTTCGCTATTTATTTGAATCAAGTCTTAATCCGTAATGAATTGTTTTCTCTTTGTCCTTTAAGTTCTTTGGGTCAAAGGTTGGAATCAAGTCTTAATCATTAAGGAATTGGTTTCTCTTTGTCCTTTAAGCTCTTTTGCCCAATGATTGAAAACAAGTCGAAATCCTTAATGAATTGGTTTCTCTTTGTCCTTTAAGCTCTTCTGGCCATTGATTAAAATCAAGTCTTAATCCGTAATGAATTGGTTTCGCTTTGTCCTTTACGTTCTTTTGGCCATTGATTTGAATAAATTCTTAATCCGTAATGAATTGGTTTTTCTTTGTCCTTTGAGTTCTTTTGGACAAAGATTGCAATCAAGTCTTAATCTTTAAGGAATTGGTTTCTCTTTGTCCTTTAAGTTCTTTTGGCCGTTGATTGAAATCAAGTGTTAATCCATAATGAATTGGTGCCTCTTTGTCCTTTAAGTTCTGTTGGCCATTGATTAGAATAAAGGCTTAATCCGTAACGAATTGGTGTCTCTTTGTTATTTAAGTTCTTTCGGCCAAAGATTGGAATCAAGTCTTAATCATTAAGGAATTGGATTCTTTGTCCTTTAAGTTCTTTAGGTCATTGATTGAAGTCAAGTCTTAATCCGTAATGAATTGGTTTCTCTGTAAGTTCTTTTCGCCATTGATTGGAATCAAGTCTTAATCCGTAATGAATTGGTTTCTCTTTGTCCTTCAAGTTCTTTCGGCCAGAGATTGGAATCATGTCTTAATGATTAAGGAATTCTTTTTTCTTTGTCATTTAAGTTCTTTTGGCCATTCATTGGAATCAAGTCTTAATCCATAATGAATTGGTTTCTCTTTGTCCTTTGAGTTCTTTTGGCCAAAGATTGGAATCAAGTCTTACTCATTAAGGAATTGGTTTCTCATTGTTTTAAGTTCTTTTCGCTATTTATTTGAATCAAGTCTTAATCCGTAATGAATTATTTTCTCTTTGTCCTTTAAGTTCTTTGGGTCAAAGGTTGGAATCAAGTCTTAATCATTAAGGAATTGGTTTCTCTTTGTCCTTTAAGCTCTTTTGCCCAATGATTGAAAACAAGTCGAAATCCTTAATGAATTGGTTTCTCTTTGTCCTTTAAGCTCTTCTGGCCATTGATTAAAATCAAGTCTTAATCCGTAAGGATTTTGGTTTCTCTTTGTCCATTAAGTTCTTTTTGCCAAAGATTGGAATCAAGTCTTAATTATTAAGGAATTGGCTTTTCTTTGTCCTTTAAGTTCTTTTGGCCATTGACTGGAATCAAGTCTTAATCCATTATGAATTGGTTTCTCTTTGTCCTTTAAGTTATTTTGGGCAAAGTTTGGAATCAAGTCTTATTCATTAAGTAATTGGTTTCTCATTGTTTTAAGTCCTTTTGTCATTTATTTGAATCAAGTCTTAATCCGTAATGAATTGGTTTCTCTTTGTCCTTTAAGTTCTTTTGGCCAAAGATTGGAATCAAGTCTTAATCATTAAGGAATTGGTTTCTCTTTGTTCTTTAAGTTCTTTTGGCCATTGATAAAAGTCAAGTCTTAATTCGTAATGAATTGGTTTCTCTGTAAGTTCTTTTGGCCATTGATTGGAATCAAGTCTTCATCCGTAATGAATTGGTTTCTCTTTGTCCTTTAAGTTTTTTCGGCCAAAGATTGGAATCAAGTCTTAATCATTAAGGAATTGGTTTCTCTTTGTCCTTTAAGTTCTTTTGGTCATTGATTGAAATCAAGCCTTAATCCGTAAGGAATTGGTTTCTCTTTGTCCTTTAAGTTCTTTTGGCCAAAGATTGGAATCAAGTCTTTATCATTAAGGAATTGGTTTCCCTTTGTCCTTTAAGTTCTTTTGGCCATTGATTGAAATAAAGTCTTGATCCGTAATGGATTGGTTTCCCTTTGTCCTTTGTGTTCTTTTGGCCATTGATTGAAATCAAGTCTTAATCCGTAATGAATTGGTTTCTCTTTGTCGTTTAAGTTATTTTGGCCATTGATTTGAATAAAGTCTTATTCCGTGATGAATTGTTTTCTCTTTGTCCTTTGAGTTCTTTTTGATACGAGCTTAGGAGGGCAAATTGGACATTCCAGCACTAAAGGGCAAGATGGAAATTTCAACATGTCCGTGGGACCTATCACAAGGGCAAGAGCAAAGATGCTGAAAAAAAGTTTTGGGAACTTAGCCAAATCACTTGTGGAAGAGATGCATCAAGAATGGGCTAAGGAAGAGAAGACAAAGCTAAATGGGCCACCTAGTGAAAGCAGGCAACCCAAATCTCTAAGTGTGGCACAATGGGATTAAAATGTATTATGTCCATAATTGGGCCAAGTTTTATTTAATTAACTTTGTCAGTTTTTTATTTGGAAGACATTTAGTTATTTTGACGTGTTTTATTCAGCCTAATTGTTTGTTTAGTAAGTTGGGCCTTTTCTAGTGGGCTTAGGTTTAATTCAACCTAATGTAAGAGGTATAAATACCTCATAAACAAGAGCAGCAGCAGTTTTGGCTGATTAATGAAATTACATTTTCTGGTTTCTTCTAAGAAACTCTCAAGTGTGTGCAAGTGAGGAGTGATCATCTTTACTTGTTGCATCAAGAAACTGAATAGACTATTACAAAGGTAAAACTCTCTTGTGATATTTGTTCAGTTTCATCTTTCTTATCCCGATTATCTACGTTTCTAAGAACAGGTTTCTTAGGGGTTTAGTAGGAAGGGTGTTTATCCTATTGCTTGTCTCCTATCAAAGTGTATGTTTGGGGTTTCGGGATCGTTATATCCTTGGGGTTCCGCATCATTTGGTATCAGAGCAGGCTGTAGATAAATTCCTATTTATCTGCATTTTTGTTGGCTACATTTTGTCATTTATTTTTTCTGTTCTGGGTTTTTCTTTGCTATTCCCATTTTTTTCTGTTCTGCTGCTCTATTGTTGCTGTTTTTACTATTTTGTGTTTCAGATAAAAAAAAAAAAACGTGAAAAAAAAAGAGTGTTTGCAAAATTCATTAGAAAACAAAATAACGCAAAAAAAAAGAAAAAAAATGCAAAAAAAAAAACTACAGAATTTCAGGATTTGTTTTAATCCAAAATTGAAACCAGTTTTGGTGTGCTTCTTGTTTTGTTTTTCTGCTGTCACCACCTTCTTTGGCTCCAATATTGTGTCTTCTTGACACGTTCTTGATCTTAATTTGCACCAATTTTCCTTCATTTGTTAGTGTCTATTTCTTTCTTGCTGGTTTTTTTTTTTTGCATTTTCCTTTGGTCCTAAACTACAGTTTTCTTCTGCTGGTTTATCATTCATTTTCTGTCCCAAATATTACTTGTGAATTTGAGTTTGTTTTGGTTTGTTTAATTTCTGAAGTGCAACAACCAAAAGTGGTCAAAAGAGGTAAAAGGCAAGAGTGTTGAGTTCAAAAGAGGGTAAAAGCCTAAATTGAGTGCAAACACGAGTGCACACAAATTTCTGAGTGAAAACACGTGAGAGAGTGAACTGTAAGGTTATTTTATTAACACTTTGCAGGTTGTTTCCAATGGCTGAAGAGGAAGCTCCCATGACACCAAACATGAAGGTGATGTACCAAGCCTTTGTTTCTCAATTTCAGAAATTGAATAGTAGACTTGATGATATGGATGAATGGAGAAGGGAAGTGACACAAGCTATCTCCGAGAGTAGTAGACGGGGTGATCAGAGGCATAGACGAAATCACAATGATTTCAATCGTGAGCAATATGAGGAGGAATCTGATAGAGCTGAATCAGTTAGAAATAGGAGAGCTAGGAGCCGAGGAAGACAAGATACCAACATTAATGCTATCAAAATGCAAATTCCTCCATTCAAGGGAAGAAACGATGCTGAAGCCTACTTAGAATGGGAAAGAAAAGTTGAGATGATCTTTGCATGCCATTATTATACTGAAGAGAAGAAAGTGAGATTGGCTGCAGTGGAGTTTTCAGATTATGCACTAGTTTGGTGGGATGAGCTAATGAAGTCTAGACGGAGGAATGGTGAGTGGCCTATTGAGACTTGGGAAGAGATGAAGCAAGTGATGAAGAAGAGATTTGTACCTTCTTATTATTATAGGGAGGTGCACCAGAAATTACATAGGCTCACACAAGGTTCTAAATCAGTGGAGGATTACCACAAAGAGATGGAGATGCTCATGATCAAGGCCAACATAGAGGAGGACATGGAAGTGACTATGGCACGATTTATGGGTGGTCTACACAAAGAAATTGCAGATGTGGTAGAATTACAGCATTATGTCGAGATGGATGATTTGGTTAGTATGGCAATGAAGGTGGAGAAGCAACATAATCAAAGGAGGGCAGCCAAAGCATTTTCCAATTCCAACTCAAAGTGGAGTTCTAAATGGCCAAAATATGAGGACACCAAGAAGAATAAAGGTTCAGATTCCAAGGAGAAAGGGCTAGATACAACAAAGAAGAAAGGTAGTTCTAACTTATCTTCTTCTATTGCTAATTCTAGACATAAAGATATCAAATGCTTCAAATGTCAAGGTTTGGGTCATTATGCATCTGATTGCCCAAACAAGAGGATGATGGTAATTAGGGGTGGAGAAGTTGTATCTGAATCTGATGATGGTGATGAGTCTGATGCGAGTGATAGTATGCCACCTTTGGAGGATTGTTCTGATGCTGATGAGCATGTGGAGTATGCTGTGCATGGTGAGTCTCTTGTTGCTAGGCGTGCATTGAATTTGCAAGTTAAGGAAGACAGCTTGGAGCAAAGGGAAAATATATTCCACACCAGGTGCTTAGTTCGTGGAAAGGTATGTAGCTTGATCATTGATGGTGGAAGTTGTACTAGTGTTGCGAGTACTACTTTAGTTGAGAAGCTAGGGTTAAAGTGTGATAAGCATCCTAATTGATACAAGTTGCAGTGGCTGAATGATAGTGGAGAAGTAAAAGTTACTAGACAGGTTGTGGTTGCATTTTCTATTGGAAAATATTGTGATGAAGTGGTGTGTAATGTAGTACCCATGCAAGCTAGTCACTTATTGTTGGGGAGACCATGGCAATTTGATAGGCGTGGGCAACATGATGGGTACAAGAACAGGTATTCCTTTGAGCATAATGGTCACAAGTTCACACTTGCTCCATTGTCGCCCAAAGAGGTGTATCTTGATCAAGTAAAACTTCAACAATCTTCTCTTGGGAATTCAGAAAGTAAGGCAAAAGAAAAAGAAGAGAGAAAAGAGACCATGAGAGAAAAGAAAAAAGATAAGGGCCCAATGGTGAGTGAAAAGAGAGGAAAGAATCTGAATAGTGAAAAGAAAGAGATGAGTGAAAGAAAAGAAAAGAGTGAGAAAAATGAAGAAAGTGAAAGAATTGAGAGAAAATCATGTTTCTATGCAAAAGGATTTGAAAGTTGCTTTTCTAGGCAAGAGAGCAATGGTTATGATAAGGTTTAGGGAGGTTTTTCTTACTGAAACTAACCTTAACCCAAATTTGCCTAGTAGATTTGTTTCTTTGTTGTCGGAATTTGAGGAGGTTTTCCCTGATGAGGTACCAAGTGGATTACCACCATTGAGAGGGATTGAGCACCAAATTGACTTCATGCCCGGGGCTAGCATTCCAAATAGACCAGCCTATAGAAGTAATCCTGAGGAGACAAAGGAGCTTCAGAGGCAAGTGGATGAGCTACTAGCTAAAGGGTACGTGAAGGAAAGCATGAGTCCATGTGCTGTTTCGGTTTTGTTGGTTCCAAAGAAAGATGGCACTTGGATGATGTGTGTGGATTGTCGCGCAGTCAACAAGATAACGGTAAAGTATCGCCATCCTATCCCTAGGTTAGATGACATGCTTGATGAGTTGAATGGTACATACATATTCACTAAAATTGATTTGAAAAGTGGACATCACCAAATTAGGATGAAACCAGGGGATGAATGGAAGACTGCATTTAAAACAAAATATGGTCTTTATGAGTGGTTGGTTATGCCTTTTGGGTTAACTAATGCACCTAGTACTTTCATGCGCTTAATGAACCATGTTTTGAGGGATTTCTTGGGGAAGTTTGTGGTTGTTTATTTTGATGATATTCTAATTTACAGCAGTTGTTTGGATGAACATATATTGCATGTTAAGGCTATTTTAGAAGTTTTAAGGAAGGAGAAGTTGTATGCCAACCTTAAGAAGTGCACATTTTGCATTGATAGAGTTGTGTTTCTTGGTTTTGTTGTGAGTGCACATGGTATTGAGGTTGATGAGGAGAAGGTGAAGGCTATTCAAGAATGGCCAACGCCTAAGAGTGTTTCTGAGGTAAGGAGTTTTCATGGTTTAGCTGGGTTTTATAGGAGATTTGTGAAAAATTTCTCTACCATTGCTGCTCCTTTAACTGAAATTGTTAAAAAGGATGTTAGGTTTAAATGGGGACAGGAACAAGAACTTACTTTTACCACTTTGAAAGAAAAATTGTGTTCTGCTCCTACTCTCGTTTTGCCAAATTTTGATAAGACTTTTGAAGTAGAATGTGATGCTTCTGGGATTGGTATAGGTGCTGTTTTGATGCAGGAAAAACGTCCCATTGCATTCTTCAGTGAGAAGTTGAATGGAGCTCAACTCAAGTATTCTACCTATGACAAGGAGCTATATGCCTTGGTTCGAGCTTTGGAGGTTTGGCAACATTATTTGCTACCCAAAGAGTTCATGATTCACACTGATCATGAGTCTTTGAAGCACCTAAAAGGTCAATGTAAGTTGAACAAAAGACATGCCAAATGGGTGGAATTCATTGAGACCTTTCCATATGTGATTGCTTATAAGCAAGGAAAAGAGAATGTAGTTGCTGATGCTTTATCTAGGAGATATGCTTTAATCACTACACTTTCTTCTAAGTTGTTAGGATTTGAGCACTTGAAAGATTTGTATGCAACTGACTCTGATTTTGCTAATATATATGCTACATGTGAAAAGGGTGCATTTAACAAGTTCTATAGGCATGAAGGTTTTCTGTTTCGTGGCAATAGAATTTGTGTGCCTATTTGCTCAACAAGAGAATTGCTTGTTAGGGAATCACATTGTGGTGGATTGATGGGTCATTTTGGTGTGCATAAGACTTTGGATGTGTTGTCTGAACATTTTTATTAGCCTCACATGTGAAAAGATGTTGAGAGAATTTGCGCTAGATGCATTGCATGTAAACAGGCTAAATCTAAGTCTATGCCACATGATTTGTATACACCATTACCTATTCCTACTCATCCTTGGATTGACATATCCATGGATTTTGTGCTTGGATTGCCTAGAACTAGGAAGGGTAGAGATAGCATTTTTGTTGTAGTGGACAAATTTAGTAAAATGGCTCACTTTCTTGTATGCCATAAAACTGATGATGCAACAAATATTGCTGATTTGTTCTTTAGAGAAGTTGTGCGTTTGCATGGTGTCCCTAGAACTATTGTTTTTGACCGTGATGTGAAGTTTTTGAGTTATTTTTGGAAACTGTTGTGGGGTAAGTTGGGAACAAAATTGCTTTATTCTACTATTTATCACCCACAAACTGATGGTCAAACTGAAGTGGTGAATAGAACTTTAGGGACTTTATTGCGTGCAGTTGTTGGAAAGAATTTGAAAACTTGGGAAGATTGTTTGCCTTTTATTGAGTTTGCTTATAATAGGACTATACATTCTTCTATAGGTTTTTCTCCATTTGAGATTGTATATGGATTTAATCATTTAACTGTTTTGGATTTAATGTCTTTGCCTTTGAGTGATATTGTTAGTTTAGATGGTGAAAGCAAGGCTGAAAAGGTTAAAGAGATGCACATGAAGGCACGTGAGATGATTGAGAAGAGAAGCAGGTTGATAGCCCAAAAAGTGAATAAGGGCCGTAAAAAAATTGTTTTTGAACCGGGTGATTGGGTTTGGGTTCATTTGCGAAAGGAGAGATTTCCTACTCAAAGGAAATCCAAGCTTGATGCTAGGGGAGATGGTCCATTTTCAAGTGCTAGAGAGGATCAATGACAATGTACATAAGATTGACCTCCCAGGTGAGTACAATGTTTCAGCTACTTTTAATGTTTTTGACCTTTCTCCATTTGATATGGATGCAGATTCGAGGACGACTCTTTTTGAGGAGGGAGGGAATGATACGAGCTCAGGAGGGCAAATTGGACATTCCAGCACTAAAGGGCAAGATGGGAATTTCAACATGCCCGTGAGAGCTATCACAAGGGCAAAAGCAAAGATGCTGAAAGAAAGTTTTGGGAACTTAGCCAAATCATTTGTGGAAGAGATGCATCAAGAATGGGCTAAGGAAGAGAAAACAAAGCTAAATGGGCCACCTAGTGAAAGCGGGCAGCCCAAATCTCTAAGTGTGGCACAATGGGATTAAAATGTATTATGTCCATAATTGGGCCAAGTTTTATTTAATTAACTTTGTCAGTTTTTTATTTGGAAGACATTTAGTTATTTTGAGGCGTTTTATTCAGCCCAATTATTTGTTTAGTAAGTTGGGCCTTTTCTAGTGGGCTTAGGTTTAATTTAACCTAATGTAAGAGGTATAAATACCTCATAAACAAGTGCAGCAGCAGCTTTCTCATTATTGAATTATATTTTCTGGTTTCTTCTAAGAAACTCTCAAGTGTGTGCAAGTGAGGAGTGATCATCTTTACTTGTTGCATCAAGAAACTGAATAGACTATTACAAAGATAAAATTCTCTTGTGATATTTGTTCAGTTTCATCTTTCTTATCCCGATTATCTATGTTTCTAAGAACGGGTTTCTTAGGGGTTTAGTAGGGAGAGTGTTTATCCTATTGCTTGTCTCCTATCAAAGTGTGTGTTTGGGGTTTAGGGATCGTTATATCCTTGGGGTTCCGCATCACTTTTGGACAAAGATTGGAATCAAGTCTTAATCATTAAGGAATTGGTTTCTCTTTGTCCTTTAAGTTCTTTTGGCCGTTGATTGAAATCAAGTCTTAATCCATAATGCATTGGTTTCTCTTTGTCCTTTAAGTTCTTTTGGCCATTGATTAGAATAAAGACTTAATCCGCAATGAATTGGTTTCTCTTTGTCCTTTAAGTTCTTTTGGCCTGATGAGGACACAAAGGCCCAAGCCCAAGTCCAAACTCAAGCCCAAAAAGAAGCCCAAGATCCAATACAAGGCCTAGGAGGACCCATGACAAGAGCTAGAGCAAAGAAGGCCCAAGAAGTTGTCAAACATGTGATTATCTCTCTGTTGGAAGCCCAACCACAATTTGAAGCTCAATATCCAAATGAAGCCCAACACATGAATCTGAGGGTTTACACATGCATAGCCCACTTGGAATGAGAGGAAAAGAGCCCAAAGAGTCAATCTGAATTAGCAAGACCTTAGTTGTTTATTTTATTTTTTTCTATTATTATGTTGTGACAAAATAAAATACAAATTATCTGTAGCAAGATTAGAACCCAAGCACATGAGGCTGAATATGTCTCCTTAACCACTGGAACATATCAGTAATGCTTACGCTCAGGGGTTTTGCTTTTAGTTTTGTTAAGTCTCAGGGGCAAACTTTTAAATTGATTTGTATTAAAACATTTGGAGATCAATGGACAGCACAATACATTTGATTCAGAAATTGTGAGTTTTTCTCTGCTAGGGTTCTTCCTTGCATCTTTTGATCTTATCAAAAATCCTCCAATTCTTGTGGTTATCCTTCTTGGCTTATCAAACTAGGTTTGTGGCGCCATTGTTTTCTTGTTTCTTTTTCATCAATTTCGCATCAATTTTCCCAGAATTCGTCTCAATTATCTCTTGGTAATATCTCGAGTTATACGCATCCTTTTTCGGTGATTCTTGAGTCTAAATTGTGTTTCAAAACGCCAGCTTTCTTCTCGTTTTTGAATCGTTCAATTCTGAGGTCTGTATCGTCAGATACGAAAACTTATTAACAAGACGTCTGGAGCCCTATTTTCTGCGTGAACTTGTTTTTGATTTGATCATAATTCTTGTGTCCAAGTCCTAGATAAATCCTAATTCAAGAAGCTTAAGATACAAAATTCATCATTTGGTATCAGAGCTAGTCACTAGGGCTAGTTGTGGATGTGAATTCAGAGGAAAAAGGGGCTGTTTGGGTGATCACAGAAATTTGATTGTTTGAAGGCTGCAAGGAGGCATTGCATTGGCTGGCAAGTAGGTACTCATAAAACCCTAATTTTAATTGCTTGTTTGAAGCCTAATTTGAAGGAATTCAAATTCCTAATTGGAACTGTTTGGAAGTGAATTTGGTGCTGAAATTTACATCAAGTGTGGCTGGTATTTGTTAAACAATTGTTAGTGATTTGAAGGATAAAATTCTGCATTCATATTTAAAAAAAAAAAAAGGGAAAAGAAGGAAAACAGAATTGAAGCTAAAAAAAAAAAGGGGAGTAAAGTGGAAATGACTGAAGTTGACATGGGAAACTTGAGTTGGTAAAAAAAAAAAAAAAAGAAATTGAGTTCTTGAGCTATCTTGAAATTCTGGATTTAGAGGGCTTGAAATTTCTTTTAACTAAGTTCTTTGATCTATTTCTTGTTTCTAAGTTGATATCCTTGTTCCTTTGGTTCATAATCTTTTGTTTGTAGTAATTTGTGTTCCTTTGTTCTTCTTCTTAGTTGAAGTTTGCACCTTTGCTGTCTTAAACTTGTGAGTTTGTTTTCTTTTCATTTTCTCAAGTTGTGCCTTGTGTCTTGTCTCATATTTGTTTTCCATAGAGTCCATGTTGATGTTTTTTTCCTTGTATTTTGTCTTGTCTTGATAATTGATTGTTTGATCTTATAAGAACCCTAAGCTAGAGGAGGAGTGGAAAAAGGCAAGAGAGTTACATTACAAAAAAGCCAATTTTGAGTGCAACAAACATGAGTGATACGTCTTTAAGAGTGTAAACACATGAGACTATGGTGAGGTCATATTGCTTTCACTGTTGTTTTCTTTTTACTTGAATTATGGCAGGAACAGGTGGTGATGGTAATCGTCATCCTGAGGGAAACAACAGATTGTTAGTGGAGCTATTACAGCTCAAATGGAAAGGATGATGAGGAGGCATACAGAGGAGTTATATGAGAGAATTGACCGGTTAGAAAATCAAGGACATCATGATGATGATGGAGGTAGAAGGAGGCTTACTGGAAGGAGAACAGAAAATGAAGAAGAACCAGGAGGAAACCGAGATGAGGGAGTAAGAGTTACCATTCCACCGTTTAGGGGTAAAAGTGATCCTGAAGCTTATGTAGAGTGGGAGATGAAGGTAGAGCAAATTTTTTCTTGTCATACCCTGACTGAAGAGAGAAAAATTAAATTGGCTACCTTAGAGTTCACAGATTATGCCTTGGTGTGGTGGGATCAATTTCAAAAGGAAAGAAGGAGGTATGGAGAGCCTATGTTGCAAACTTGGGAGGAGTTGAAAAGAGTCTTGAGAAGGAGATATGTGCCATCTCATTACCACAGGGAATTACATAATAGGCTGCAAAGACTTACCCAAGGTAATAAGAGTGTGGATGAGTATTATAAGGAGCTAGAGATAGCCATGATCCGAGCCAATGTTGAGGAGGAAAGGGAGTCTACTATGGCAAGGTTTCTTAATGGGTTGAATGAAGAAATAAGGGATGTAGTGGAGCTTCAAAATTATGTTGAGATTGAGGACCTAGTCCATCAGGCCATGAAAGTGGAGCAATAATTAAAAAAAAAAAGTGTAAGGAAGAGTGCTTCAAACTATGATAACTCTAGATGGAAGGAGAGGTTTAAGAAGGAGGGAACTTCATCTAGTAGGACCCCAAGGGCAACATCACAACCAACCCAAAACAAAGGCAAAGAAGTGGCTAACAAGTCTCGGTCTAGAGACATAAAGTGTTTTAAGTGTTTGGATAGAGGACACATAGCTTCTGAGTGTCCTACTAAGAAAGTTATAGTGTTAAAAGATGATGGGGAAATTACAAATGAGAGTTCTCAATCTGAACCATCTAGTGAGGAAGAGGAGGAGCTTCTTGAGGGAGATTTATTCATTGTGAGGAGGAAGCTAGGAGGGATAGCTAAAGAAGATAAGGAAAGCCAAAGAGAGAACATTTTCCATACTAGATGCCTTATCCAAGGGAAGTTGTGTTCTTTGATCATAGATGGAGAGAGTTGCACAAATGTGGCTAGTGCTAGGATGGTGACAAAGATGAACTTGGAGACCAAACCCCACCCTTTTATAAGTTACAATGGTTAAGTGAGCAAGGTGAGATGAAGGTGGATAAGCAAGTAGAAATTGAGTTTTCCATTGGAAGGTATGTGGATAAGATCATTTGTGATGTAGTTCCTATGGAGGCTAGTCATGTGTTGCTTGGGAGACCATGGCAATTTGATAAGAAAGCTCACCATGATGGACACACCAACAAGTACACCTTTGTGCATAATGACCGCAAGGTCACTCTTGTTTCATTGTCTCCTAGAGAGGTTTGTGAGGATCAAAATACAATGAGAAAGAAAAGAGAGCAAGAGAGAAAAGAAAGAAAAGAAAATGAAAAAGAGGGTGAAAAGAGTGGCCGAGAGCTAAAAGAGAAAAAAAAAGAAAAGAAAGAGAGAAAAGAAAGAGGAAAAATGCTATGTTTGTGAAAAGTGGAGAGGTGATGAGAGTTCTTTTGGCAAGAAAATCCATGTATATTCTATATAGTAAGGAAGTCACTTCACCTACTCATAATTCTGTTTCTAACCTTGATCTGCCAAGTGGTGTTGAATCTATTTTGCAGGACTTTCAAGATGTATTTCCTGAAGAGATACCACCAGGATTTCCACCATTGAGAGGCATTGAACATCAGATTGATTTGGTTCCAGAAGCTGTGTTGCCTAATAGGCCAGAATACAGGAGTAATCCCCAGGAGACCCAGGAAATTCAAAGGCAAGTTGCTGACTTGATTAGTAAAGTTTGGGTTGAGGAGAGCTTGAGCCCTTGTGCTATACCTATTATATTAGTGCCAAAAAAAGATGGGAGTTGGAGGATGTGTTCTGATTGCAGAGCCATCAACAACATCACCATCAAGTACAAGCATCCCATTCCCAGGTTAGATGATCTTCTTGATGAGCTGTATGGTTCTTGTTATTTCTCTAAGATTGATTTGAAAAGTGGATATAATCAGATTAGGATTAGAGAAGGTGATGAGTGGAAAACAGCTTTTTAAACCAAGTATGGCTTGTATGAGTGGAAAGTAATGCTATTTGATTTGACAAATGCCCCTAGTACTTTCATGAGATTGATGAACCATGTTTTGAGAGAGTTTTTAGGGAAATTTGTGGTTGTTTACTTTGATGATATTCTTGTATATAGTAAAAATTTGGATGAGCATTTGCATCATTTGAAATCTATTTTGCATGTGCTTAGAAAAGAAAGATTGTATGCTAATTTGGAAAAGTGCACATTTTGTAAAGACCATGTTGTGTTCTTAGGATTTGTGGTTAATTCTAGTAGAGTGCATGTAGATAAAGAGAAAATAAAAGCAATCCAAGAATGGCCAACTCCTAAAAGTGTGAGTGAGATAAGAAGTTTCCATGGGCTTGCTAGTTTCTATAGGAGGTTTGTTAAGGATTTTAGTACCATTGCTGCACCTCTAAATGAGCTAGTCAAGAAGCATGTGGAATTTAAATGGGGAGAGAAACAAGAGAAAGCATTTGCTGCCCTAAAAGAGAAATTAACACATGCACCCATACTTGCTTTGCCTAACTTTGCAAAATCCTTGAATTGGAGTGTGATGCATCTGGGGTAGGCATAGGAGCTGTTTTAATGCAAGAAGGACATCCCATTGCATATTTTGGTGAAAAATTGAATGGGGCTGCCCTTAACTACCCTACATATGATAAGGAATTGTATGCTTTAGTCAGGGCTTTGCAAACTTGGCAACATTATCTTCTGCCTAAAGAATTTATCATACATAGTGATCATGAATCCTTGAAGTATTTGAAAGGGCAGGGAAAATTGAATAAGAGGCATGCCAAGTGGGTGGAATTCCTTGAACAATTCCCATATATGATCAAGCACAAGAAAGGTAAGTCCAATGTGGTAGCTGATGCTTTGTCACGCAGGTATGCTTTATTATCTACTCTTGAAACTAGGTTTCTTGGTTTTGAGTGCATTAAGGAATTATATGAGCATGATGCTGATTTTTCTCATATTTATCAAACATGTTCTCATACTGCATTTGATGGGTATTTTAAGCATGATGGTTATTTAATAAAGGATAAGAGACTTTGTGTGCCTAAGAGTTCAATTAGGGAAATGCTTGTTTAGGAGGCACATGAAGGGGGCTTAATGGGGCACTTTGGGGTGCAAAAGACATATGACATCTTGCATGACCATTTCTACTGGCCTCACATGAAGCATGATGTACATAAGTTGTGTGATAAGTGTCTTGTTTGTAAAAAGGCTAAGTCTAAGGTCATGCCACATGGTTTGTACACTCCATTGCCTATTCCTGAGCACCCTTGGATTGATATTTCTATAGATTTTGTTTTAGGTTTACCTCAGTCCAAGGGAGGAAAGGACTCAATTTTTGTGGTGGTTGACAGGTTTTCTAAAATGGCTCACTTTATACCCTGCAAGGAGGTAGATGATGCATGCCATGTAGTTGACTTATTCTTCAAAGAGGTGGTAAGATTGCATGGTTTGCCTAGGAGTATTGTGAGTGATCGAGACTCTAAATTCCTTAGTCATTTTTGGAGGACCTTGTGGGGAAAGATTGGCACTAAACTTTTATTTTCAACTACATGCCATCCCCAAATTGATGGGCAAACAGAGGTGGTAAATAGAACTCTTTCTACTCTTTTTAGAGCTATTATTATGAAAAATCTTAGAACTTGGGAAGAGTGTTTGCCACATGTTGAGTTTGCTTATAATAGGGCAGTACATAGTACTACTCAGCTTTCACCATTTGAAATTGTTTATGGTTTTAATCCTTTGACTCCTTTGGATTTATTGCCTTTATCTAACATTTCTCAATTGAAAGATAAGTCTGGCCAGGAAAAAGCTGATTATGTCAAGAAGTTGCATGAGAAGATCAAGGCCCAAATTGAGAAGAAAATGGAAGGGTATGCTAAACATGCAAACAAAGGAAGGAGGAAGGTAACTTTTGAACCAGGTGACTGGGTATGGGTACACTTCAGGAAGGAAAGATTTCCATCTCAACGGAAGTCTAATCAGCCAAGGGGAGATGGACCTTTCCAAGCATTGGCCAAGATCAATGATAATGCCTATAAGATTGATTTGCCAGGTGAGTATGGTGTTAGTGCTACTTTTAATGTGGCAGACTTGTCCCTCTATGATGCAGGCAATGACTTAAAAGATTTGAGGACAAATGCTTCTTAAGAAGGAGGGAATGATGAGGACACAAAGGCCCAAGCCCAAGTCCAAACTCAAGCCCAAAAAGAAGCCCAAGATCCAATACAAGGCCTAGGAGGACCCATGACAAGAGCTAGAGCAAAGAAGGCCCAAGAAGCTGTCAAACATGTGATTATCTCTCTGTTGGAAGTCCAACCACAATGAAGCCCAACCACAATTTGAAGCCCAATATCCAAATGAAGCCCAATACATGAATCTGAGGGTTTCCACATGCATAGCCCACTTGGAATGAGAGGAAAAGAGCCCAAAGAGTCAATCTAAATTAGCAAGACCTTAGTTGTTTATTTTATTTTTTTCTATTGTTATGTTGTGATAAAATAAAATACAAATTATCTGTAGCAGGATTAGAACCCAAGCACTTGAGGCTGAATATGTCTCCTTAACCACTGGAACATATCAGTAATGCTTATGCTCAGGGGTTTTGCTTTTAGTTTTGTTAAGTCTCAGGGGCAAACTTTTAAACTGATTTGTATTAAAACATTTGGAGATCAATGGACAGCACAATATGTTTGATTCAGAAATTGTGAGTTTTTCTCTGCTAGGGTTCTTCCTTGCATCGTTTGATCTTATCAAGAATCCTCCAATTCTTGTGGCAATCCTTCTTGGCTTATCAAACTAGGTTTGTCGTGCCATTGTTTTCTTGTTTCTTTTTCATCAATTTCGCGTCAATTTTCCCAGAATTCATCTCAATTATCTCTTGGACATATCTCGAGTTATACGCATCCTTTTTCGGTGATTCTTGAGTCTAAATTGTGTTTCAAAACGCCAGCTTTCTTCTCGTTTTTGAATCGTTCAATTCTGAGGTCTGTAGCGTCAGATACGAAAACTTATTAACAAGACGTCTGGAGCCTTATTTTCTGCAAACTTGTTTTTGATTTGATCATAATTCTTGTGTCCAAGTCCTAGATAGATCCTAATTCAAGAAGCTTAAGATACAAAATTCATCATGGCCAAAGATTGGAATGAAGTCTTAATCATTAAGGAATTGGTTTTTCTTTGTCCTTTAAGTTCTTTTGGCCAAAGATTGGAATCAAGCCTTAATCATTAAGGAATTGGTTTTTCTTTGTCCTTTAAGTTCTTTTGGCCATTGATTGGAATCAAGTCTTAATCCATAATGAATTGGTTTCTCTTTGTCCTTTAAGTTCTTTTGGCCAAAGATTGGAATCAAGTCTTAATCATTAAGGAATAGGTTTCTCATTATTTTAAGTTCTTTTTCCCATTGATTTGAATTAAGTATTAATCCATAATGAATTGGTTTCTCATTGTCCTTTGAGTTCTTTTGGACAAAGATTGGAATCAAGTCTTAATCATTAAGGAATTGGTTTCTCTTTGTCCTTTAAGTTCCTTTGGCCGTTGATTGAAATCAAGTCTTAATCCATAATGAATTGGTTTCTCTTTGTCCTTTAAGTTCTTTTGGCCATTGATTAGAATAAAGACTTAATCTGTAATGAAATGGTTTCTCTTTGTCCTTTAAGTTCCTTTGGCCAAAGATTGGAATCAAGTGTTAATCATTAAGGAATTGGTTTCTCTTTGTCCTTTAAGTTCTTTTGACCATTGATTGAAGTCAAGTCTTAATCCATAATAAATTGGTTTCTCGGTAAGTTCTTTTTACCATTGATTGGAATCAAGTCTTAATCATTAAGGAATTGTTTTTTCTTTGTCATTTAAGTTCTTTTGGCCGTTGATTGGAATCAAGTCTTAATCCATAATGAATTGGTTTCTCTTTGTCCTTTAAGTTCTTTTGGCCAAAGATTGGAATCAAGTCTTAATCATTAAGGAATTGTTTTCTCAATGTTTTAAGTTCTTTTTACCATTTATTTGAATCAAGTCTTAATCCGTAATGAATTGATTTCTCTTTGTCCTTTAAGTTCTTTGGGCCAAAGATTGGAATCAAGTCTTAATCGTTAAGGAATTGGTTTCTTTTTGTCCTTTAAGCTCTTTTGGCCATGAATTGAAATCAAGTCTTACTCCATAATGAATTGGTTTCTCTTTGTCCTTTAAGTTCTTTTGGCCAAAGATTGGAATCAAGTCTTAATCATTAAGGAATTGGTTTCTCAATGTTTTAAGTTCTTTTTGCCATTTATTTGAATCAAGTCTTAATCCGTAATGAATTGATTTCCCTTTGTCCTTTAAGTTCTTTGGGCCAAAGATTGGAATCAAGTCTTAATCGTTAAGGAATTGGTTTCTTTTTGTCCTTTAAGCTCTTTTGGCCATGAATTGAAATCAAGTCTTAATCCATAATGAATTGGTTTCTCTTTGTCCTTTAAGCTCTTCTGGCCATTGATTAAAATCAAGTCTTAATCCGTAATGAATTGGTTTCTTTTTGTCCTTTAAGTTCTTTTGGCCATTGATTGAAATCAAGTCTTAATCCGTAAGGAATTGGTTTCTCTTTGTCCATTAAGTTCTTTTGGCCAAAGATTGGTATCAAGTCTTAATCACTAAGGAATTGGTTTTTCTTTGTCCTTTAAGTTCTTTTGGCCATTGATTGGAATCAAGTCTTAATCCATAATGAATTGGTTTCTCTTTGTCCTTTAAGTTCTTTTAGACAAAGATTGGAATCAAGTCTTATTCATTAAGGAATTGGTTTCTCATTGTTTATAGTTCTTTTTGCCATTGATTTCAATGAAGTCTTAATCCGTAATGAATTAGTTTCTCTTTGTCCTTTGAGTTCTTTTGGACAAAGATTGGAATCAAGTCTTAATCATTAAGAAATTGGTTTCTCTTTGTCCTTCATGTTTTTTTGGCCGTTGATTGAAATCAAGTCTTAATCCATAGTTTGTTGGTTTCTCTTTGTCCTTTAAGTTCTTTTGGCCATTGATTTGAATCAAGTCTTAATCCGTAATGAATTGGTTTCTCTTTGTCCTTTAAGTTCTTTGGGCCAAAGATGGGAATCAAGTCTTAATCATTAAGGAATTGGTTTCTCTTTGTCCTTTAAGCTCTTTTGGCCATTGATTGAAATCAAGTCTTAATCCATAATGAATTGGTTTCTCTTTGTCCTTTAAGCTCTTCTGGCCATTGATTGAAATGAAGTCTTAATCTGTAATGAATTGGTTTCTTTTTGTCCTTTAAGTTCTTTTAGCCATTGATTGAAATCAAGTCTTAATCCATAAGGAATTGGTTTCTCTTTGTCCATTAAGTTCTTTTGGCCAAAGATTGGAATCAAGTCTTAATCACTGAGGAATTGGTTTTTCTTTGTCCTTTAAGTTCTTTTGGCCATTAATTGGAATAAGGTCTTAATCTATAATGAATTGGTTTCTTTTTGTACGTTAAGTTCTTTTGAATAAAGATTCGAATCAAGTCTTATTCATTAATGAATTTGCTTCTCATTGTTTAAAGTTCTTTTTGCCATTGATTTCAATCAAGTCTTAATCCGTAATGAATTGGTTTCTCATTGTCCTTTGTGTCATGCCTTAGGATTTGATATAATCTTTTAGATTAGTATTTTTGTGTATTTAGAAGTTATTGGATTAGATATATGTTTAGAAATGTGTGTGGGAAAAAAAAAATTTCAGGGTGCCAGCCCCTAAGTGCTAGCTTTGGGCGCCTAGGCGCCAGCAGTGTTATCAGCATTTTGGGTTTCTGGGGTTTGGCGCCCAGGCGCTAGAAACTGCCGCCCAGGCGCCCGCTGTTAGCATAATTGAAAGCGTTTCAGGCTGTTGGGCGCCCAGGCGCCCGAAGATGACCGCCTAGGCGCCCACTGTCCGACTTTTTGAGTGAGTTTCGGCTCTCTCTCCCTTATTTTCACTCAAACTCTCTCTCTCTTGGGTTCCTCTCTCTAAAACAAAAACCCTCCAATCTCACTTATCTTTTTAATCCATCATCCTTCCCTTTGGATTTCCTCACAAATCTATCTTCTCACATCTTCTTCTTCATCATCACCATCACCATCATCTTCCTTGAGCTCTCTCTCTCTACCTTCTTGAAGTGAGAGAAAGAGGAAGGTGGAGGAGACCCAAAACTCCTCCCTTGCTCCACTCCTCCTTCCAAGGCTTTAAGGTAAATTATCATGACTCTCTACCTCCTTTTAGCCATAGATTGGTTAATTTTTTTGTTGCTTGGAGTGGAGTATGGGTTTTGGGGTGAAGAATGTAACGTCCCGATTTCCGACGTTACTTAACTCCAACAACGGACGTCTGACTTCACCTTCAAGTTTGGTCAAATCCCATTCCCGATTCAATCTTCGAATTTCAGGTAGAAGGGATTATTTCCGAGTTCCGAGTTCATCTTGCACAATTTCCGACTTCATGACATCCGATTTCCGATTTCATCTAGTCTTGACTACTCCTGATTTTCGACTTCATCTTATATATATTCTCCGATTTCCGAGTTCATCTCACCTTTGTCAACGACTTCCGACTTCATGTTACCCGGTTTCCGATCTCATCAAATGTAAGATACCGACTTCCGGGTTTAAGTACTTGGGTTTGGAAATGTGATTTGAATCACCCGAGTTTCGACCTTAAGAACCCTCATTCTGACCTAATACCTCATGCTTCATCCGACCTCAGAAGTTATAGTTTAACACAATTGTACAAGCACTGAACTCCGAGTTTCATGTAACGAGTTCCGGCCTTGGAGTTCAACTCAATTAAAATGGACCAAGTTCCGATATCCGAGCTTATTACAAGGAGTCCCGACTTTGAACTTGGAGTTCCGAGATCAGTTGATTGTCAGCTGCATGACTTCTGACCTCCGACCTTGATTCTAAGTCTCGAAATAAACCAGACAAGATTTCCTCAAGTCACAAACAAGATTGCACGAGTTCCGACATCCGGCTTCAGCTCCAAGCAATGTAAAAAGGTCACGAGTTCCGACTTCAAGTATTATGGGGATGATTTCCGATTTCAGGTAGAACGAAAGCGTATCCCACTTTGGGGGCGACATGGAGAGCAACTCAGCCACAAAAGCAGGCAACATGGCCGAACTTCAATCACAAAACTTCAACCAATCAACACCCACAATTCCAACTACCCCCATCTATTTAAGTCAGACCCTTCCCCTCATTTCTGGCTGATCTACGCCACTCTCCCTCTTCCTCTGGTTCCAGCCTCCTCCTCCCCTTCTCTCAATCAACTCCATCATTCCTCCAAGCTTAGCAAGGTTCTAACACTCCAAGTTTCAGCACTTAGCTCAAGTCATACTCCAAAGAGGTAGGATTCAATCTCTAATCTTAATTTCTCTAAACTGAGGATGCATGAAAAGATTACTCTTTGATGATTGTTTGATGATATATGTGACGTATATGATGTATTATGATGGATTATGCTGAGTTATGATTGAATTCATAGGAGATTTTGAGTTAGAATTATGATTAGAAGGAGAAAATTAGAAGGAATGGAGAAGTGGGATGCTGTCTTGGTGAGAATTCCACGGTAGTCCGTACGGCGGAGAGTACGGCTCCGCCTACAATCGATCAAATCTGATGAAACCATTTTTAGATGAAAGTAGACATTCAGGGCTTTCCATAGATATATCATATAAGGTTATTGGATTAATATTGAGAGAGATATGAATTTTTGAAGTTTGACCTAGGGTTCAGGACTTTCATCCGGGCAGGGTGACTTGAGGAGGGTATAACTCACCCTATACAACTCCAAATTGAGTGAAACCAATTTTGTTAGAAAGCTTACACGTAGGGGAACATCCCAATATGAAATTTCGAGTTTGTTATAGTCCCAATTGTTCCCAATAATTCGAGGAAGTTGTCCTATGTTCAATCCAAGCTAAAATAGAGTAGTTCAGGAAGGTCGACTTTCAGGACTTATAACTCGAGATATACTTAAGCAAATGGAATGCAACTTCTGGAAAATGAAAGGTTGTCCTGTTAGCTTCAATATGAGATCAATTTCGGGTGATTTGAGCTTAGTTTCGATTTTTAGTGAATTTATACCTCTAAGAGTGTAATTTGGGCTAGTGGCTGACAAGTTGAGGTAAAAGTTGAATATCTTGAGTTTTATGAATCAAAATGATATGGGACCGAAGAGATTAGAAAGTAGACACATAGAGCTATGATATATCCAAATTTCATATTTAAATGAGTTGAATAGAAATAAAGGTGGATCATATGAAATTCGGGCAGATCTGAATAGATGGGCAAAAGTGATCCAATTGGTGATTTCACAGGTATCAGAAAAACATATAAGGTATGAGTCGAGAATTGCCAGTTAGACCTTGATGTATATGTGTTAAATTGATTATATGGCTATGATTGAATTGTCTGTGAAGACTGGCACTATTCATGGGGGGACGAAGCTGATCCGTTATGCTGCCGAATTTACGGCAGAAGTCTAGGAAACTAGGGAATGTGTACAAGCAAGAATGAAGTAGAGTAAGAATGGGTATATAGAAGCCCTCTATTCAAGGATGACATAAGTATGAGATGAGGTGTATGAAATTAAAGGACAAAGCATATGTATGAGTGCCGGTAGAATATGGCAAAGAGGCTACGGGCCTTTATATGTCATGACTATGTACGTGAAGATCATGTATGCAATGACGTATGAAAATAAATGAAGTATAGGTACATTCAGTGTGACTATGCATGACCTTGTATGAGAATGAATAGACATGAGTATATTAAATGTAAATCCCTTCACTCGGAGGCAGTTACTTGAGATCCCTCCTTGTGAAGGCAGTTAAAGATAAAGATATGAATCCCTTCACTTGGAGGCAGTTGCACCTTGAATCCCTCCTTGTGAAGGCAGATACCCTCTACCTTGGAGGCATGTGGTCAGATGAGATCCCTCTATGTTGAAGGCACGTGGTCAGATGAGATCCTTCAGTTTTGAGGCACGTGACCAGAAGAGATCCCTTCACTTAGAGGCACGTGACTAGAATGAGATCCCTCCAAGACTAGAGGCACGTGGATCCCCTTGCGGGTGAGTCAGTGTGACGACGGTCACGGGTGAAGCTGACGAGCTCACTCCAAGGCCAGGCTACCCAAGGGCAGTAATAGCACCCTAGGGACGGCGATACGTAACGCCTAGGTGTGCCAAGTAAAAGACTAAAGACTAAAGATTAAAGCATATGCAAATACCCCACTCACATGAGGCATGGCATCGACCCAGCTAGTGTGAGTATAGGGGACAGAACTTACATGAGGCATGGTATGACCCAGCTAGTGTAAGTACCAAAGGAAGATCCCATATTCCTAAGGAACGTGACATGGCGATCACGCTCTGATGGGGTATGACATGGCGATCATACTCTGGAATGTGGCACGTAAAGATTTTATGATGACAAAGAAAAGAAAGATGAAGAAAGAAAAGCAAGTTCTATGTCTATGCATGAATGTAAATACAAGTTAAGTTATGTGCAGATGTTATGTTCTCAGCATATTGATGTCATGTGAGCATCATCTTAATATACTGTAGTTCCAGTCAAGTATATGTAGAAGTTATGCCTCTAGTACATTGATGCTATCGTACTTTAATGTACTTCCGTAATTAGTCCCAATATAATTCATGACTTGATTTCTATGGATCCTCTCAGATGCCAAGTGTATGATAAAAATGAACTTTGCTTCGGACATGATATCTTTCGAACTGTAAAATTAAACAGTTTACATAGTATGTTAACCTTTTTCATAATAAACCGAAGCAAACTGAAGATAACAACGATGATATTATTAATGATACTTAGAGAATCCTACTAAGAATTTATAATTCTCACTCCTATTTCTGTGTTGTCTCCAGATAGTTTCAAAAGTTTTGAAGACGGCTGAAGTTGCTGTCAGACAAGGTCCGCTCAGGTAACAGTAACAACTCTAGGGTATGGTGCTATGACTTAAGCATAGTACTGTACTTGGGAGGGTGTTACAAAGAAAGTTAGGGCTCAATTTGGGGATTTTATGTTTGGGTGTTGATTGGGGTTGAGTTTGAATTCTAAAAGCTTATTATGTTAGTTTTATATGTTTTGTAGCTTTGGACTCTTCCAGGGAGACTCCAGTTGGCTCAAAGGCACCACCCACTTAAGCTCTTGATTTGAGATCTTGGCTATGAGTGAATAGTGTACTCATAGATAAATTTTTATATGAAGTTATACATGTATGATACAAGTTCATGTTGCTAACCACTTTGAAAAATGATTCAAATTTATATGGTTTTTAGTTTGGAATTTAATTCTTCATGAAACTATGTTAAACTCTAGTTTACTAATTAGAATTTACATTCAGTGTATGTTAAATGTTATGAGCATGAGACAAGACTTAAGAATTACATGTGTTAGAATGTGGAAGTTATCTAAATTCTCATTATGCATTAATGCTATAGTACGAACATATAAGTTAGATTAAAAGAAGAACTTATTGACAAGGATTTTATTATAAGTAAAGTTTTCCAAAAGGGAGGAAACTATAACAGAACTGTTTGCTAATGGCAGTAGCATTAGCCTTGGTGCACCTCGTATAACCCAGCTAGCAGGGTGATTGCTAGCTCGGCATGTCGGCCAACATGTCCAGAAGATTATAGACACGCACAGGCGTTAAGTTAGTATTTACTGCTAGAGTTAGGCCACAAGGCCACCCAGTCAGGCAGCTATTTCTGGAATAGGATTCTCCCTTGAAGTTTTATCATGATATGAACTCAATATTTCAAAACTTCTTTTGTTGAGAGAAAATATTTGCAGAGTTTGTATAATTGGGAATGTCCTAGTTTTAGGGGAAACTCCACCAGTTTTTACGTAGAATTTTGGTTAGGCTTGCTAGGGAAGGGAAATTCCCTATGTGCCAGTCACGGCCCATGGAGGGTCGTGACACTTAGAGTTCTTTTGGACAAAAGATTGGAATCAAGTCTTAATCATTAAGGAATTGATTTCTCTTTGTCCTTTAAGTTTTTTTGGCCGTTGATTGAAATCAAGTCTTAATCCATAGTTTATTGGTTTCTCTTTGTCCTTTAAGTTCTTTTGGCCATTGATTTGAATTAAGTCTAAATCCGTAATGAATTGGTTTCTCTTTGTCCTTTAAGTTCTTTGGACCAAAGATTGCAATCAAGTCTTAATCATTAAGGAATTGGTTTCTCTTTGTCCTTTAAGCTGTTTTGGCCATGAATTGAAATCAAGTCTTAATTCGTAATAAATTGGTTTCTCTTTGTCCTTTAAGCTCTTATGGCCATTGATTAAGATCAAGTTTTAATCCGTAATGAATTGGTTTCTCTTTGTCCTTTAAGCTCTTTTGGCCAAAGATTGGAATCAAGTCTTAATCATTAAGGAATTAGTTTCTCATTGTTTTAAGTACTTTTTGCCATTGATTTGAATCAAGTATTAATCCGTAATGAATTGGTTTCTCTTTGTCCTTTGAGTTCTTTTGGACAAAGATTGGAATCATGTCTTAATCCATAAAGAATTAGTTTCTCTTCGTCCTTTAAGTTTTTTTGGCCAAAGATTGGAATCAAGTCTTAATCATTAAGGAATTGGTTTCTCATTATTTTAAGTTCTTTTTGCCATTGATTTGAATCAAGTATTAACTCGTAACGAATTAGTTTCTCTTTGTCCTTTGAGTTCTTTTGGACAAAGATTGGAATCAAGTTTTAATCATTAAGAAATTAGTTTCTCTTTGTCCTTTATGTTCTTTTGGCCGTTGATTGAAATCATGTCTTAATCCATAATGAATTGGTTTCTCTTTGTCTTTTAAGTTCTTTTGGCCATTGATTAGAATAAAGACATAATCCATAATGAATTGGTTTCTCTTTGTCCTTTAAGGTCTTTTGGCCAAAGATTGGAATCAAGTCTTAATCATTAAGGAATTGGTTTCCCTTTGTCTTTTAAGCTATTTTGGCATTGATTGAAATCAAGTCTTAATCCGCAACGTATTGGTTTCTATTTGCGCTTTAAGCTCTTCTGGACATTGATTAGAATCAAGTCTTAATCCGTAATGAATTGGTTACTCTTTGTCCTTTAAGTTCCTTTGGCCAAAGATTGCAATCATGTCTTAATCATTAAGGAATTTGTTTCTCTTTGTCCTCTAAGTTCTTTTGGCCATTGATTGAAACCAAGTCTTAATCCGTAACGAATTAGTTTCTCTTTGTCCTTTAAGTTCTCTTGGCCAAGGATTGGAATTAAGCCTTAATCATTAAGGAATTGGTTTTTCTTTGTCCCTTATGTTCTTTTGGCCATTGATTGGAATCAAGTCTTAATCCATGATGAATTGATTTCTTTTTGTCCTTTAAGTTCTTTTGGCCATTGATTAGAATAAAGACTTAACCCGTAATGAATTGGCTTATCTTTGTCCTTTAAGTTCTTTCGGCCAAAGATTGGAATCAAGTCTTAATCATTAAGGAATTGGTTTCTCTTTGTCCTTTAAGTTCTTTTGGCCATTGATTGATATCAAGTCTTAATCCGTAATGAATTGGTTTCTCTTTGTCCTTTGAGCTCTTCTGGCCATTGATTAATATCAAGTCTTAATCCATAATGAATTGGTTTCTCTTTGTCCTTTAAGCACTTTTC
The DNA here is from genome assembly GCA_031439585.1 of Pterocarpus macrocarpus. Classification (NCBI taxonomy): domain Eukaryota; kingdom Viridiplantae; phylum Streptophyta; class Magnoliopsida; order Fabales; family Fabaceae; genus Pterocarpus; species Pterocarpus macrocarpus. Next base: position 19,939,046 of record CM062513.1, on the reverse strand, counting down.
GCCATTGATTGGAATCAAGTCATAATCCGTAATGAATTGGTTTCTTTTTGTCCTTTAAGTTTTTTTGGCCATTGATTGAAATCAAGTCTTTATCATTAAGGAATTGGTTTCCCTTTATCCTTTAAGTGCTTTTGGCCATTGATTGAAATCAAGTCTTAATCCATAATGAATTGGTTTCTCTTTGTCCTTTAACCTCTTATGGCCATTGATTAAAATCAAGTCTTAATCCGTAATGAATTGGTTTCTCTTTGTCCTTTAAGCTCTTATGGCCATTGATTAAAATCAAGTCTTAATCCGTAATGAATTGGTTTCTGTTTGTCCTTTAAGCTCTTTTGGCCATTGATTGAAATCAAGTCTTAATCCGTAAGGAATTGGTTTCTCTTTGTTCTTGAAAGTCCTTTGGCCAAAGATTGGAATCAAGTCTTAATCATTAAGGAATTTGTTTCTCTTTGTCCTCTAAGTTCTTTTGGCCATTGATTGAAATCAAGTCTTAATCCGTAACGAATTAGTTTCTCTCTGTCCTTTAAGTTCATTTGGCCAAGGACTGGAATCAAGCCTTAATCATTAAGGAATTGGTTTCTCTTTGTCTTTTAAGTTCTTTTGGCCATTGATTGGAATCAAGTCTCAATCCATAATGAATTGGTTTCTCTTTGTCCTTTAAGTTCTTTTGGCCAAAGATTGGAATCAAGTCTTAATCATTAAGGAATTGGTTTCTCATTGTTTTAAGTTCTTTTTGCCATTTATTTGAATCAAGTCTTAATCCGTAATGAATTGATTTCTCTTTGTTCTTTAAGTTCTTTGGACCAAAGATTGGAATCAAGTCTTAATCGTTAAGGAATTAGTTTCTCTTTGACCTTTAAGCTCTTTTGGTCATTGATTGGAATCAAGTCTTAATCCGTAATGAATTGGTTTCTTTTTGTCCTATAAGTTCTTTTGGCCATTGATTGAAAGCAAGTCTTTATCATTAAGGAATTGGTTTCCCTTTGTCCTCTAAGTTCTTTTGGCCATTGAATGAAATCAAGTCTTAATCCGTAATGAATTGGTTTCTCTTTGTCCTTTAAGCTCTTATGGCCATTGATTAAGATCAAGTCTTAATCCGTAATGAATTGGTTTCTTTTTGTCCTTTAAGCTCTTTTGGCCAAAGATTGGAATCAAGTCTTAATCATTAAGGAATTGGTTTCTCATTGTTTTAAGTGCTTTTTGCCATTGATTTGAATCAAGTATTAATCCGTAATGAATTGGTTTCTCTTTGTCCTTTGAGTTCTTTTGGACAAAGATTGGAATCATGTCTTAATCCATAAAGAATTAGTTTCTCTTCGTCCTTTAAGTTCTTTTGGCCAAAGATTGGAATCAAGTCTTAATCATTAAGGAATTGGTTTCTCATTATTTTAAGTTCTTTTTGCCATTGATTTGAATCAAGTATTAACCCGTAACGAATTGGTTTCTCTTTGTCCTTTGAGTTCTTTTGGACAAAGATTGGAATCAAGTCTTAATCATTAAGGAATTAGTTTCTCTTTGTCCTTTATGTTTTTTTGGCCGTTGATTGAAATCATGTCTTAATCCATAATGAATTGTTTTCTCTTTGTCTTTTAAGTTCTTTTGGTCATTGAGTAGAATAAAGACATAATCCGTAATGAATTGGTTTCTCTTTGTCCTTTAAGGTCTTTTGGCCAAAGATTGGAATCAAGTCTTAATCATTAAGGAATTGGTTTCTCTTTGTCCTTTAAGTTCTTTTGGCCATTGATTGAAGTCAAGTCTTAATCCGTAATGAATTGGTTTCTCTTTGTGCTTTAAGATCTTTTGGCCATTGATTAGAATCAGGTTTTAATCCGTAATGAATTGGTTTCTTTTTGTCCTTTAAGTTCTTTTGGCCATTGATTGAAATGAAGTCTTAATCCGTAAGGAATTGGTTTCTCTTTGTCCATTAAGTTCTTTTGGCCAAAGATTGGAATCAAGTCTTAATCATTAAAGAATTGGTTTCTCATTGTTTTAAGTTCTTTTTGCCATTTATTTGGTTCAAGTCTTAATCTGTATTGAATTGGTTTCTCTTTGTCCTTTAAGTTCTTCGGGCCAAAGATTGGAATCAAGTCTTAATCATTAAGGAATTGGTTTCTCTTTGTCCTTTAAGCTCTTTTGGCATTGATTGAAATCAAGTCTTAATCCGCAATGAATTGGTTTCTCTTTGTGCTTTAAGCTCTTCAGGACATTGATTAAAATCAAGTCTTAATCCGTAATGAATTGGTTTCACTTTGTCCTTGAAGTTCCTTTGGCCAAAGATTGGAATCAAGTCTTAATCATTAAGGAATTTGTTTCTCTTTGTCCTCTAAGTTCTTTTGGCCATTGATTGAAATCAAGTCTTAAACCGTAACGAATTAGTTTCTCTTTGTCCTTTAAGTTCATTTGGCCAAGGAATGGAATCAAGCCTTAATCATTAAGGAATTGGTTTTTCTTTGTCCTTTAAGATCTTTTGGCCATTGATTGGAATCAAGTCTTAATCCATAATGAATTGGTTTCTTTTTGTCCTTTAAGTTCTTTTGGCCATTGATTAGAATAAAGACTTAACCCGTAAGGAATTGGTTTCTCTTTGCCCTTTAAGTTCTTTCGGCCAAAGGTTGGAATCAAGTCTTAATCATTAAGGAGTTGGTTTCTCTTTGTCCTTTAAGTTCTTTTGGCCATTGATTGAAATCAAGTCTTAATCCGTAATGAATTGGTTTCTCTTTGTCCTTTAAGCTCTTTGGCCATTGATTAGAATCAAGTTTTAATTCGTAATGAATTGGATTCTTTTTGTCCTTCAAGTTCTTTTGGCCATTGATTGAAATACAATCTTAATCCATAAGGAATTGGTTTCTCTTTGTCCATTAAATTCTTTTGGCCAAAGATTGGAATCAAGTCTTAATCATTAAGGAATTGGTTTCTCATTGTTTTAAGTTCTTTTTGCCATTTATTTGAATCAAGTCTTAATCCGTATTGAATTGGTTTCTCTTTGTCCTTTAAGTTCTTTGGGCCAAAGGTTGGAATCAAGTCTTAATCATTAAGGAATTGGTTTCCCTTTGTCTTTTAAGCTCTTTTGGCATTGATTGAAATCAAGTCTTAATCCGCAACGTATTGGTTTCTATTTGCGTTTTAAGCTCTTCTGGACATTGATTAGAATCAAGTCTTAATCCGTAATGAATTGGTTTCTCTTTGTCCTTTAAGTTTCTTTGGCCAAAGATTGCAATCATGTCTTAATCATTAAGGAATTTGTTTCTCTTTGTCCTCTAAGTTCTTTTGGCCATTGATTGAAACCAAGTCTTAATCCGTAACGAATTATTTTCTCTTTGTCCTTTAAGCTCTTTTGGCCAAGGATTGGAATTAAGCCTTAATCATTAAGCAATTGGTTTTTCTTTGTCCCTTATGTTCTTTTGGCCATTGATTGGAATTAAGTCTTAATCCATGATGAATTGATTTCTTTTTGTCCTTTAAGTTCTTTTGGCCATTGATAAGAATAAAGACTTAACCCGTAATGAATTGGCTTCTCTTTGTCCTTTAAGTTCTTTCGGCCAAAGATTGGAATCAAGTCTTAATCATTAAGGAATTGGTTTCTCTTTGTCCTTTAAGTTCTTTTGGCCATTGATTGATATCAAGTCTTAATCCATAATGAATTGGTTTCTCTTTGTCCTTTGAGCTCTTCTGGCCATTGATTAATATCAAGTCTTAATCCATAATGAATTGGTTTCTCTTTATCCTTTAAGCACTTTTGGCCATTGATTGGAATCAAGTCTTAATCCGTAATGAATTGGCTTCTTTTTGTCCTTTAAGTTTTTTTGGCCATTGATTGAAATCAAGTCTTTATCATTAAGGAATTGGTTTCCCTTTGTCCTTTAAGTGCTTTTGGCCATTGATTGAAATCAAGTCTTAATCCATAATGAATTGGTTTCTCTTTGTCCTTTAAGCTCTTATGGCCATTGATTAAAATCAAGTCTTAATCCGTAATGAATTGGTTTCTCTTTGTCCTTTAAGCTCTTTTGGCCATTGATTGAAATCTAGTCTTAATCCGTAAGGAATTGGTTTCTCTTTGTCCATTAAGTTCTTTTGGCCAAAGATTGGAATCAAGTCTTAATCATTAAGGAATTGGTTTCTCATTGTTTTAAGTTCTTTTTGCCATTTATTTGGTTGAAGTCTTAATCATTAAGGAATTGGTTTCTCTTTGTCCTTTAAGCTCTTTTGGCATTGATTGAAATCAAGTCTTAATCCACAATGAATTGGTTTCTCTTTTGCTTTAAGCTCTTCAAGACATTGATTAAAATCAAGTCTTAATCCGTAATGAATTGGTTTCACTTTGTCCTTTAAGTTCCTTTGGCCAAAGATTGGAATCAAGTCTTAATCATTAAGGAATTTGTTTCTCTTTGTCCTCTAAGTTCTTTTGGCCATTGATTGAAATCAAGTCTTAAACCGTAACGAATTAGTTTCTCTTTGTCCTTTAAGTTCATTTGGCCAAGGATTGGCATCAAGCCTTAATCATTAAGGAATTGGTTTTTCTTTGTCCTTTAAGATCTTTTGGCCATTGATTGGAATCAAGTCTTAATCCATAATGAATTGGTTTCTTTTTGTCCTTTAAGTTCTTTTGGCCATTGATTAGAATAAAGACTTAACCCGTAATGAATTGGTTTCTCTTTGTCCTTTAAGTTCTTTCGGCCAAAGGTTGGAATCAGGTCTTAATCATTAAGGAGTTGGTTTCTCTTTGTCCTTTAAGTTCTTTTGGCCATTGATTGAAATCAAGTCTTAATCCGTAATGAATTGGTTTCTCTTTGTCCTTTAAGCTCTTTTGGCCATTGATTAGAATCAAGTTTTAATTCGTAATGAATTGGATTCTTTTTGTCCTTCAAGTTCTTTTGGCCATTGATTGAAATAAAATCTTAATCCGTAAGGAATTGGTTTCTCTTTGTCCATTAAATTCTTTTGGCCAAAGATTGGAATCAAGTCTTAATCATTAAGGAATTGGTTTCTCATTGTTTTAAGTTCTTTTTGCCATTTATTTGAATCAAGTCTTAATCCGTATTGAATTGGTTTCTCTTTGTCCTTTAAGTTCTTTGGGCCAAAGGTTGGAATCAAGTCTTAATCATTAAGGAATTGGTTTCCCTTTGTCTTTTAAGCTCTTTTGGCATTGATTGAAATCAAGTCTTAATCCGCAACGTATTGGTTTCTATTTGCGCTTTAAGCTCTTCCGGACATTGATTAGAATCAAGTCTTAATCCGTAATGAATTAGTTTCTCTTTGTCCTTTAAGTTCCTTTTGCCAAAGATTGCAATCATGTCTTAATCATTAAGGAATTTGTTTCTCTTTGTCCTCTAAGTTCTTGTGGCCATTGATTGAAACCAAGTCTTAATCCGTAACGAATTAGTTTCTCTTTGTCCTTTAAGTTCTTTTGGCCAAGGATTGGAATTAAGCCTTAATCATTAAGGAATTGGTTTTTCTTTGTCCCTTATGTTCTTTTGGCCATTGATTGGAATCAAGTCTTAATCCATGATGAATTGATTTCTTTTTGTCCTTTAAGTTCTTTTGGCCATTGATTAGAATAAAGACTTAACCCGTAATGAATTGGCTTCTCTTTGTTCTTTAAGTTCTTTCGGCCAAAGATTGGAATCAAGTCTTAATCATTAAGGAATTGGTTTCTCTTTGTCCTTTAAGTTCTTTTGGCCATTGATTGATATCAAGTCTTAATCCGTAACGAATTGGTTTCTCTTTGTCCTTTGAGCTCTTCTGGCCATTGATTAATATCAAGTCTTAATCCATAATGAATTGGTTTCTCTTTGTCCTTTAAGCACTTTTGGCCATTGATTGGAATCAAGTCTTAAACCGTAATGAATTGGTTTCTTTTTGTCCTTTAAGTTCTTTTGGCCATTGATTGAAATCAAGTCTTTATAATTAAGGAATTGGTTTCCCTTTGTCCTTTAAGTGCTTTTGGCCATTGATTGAAATCAAGTCTTAATCCATAATGAATTGGCTTCTCTTTGTCCTTTAAGCTCTTATGGCCATTGATTAAAATCAAGTCTAAAATCAAGTCTTAATCCGTAATGATTTGGTTTCTCTTTGTCCTTTAAGCTCTTTTGACCATTGATTGAAATCTAGTCTTAATCCGTAAGGAATTGGTTTCTCTTTCTCCATTAAGTTCTTTTGGCCAAAGATTGGAATCAAGTCTTAATCATTAAGGAATTGGTTTTTCATTGTTTTCAGTTCTTTTTGCCATTGATTTGAATCAAATATTTATCCGTATTGAATTGATTTCTCTTCGTCCTTTGAGTTCTTTTGGACAAAGATTGGAATCATGTCTTATTCCATAAAGAATTGGTTTCTCTTCGTCCGTTAAGTTTTTTTGGCCAAAGATTGGAATCAAGTCTTATTCATTAAGGAATTGGTTTCTCATTGTTTTCAGTTCTTTTTGCCATTGATTTGAATCAAGTATTAATTCGTAATGAATTGGTTTCTCTTTGTCTTTTGAGTTCTTTTGGACAAAGATTGGAATCATGTCTTAATCCATAATGAATTGGTTTCTCTTTGTCCTTTAAGGTCTTTTGCCCAAAGGTTGGAATCAAGTCTTAATCATTAAGGAATTAGCTTCTCTTTGTCCTTTAAGTTCTTTTGGCCATTGATTGAAGTCAAGTCTTAATCCGTAATGAATTGATTTCTTTTTGTCCTTTAAGCTCTTTTGGCCATTGATTAAAATCCAGTTTTAATCCGTAATGAATTGGTTTCTTTTTACCCTTTAAGTTATGTTGGCCATTGATTGAAATCAACTCTTATTCCTTACGGAATTGCTTTCTCATCGTTTTAAGTTCTTTTTACCATTGATTTGAATCAAGACTTCATCCGTAATGAATTGGTTTCTCTTTGTCGTTTGAGTTCTTTTGGACAAAGATTGGAATCAAGTCTTAATCATTAAGGAATTGGTTTCTCTTTGGGCTTTAAGTTCTTTTGCTCGTTGATTGAAGTCAAGTCTTAATCCGTAATGAATTGGTTTGTCTGTAAGTTCTTTTGGCCGTTGATTGGAATCAAGTCTTAATCAGTAATGAATTGGTTTCTTTTTTCCTTTAAGTTCTTTTGGCCAAAGATTGGAATCAAGTCTTAATCATTAAGGAATTGGTTTCACTTTGTCCTTTAAGTTCTTTTGGCCATTGATTGAAGTCAAGTCTTAATCGTAATGAATTGGTTTCTCTTTGTCCTTTAAGTTCTTTCGACCAAAGATTGGAATCAAGTCTCTATCATTAAGGAATTTGTTTCCTTTTGTCCTTTAAGTTCTTTTGGCCATTGATTGAAATCAAGTCTTAATACGTAATGAATTGGTTTCTCTTTGTCCTTTAAGCTATTATGGCCATTGATTAAAATCAAGTCTTAATCCATAATGAATTGGTTTCTCTTTGTCCTTTAAGCTCTTTTGGCCATTGATTGAAATCAAATCTTAATCCGTAAGGAATTGGTTTCTCTTTGTCCAATACATTCTTTTGGCCAAAGATTGGAATCAAGTCTTAATCATAAAGGAATTGATTTCTCATTGTTTTTAGTTCTTTCTGCCATTTATTTGGATCAAGTCTTAATCCGTATTGAATTGGTTTCTCTTTGTCCTTTAATTTCTTTGGGCCAAAGATTGGAATCAAGTCTTAATCATTAAGGAATTGGTTTCTCTTTGTCCTTTAAGCTCTTCTGGACGTTGATTGAAATCAAGTCTTAATCCGTAATGAATTGGTTTCTCTTTGTCCTTTAAGCTCTTTTGGCCATTGATTGGAATCAAGTCTTAATCCGTAATGAATTGGTTTCTTTTTGTCCTTTAACTTCTTTTGGCCATTGATTGAAATCAAGTCTTATTCCTTAAGGAATTGCTTTCTCATCGTTTTAAATTCTTTTGGCCATTGATTTGAATCAAGACTTAATCCGTAATGAATTGGTTTCTCTTTGTCCTTTGAGTTCTTTTGGACGAAGATTGGAATCAAGTCTTAATCATTAAGGAATTGGTTTCTCTTTGGGCTTTAAGTTCTTTTGGCCTTTGATTGAAGTCATGTCTTAATCCGTAATGACTTGGTTTGTCTATAAATTCTTTTGGCCGTTGATTGGAATCAAGTCTTAATCCGTAATGAATTGGTTTCTCTTTGTCCTTTAAGTTCTTTTGGCCAAAGATTGGAATAAAGTCTTAATCATTAAGGAATTGGTTTCTCTTTGTCCTTTAATGATACGAACTTAGGAGGGCAAATTGGACATTCCAGCACTAAAGGGCAAGATGGAAATTTCAACATGCCCGTGGGACCTATCACAAGGGCAAGGGCAAAGATGCTGAAAGAAAGCTTTGGGAACTTAGCCAAGTCATTTGTGGAAGAGATGCATCAAGAATGGGCTAAGGAAGAGAAGACAAAGCTAAATGGGCCACCTAGTGAAAGCGGGCAGCCCATATCTCTAAGTGTGGCATAATGAGATTAAAATGTATTATGTTCATAATTGGGCCAAGTTTTATTTAATTATCTTTGTTAGTTTTCTTTAGAAGACATTTAGTTATTTTGAGGTGTTTTATTCAGCCAGATTGTTTGTTTTGCAAGTTGGGCCTTTTCTAGTGGGCTAGGTTTAATTTAACCTAATGTAAGAGGTATAAATACCTCATAAACAAGAGCAGCAGCAGTTTTGGCTGATTAATGAAATTACATTTTCTGGTTTCTTCTAAGAAACTCTCAAGTGTGTGCAAGTGAGGAGTGATCATCTTTACTTGTTGCATCAAGAAACTGAATAGACTATTACAAAGGTAAATTCTCTTGTGATATTTGTTCAGTTTCATCTTTCTTATCCCGATTATCTACGTTTCTAAGAACGGGTTTCTTAGGGGTTTAGTAGGGAGGGTGTTTATCCTATTGCTTGTCTCCTATCAAAGTGTGTGTTTGGGGTTTCGGGATCGTTATATCCTTGGGGTTCCGCATCATTTGGTATCAGAGCATGCTGTAGATAAATTCCTATTTATCTGTATTTTTGTTGGCTGCATTTTGTCATTTTTTTTTCTATTCTTGGTTTTTCTCTGCTGTCCCATTCTTCTATTCTACTGTTTCTATTGTTTCTATTTTGTTATTTTGTATTTCAGATCAAAAAAAGAAAAACGTGAAAAAAAAAGTGTCTGCAGAATCTATTAGAAAACAAAAAACGTGAAAAAAAAAACGAAAAAAAAAACGCGAAAAAAAAAACTGCGGAATTTCAGAATTTGTTTTAATCCACAATTGAAACCAGTTTTGGTGTCCTTCTTGTCTTGTTTTTTATTGGCACCACTTTCTTTGGTTCCAATCTTGTGTTTTCTTAGCATATTATTGATCTTAATTTGCACCAGTTTTTTCCTTCATTTGTTAGTGTCTATTTCTTTCTTGCTGGTTTTTGCATTTCCTTTGGTCCTAAACTGGAGTTTTCTTTTGCTGGTTTATCTTTCATTTTCTGTCCCAAATATTACTTGTGAATTTGAGTTTGTTTTGGTTTGTTTAATTTCTGAAGTGCAACAACCAAAAGTGGTCAAAAGAGGTAAAAGGCAAGAGTGTTGAGTTCAAAAGAGGGTAAAAGCCTGAATTGAGTGAAAACACAAGTGCACCCAAATTTTGGAGTGAAAACACGTGAGAGAGTGAACCGTGAGGTTGTTTTATTAACACTTTGCAGGTTGTTCCAATGGCTGAAGAGGAACCTTCCATAACACCAGACATGAAGGTGATGTACCAAGCCTTTGTTTTTCAATTTCAGAAATTGAATAGTAGACTTGATGATATGGATGAATGGAGAAGGGAAGTGACACAAGCTATCTCCGAGAGTAGCAGACGGGGTGATCAAAGGCATAGACGAGATCACAATGATTTCAATCGTGAGCCATATGAGGAGGAATCTGATGGAGCTGAGTCAGTTAGGAATAGGAGAGCTAGGAACCGAGGAAGACAAGATAGCAACATTAATGCTATCAGGATGCAAATTCCTCTATTCAAGGGAAGAAACGATGCTGAAGCCTACTTAGAATGGGAAAGGAAAGTTGAGATGATCTTTGCATGCCATTATTATACTGAAGAGAAGAAAGTGAGATTGGCTGCAGTGGAGTTTTCAGATTATGCACTAGTTTGGTGGGATGAACTAATGAAGTCTAGAAGGAGGAATGGTGAGCGGCCTATTGAGACTTGGGAAGAGATGAAGCAAGTGATGAAGAAGAGATTTGTACCTTCTTATTATTATAGGGAGGTGCACCAGAAATTACATAGGCTCACACAAGGTTTTAAATCAGTGGAGGATTACCACAAAGAGATGGAGATGCTCATGATCAAGGCCAACATAGAGGAGGACATGGAAGTGACTATGGCACGATTTATGGGTGGTCTAAACAAAGAAATTGCAGATGTGGTGGAATTACAGCATTATGTGGAGATGGATGATTTGGTTAGCATGGCCATAAAGGTGGAGAAGCAACAAAATCAAAGGAGGGCAGCCAAAGCATTTTCCAATTCCAACTCAAAATGGAGTTCTAAATGGCCAAAATATGAGGACACCAAGAAGAATAAAGGTTCAGATTCCAAGGAAAAGGGGCTAGATACAACAAAGAAGAAAGGTAGTTCGAACTCATCTTCTTCTATTGCTAATTCTAGACATAGAGATATCAAATGCTTCAAATGTCAAGGTTTGGGTCATTATGCATCTGATTGCCCAAACAAGAGGGTGATGGTAATTAGGGGTGGAGAAGTTGTATCTGAATCTGATGATGGTAATGTGTCTGATGCAAGTGATAGTATGCCACCTTTGGAGGATTGTTACGATCTTTGATGAGCATGTGGAGTATGTTGTGCATGGTGAGTCTCTTGTTGCTAGGTGTGCATTGAATTTGCAAGTTAAGGAAGACAGCTTGGAGCAAAGAGAAAATATATTCCACACCAGGTGCTTAGTTGGTGGAAAGGTATGTAGCTTGATCATTGATGGTGGAAGTTGTACTAGTGTTGCGAGTACTACTTTAGTTGAGAAGCTAGGGTTGAAGTGTGATAAGCATCCTAATCCATATAGGTTGCAGTGGTTGAATGATAGTGGAGAGGTGAAAGTTACTAGACAGGTTGTGGTTGCATTTTCTATTGGAAAATATTGTGATGAAGTGGTGTGTGATGTAGTACCCATGCAAGCTAGTCAATTATTGTTGGGGAGACCATGGCAATTTGATAGACATGTGCAACATGATGGGTACAAGAACAGGTATTCCTTTGAGCATAATGGTCACAAGTTCATGCTTGCTCCATTATCGCCCAAAGAGGTGTATCTTGATCAAGTAAAACTTCAACAATCTTCTCTTGGGAATTCAGAAAGTAAGGCAAAAGAAAAAGAAGAGAGAAAAGAAAAAAGATAAGGGCCCAATGGTGAGTGAAAAGAAAGGAAAGAATCTGAATAGTGAAAAGAAAGAGCTGAGTGAAAGAAAAGAAAAGAGTGAGAAAAATGAAGAAACTGAAAGAATTGAGAGAAAAACATGTTTCTATGCAAAGGAGAAGGATTTGAAGGGTGCTTTTCTAGGCAAGAGAGCAATGGTGATGATAAGGTTTAGGGAGGTTTTTCTTACTGAAACTAACCTTAACCCAAATTTGCCTAGTAGATTTGTTTCTTTGTTGCAGGAATTTGAGGATGTTTTCCCTGATGAGGTGCCAAGTGGATTACCACCATTGTGAGGGATTGAGCACCAAATTGACTTCATGCCTGGGGCTAGCATTCCAAATAGGCCAGCCTATAGAAGTAATCCTGAGGAGACAAAGGAGCTTCAGAGGCAAGTGGATGAGCTACTAGCTAAAGGGTACGTGAAAGAAAGCATGAGTCCATGTGCTGTTCCAGTTTTGTTAGTTCCAAAGAAAGATGGCACTTGGAGGATGTGTGTGGATTGTCGCGCAGTCAACAAGATAACGGTAAAGTATCGCCATCCTATCCCTAGGTTAGATGACATGCTTGATGAGTTGAATGGTGCATGCATATTCACTAAAATTGATTTGAAAAGTGGGTATCACCAAATTAGAATGAAACCAGGGGATGAGTGGAAGACTGCATTTAAAACAAAATATGGTCTTTATGAGTGGTTGGTTATGCCTTTTGGGTTAACTAATGCACCTAGTGTAACACTCTCTATCATATAAGCCATGCTCGAGTCATGGAATTACATAAAAAGGTTGTCACAGTGCTGAAAAATTCTTTAAAATAGGGAAAATATAATACATGACCCTTTTATTGTCCACTTTATTACTAACTACTAAACTCTAATGCATAGAGAATAAAATAATTACACTTTAAAAGCAAATTGTGACCGACAGAGTAAACAGTGTGTACTTCCGACTAATCATTAGCTAGCTTCGATGGTCTCTTGATCTAGCTAGCGCCTGAGTCGTGCTCAATGAGCGGCCCTGCATTCCGTCTTGCACTGGATGTCCAACTTAGGTACTGGAATGTTTACGGAAAAGAAGAACATACAAGCAGGCAGTGAGAACCTAGGGTTCTCAGTAGGTAAATTTGAACAAAACTTATGATGTCATCATAAACATTCCAGCCGCATCGGTTTATTATGAAAATATGAGCATATATAAACAAATAGTGGTTCAATTTTAAGTTGAAAATACCCTTCTCGAAGCGGGTTATATTTTAACCATCACTTACCATATTATATTACAGACATAGAAATATGATTAGTATGATATGCTTCGACCAGAATCATGATAATAATAATATGACTTGATGAGATAACTAAGGATGCGCTCATAGATGCTTATGCTTGACTGTATGCAAGTGCACTTGACTTAATTCATATTTTTCTTTAGCTTGCAACTTGATCTTACTTTTCTGTGCTTGGTCCCCCGGAGGTGAATGGCCTTTCTCACCCCTGGGCAATAGCCTGCTTTTCAGGTCCGAGCTCGTACCTATACATGAGTGACGGGTTTACTTTCCCCGACCCTCACACCGGTCTATTCCCACTAATCTGGTTGAGGGCTGGCCCAAGTCTTAGACAGTACCGCTCTGGCCCATGCTAGCTGGGTCTATGCCATGCCTGGCATGGTAGCTTAGGACGTCCCTCTTGAAAGTTCTTATCATCTTTCCTTTCCATATCTTATCATGCATACAGATGCTTTGTGCATACATGAATATGCCTCATGTCTTATTTTGGTCCCATATCATTTTGATCCATATAACTCAAGATATTCAAATCTTACCTCAACCTGTTCAGTCACTAGCCCAAATTACACTCCTGGAAGTATAAATTCACTAAAAATCGAAACTACTCTCAAATCATACGAAATTGGTCTCATATTGAAGCTAACAGGATAACCTTTCATTTGCCACAAGTTTCATTCCATTTGCGTAAGTATACCTCAAGTTATAAGTCCTGAAAGTCGACCTTCCTGAACTACTCTGTTTTGGCTTGGTTTGGACATAGAGTAACTTCCTCGAATTACTAGGAGCAACTGGGACCATAACAAACTCGGAGTCTCATATTGAGATGTTCCCCTATGTGTAAGCTTTCTATCAAAGTTAGTTTCACTCAATTTGGAGTTGTATAGGGTGAGTTATGTCCTTCTCAAGTCACCCTGCCTTGAAGAAAGTCCTGAACCCTAGGTCAAACTTCAAAAATTCTTATCTCTCTCAATACTAATCCAATAACCTTATATGATATATCCATGAAAAGCCCTGAATGTCTACTTTCATCTAAAAATGGTTTCATCGGATTTGACGGATTGTAGGCGGCGCCGTACACTCCGTCGTACGGACTGCCGTGGGATTCCTCACCAAGACAGCATCCTGATGCTTCTCTCCTTCTAATTTTCTCTTCTAACCATAATTTCAACTCAAGATTTCCTATTTATCCTATCATAATCCTATCATAATTCAGCTATTAACTCATCAAATACATGAAGGAGAATACAAGTTCATACAGCCGTAGGGCAAATAATTCAAGAAGAGAAGTAGAATCCTACCTCTTTGGAGTGTGATCTTAAGTTAAGTGTTGAAGCTTGAATTATTAGGACTTGGCCAAGCTTGAAGGAGTGATGGAGTTTGGTGAGTGGAGAAGAGAAAAGAGAGCTGAAGTGAGGGAGAAGAGGGGGCACAGAAAATGGGTCTGAATGAGGGGAGAAGAAGGTGTTATATAGGCATGAGTGGTAGTCAACTTGGAGGGTTCTGATTGGCCTTAAAACACAAGGCTGAAATTCTGCCAACCTTCCCCTCTTTTGTGACAATTTGCTCTCCACGTCGCTTTAACAGTGGGACTCGTTTCCAGTATATTCTGAAGATGACATCGGAACTCGTGCACTTCATGAGATGAAATCGGAACTCGTGGATGATTTGGAAACCAGCTCAAAGATCCGAACTCGAGCCCTTTCTAACTGAATTCCACTTTAATGCGGGACCTCGTGACATTTTACTCGGAAGTCGGTACTTGCACCATTGTGTTAAACTATAACTTCTGAGGTTGGAAACCATGTACACTATTAAGGTTAGATCGGAACTCGGGTAAATTTTCTTTGAGACATGAAGTCGGATATCGTGGAATTACGTCATGTTGTTCGGACTTGAAGTCCAAGTCGGAAGTCGGGAAATGAGGAATTTCAAGTTAAAATCGGAGGTCGGAAATTATACCCACTATACTTTAACTCGAATATTGGAACTCAGAAGCCACTCCAGTTAACTCGAAGCTAGAACATTAAGTCATAAATCGGAAAGGCCATGAAGTCGGAATTTGCAGACCAATTCGGAAGTTGGACAGGACATGAAGTCGGGAATGAGGAACATGCTGGGATAAGGTCAGAAGTCAGAATATTGACATGAAGACAAACTCGGAAATCGGAAATTGTTCCATTTCATGTGGAATTCAAGTATGAAGTCGGAAATCATAAAACTAATGAACTCGGAACTCGGAACTCGTTGTGGAGGTAAAGTGGAATAATTTAGCGCAAAGAAAATTGGGATGTTACACCTAGTACTTTTATGCTCTTAATGAACCATGTTTTGAGGGATTTCTTGGGAAAGTTTGTGATTGTTTATTTTGATGATATTCTAATTTACAGCAATTGTTTGGATGAACACATATTGCATGTTAAAATTTGTTTAGAAGTTCTTAGAAAGGAGAAATTGTATGCCAATCTTAAGAAGTGCACATTTTGCATTGATAGAGTTGTGTTTCTTGGTTTTGTTGTGAGTGCACGTGGTATTGAGGTTGATGAGGAGAAGGTGAAGGCTATTCAAGAATGGCCAACGCCTAAGAGTGTTTCTGAAGTAAGGAGTTTTCATGGTTTAGCTGGGTTTTATAGGAGATTTGTGAAAAATTTCTCTACCATTACTGCTTCTTTAACTGAAATTGTTAAAAAGGATGTTGGGTTTAAATGGGGACAGGAACAAGAAGTTGCTTTTACTACTTTGAAAGAAAAATTGTGTTCTGCTCCTATTCTTGTTTTGCCTAATTTTGATAAGACTTTTGAAGTAGAATGTGATGCTTCTGGGATTGGTATAGGTGCTGTTTTGATGCAGGAAAAATGTCCCATTGCATTCTTCAGTGAGAAGTTGAATGGAGCTCAACTCAAGTATTCTACCTATGACAAGGAGCTATATGCCTTGGTTCGAGCTTTGGAGGTTTGGCAACATTATTTACTACCCAAAGAGTTCGTGATTCACACTGATCATGAGTCTTTGAAGCACCTAAAAGGTCAATGTAAGTTGAACAAAAGACATGCCAAATGGGTGGAATTCATTGAGGCCTTTCCATATGTGATTGCTTATAAGCAAGGAAAAGAGAACGTAGTTGCTGATGCTTTATCTAGGAGGTATGCTTTAATCACTACACTTTCTTCTAAGTTGTTAGGATTTGAGCACTTGAAAGATTTGTATGCAAGCGACTACGATTTTGCTAATATATATGCTACATGTGAAAAGGGTGCATTTAACAAGTTCTATAGGCATGAAGGTTTTCTGTTTCGTGGCAATAGAATTTGTGTACCTATTTGCTCAACTAGAGAACTGCTTGTTAGGGAATCACATTGTGGTGGATTTATGGGTCATTTTGGTGTGCATAAGATTTTGGATGTGTTCTCTGAACATTTTTATTGGCCTCACATGCGAAAAGATGTTGAGAGAATTTGTGCTAGATGCATTGCATGTAAACAGGCTAAATCTAAGTCTATGCCACATGGTTTGTATACACCCTTACCTATTCCTACTCATCCTTGGATTGACATATCCATGGATTTTGTGCTTGGATTGCCTAGAACTAGGAAGGGTAGAGATAGCATTTTTGTTGTGGTGGACAGATTTAGTAAAATGGCTCACTTTATTGCATGCCATAAAACTGATAATGCAACAAATATTGCTGAATTGTTCTTTAGAGAAGTTGTGCGTTTGCATGGTGTCCCTAGAACTATTGTTTCTGACCGTGATGTGAAGTTTTTGAGTCATTTTTGGAAAGTGTTGTGGGGTAAGTTGGGAACAAAATTGCTTTTTTCTACTACTTGTCATCCACAAACTGATGGTCAAACTGAAGTGGTGAATATAACTTTAGGGTCTTTATTGCGTGTAGTTGTTGGTAAGAATTTGAAAACTTGGGAAGATTGTTTGCCTTTTATTGAGTTTGCTTATAATAGGACTATACATTCTTCTACAGGTTTTTCTCCATTTGAGATTGTGTATGGTTTTAATCCTTTAACTGTTTTGGATTTAATACCTTTGCCTTTGAGTGATATTATTAGTTTAGATGGTGAAAGCAAGGCTGAAAAGGTTAAAGAGATGCACATGAAGGCACGTAAGATGATTGAGAAAAGAAATAGGTTGACAACCCAAAGAGTGAATAAGGGCCATAAAAAAATTGTGTTTGAACCTGGTGATTGGGTTTGGGTTCATTTGAGAAAGGAGAGGTTTCCTACTCAAAGGAAATCCAAGCTTGATGCTAGGGGAGATGGTCCATTTCAAGTACTAGAGAGGATCAATGACAATGCATATAAGATTGACCTCCCAGGTGAGTACAATGTTTCAGCTACTTTTAATGTTTCTGACCTTTCTCCATTTGACATGGATGCAGATTCGAGGACGAATCTTTTTGAGGAGGGAAGGAATGATACGAACTTAGGAGGGCAAATTGGACATTCCAGCACTAAAGGGCAAGATGGAAATTTCAACATGCCCGTGGGACCTATCACAAGGGCAAGGGCAAAGATGCTGAAAGAAAGCTTTGGGAACTTAGCCAAGTCATTTGTTGAAGAGATGCATCAAGAATGGGCTAAGGAAGAGAAGACAAAGCTAAATGGGCCACCTAGTGAAAGTAGGCAGCCCATATCTCTAAGTGTGGCACAATGAGATTAAAATGTATTATGTCCATAATTGGGCCAAGTTTTATTTAATTATCTTTGTTAGTTTTCTTTAGAAGACATTTAGTTATTTTGAGGTGTTTTATTCAGCCCAATTGTTTGTTTTGCAAGTTGGGCTTTTTCTAGTGGGCTAGGTTTAATTTAACCTAATGTAAGAGGTATAAATACCTCATAAACAAGAGCAGCAGCAGTTTTGGCTGATTAATGAAATTACATTTTCTGGTTTCTTCTAAGAAACTCTTAAGTGTGTGCAAGTGAGCAGTGATCATCTTTACGTGTTGCATCAAGAAACTGAATAGACTATCACAAAGGTAAATTCTCCTGTGATATTTGTTCAGTTTCATCTTTCTTATCCCGATTATCTACGTTTCTAAGAACGGGTTTCTTAGGGGTTTAGTAGGGAGGGTGTTTATCCTATTGCTTGTCTCCTATCAAAGTGTGTGTTTGGGATTTCGGGATCGTTATATCCTTGGGGTTCCGCATCATTTAAGTTCTTTTGGCCATTGATTGAAGTCAAGTCTTAATCCGTAATGAATTGGTTTCTCTTTGTTCTTTAAGTTCTTTTGGCCAATGATTGATAATTGAAATCAAGTCTTAATCCGTAATGAATTTGTTTCTCTTTGTCCTTTAAGTTCTTTTGGACAAAGATTGGAATCAAGTCTTAATCATTAAGGAATTGGTTTCTCATTGTCCTTTAAGGTCTTTTGGCCAAAGGTTGCAATCAAGTCTTAATCATTAAAGAATTGGTATCTTTTTGTCCTTTAAGTTCCTTCGGCCATTGACTAGAATAAAGACTTAACCCGTAATGAATTGCTTTCTCTTTGTCCTTTAAGTTCTTTCGGCCAAAGATTGGAATCAAGTCTTAATCATTAAGGAATTGGTTTCTCTTTGTCCTTTAAGTTCTTTCGGCCATTGATTGAAATCAAGCCTGAATCTGTAATGAATTGGTTTCTCTTTGTCCTTTGAGCTCTTCTGGCCATTGATTAATATCAAGTCTTAATCCATAATGAATTGGTTTCTCTTTGTCCTTTAAGCTCTTTTGGCCATTGATTAGAATCAAGCCTTAATCCGTAATGAATTGGTTTCTTTTTGTCCTTTAAGTTCTTTTGGCCATTGATTGAAATCAAGTCTTTATCATTAAGGAATTGGTTTCCTTTTGTCATTTAAGTTCTTTTGGCCATTGATTGAAATCAAGTCTTAATCCGTAATGAATTGGTTTCTCTTTGTCCATTAAGCTCTTTTGGCCATTGATTGGAATCAAGTCTTAATCCGTAATGAATTGTTTTCTTTTTGTCCTTTAAGTTCTATTGGCCATTGATTGAAATCAAGTCTTTATCATTAAGGAATTGGTTTCTTTTTGTCCTTTAAGTTCTTTTGGCCATCGATTGAAATCAAGTCTTTATCATTAAGGAGTTGGTTTCCTTTTGTCCTTTAAGTTCTTTTGGCCATTGATTGAAATCAAGTCTTAATCTGTAATGAATTGGTTTCTCTTTGTCCTTTAAGCTCTTATGGCCATTGATTAAAATCAAGTCTTAATCCGTAATGAATTGGTTTCTCTTTGTCCTTTAAGCTCTTTTGGCCATTGATTGAAATCCAGTTTTAATCCGTAAGGAATTGGTTTCTCTTTGTCCACTACGTTCTTTTGGCCAAAGATTGGAATCAAGTCTTAATCATTAAGGAATTGGTTTCTCATTGTTTTAAGTTCTTTTTGTAACATCCCCAATTTTTGTCTAAGCTAATTAGTTCAGTGATCCTGACTAATTAGAGAGGTTAACGATTAACTGAGAATTAATCGGCTAATCTCGATGAGCAAGAGCTTAGTAAATTAAAGGCAAGTCAACAAGATAAGTGAAAGTCAACAATTGAAAATGTGCTAATGTATGATTAAACCAATTGGATTAATTATCATTTAGACAATTGTAACAATGGTAAAAATTTATAGAACTTCTCTTTAATTATGGTTTAAAAGTTTAGTCAAGGCAAGAGCCATATCCAACCATCCATTTGCCTTCTCATCATGCACCCTTAGATCAAGAGTCCATATTAATAGCTTCCTTAAGTCATGACAAGAGTTGTACTCTTCTTCACCAAGATCATGACACTTGGTGTGATCCTAGCCATCTAATGCCCAATCCTAAGAGAGCTCATGCTTTTAACCACTTGACAAAAACACTACATAGTCTTTACCCAATTGCCAAGACTCAAAGGAAACACAACACACTCTTTTGCCCTATGATTTTTCCCACTCCCTAGCTTGTGTAAGAAGCAAAAATCACATCACCTTTCTCCCCATTTGTGCGCCACTTTCAGCCCTCCATCTCTCCTCAATTCATTTTCATTTCCTCTCTCAAGAATACACACAAAGCTCTCTCCTCTCTCCTCTCTCCTCTCTCCAAGTCTCATACCCACTCTCTTCTTCTTTCAATCTTCCTTGTTCTTCCTCCAATCTCTCTACTACTCCTCACCCCATTTCCATCACCACCATCACTATCCCTTCAAGGGCTACCATTTTTGGTCCTTGGAGAAACAAAGCCACTCATACACAAGCCTCACTATCAAGCTCAAGGAGAAGGAGGCCATCTCCAACATCTTTCTTTCTCTTCAAGCTTTCAAGAAATCCAATTGGTAGTGACTCTAACCCTTCCTCTCCATATGTTTTTCAAGAACTAGAACCCCTAAGCTCTTCATAGCTAGGTGGTTTTAGGACTTGCTTCAAGGTCTCATGACCACATCTTGCCTTATGAGTGTTCTTGCCTTGATGAAAATGTTGTTTTGAAAAGAGATTTTGTGGTATGATGGTTTTTATGTATCTTGCTTTATTTTGGTTCAAAATACTGATTTGGTGACTCAAACTTTGAATATGATGATGAGTTAAAACATGAAAATGGTGATTTGAAGTGATATAACAATTTCTCCATAAGCTTGAAGTGAAAAACTTAAAAACTAGTGAATCTGGAATTCTGGCAGTCTGTAAAGCGTGCGGTATGTTTATTGCTACAAAACTCAGAATGGAGTACAACTATTTTTCTATGAAAGTAGACTCAAAGAGCTTTCCATACATATAAAATACATAAGATTCGGAGTTAAAATGAGTGAGTTATGATTTTTCAAATTGGACTGTTCTCGGATTGGTTTCTGTCTGGGCAGTCTACACTAAAATGTGTATAACTCGAGCTACAAAAATGATTTTTGAGTGAGACTAAGTTTGTTTGAAAGCTAAGACATAGAGGAACAAACCCATAAAACAGTTTTCTCAGATTCCTTCTGAGTAATTATAATGAGAAGTAACAATCCACTGTACCGGGAGTGAACTTAGAAACTGAACAGTCAGAATAAAATATGCATAACTCAAGCTACAAAATGAATTTTTAAGTGGGGCTTCTTTTGTTTAAAAATAGACTCAGAGAAGTATAAGCATACCAAAATTCGAAATAAAAGAGTAAAAGATGAAATTATGGTGAATTTTTGAAGTTACTGCCCCACCGTAAAAGTAAAACTGGTTATGGTAAAAGTTAAAGAATAAGGAGAAATAAACTTTAAGACATTAATACCCTTATATTAAGCATTGGAAAAACCTTCATAATTCAACTTAAAAGTGTCAAAAAGGGTAATAGATAAAATTGGCACTAAGCCTAATAAAAGAAGTTTACACAAGAGGCAATCTCAATTAAAAGCTTGCACCAAATTTACTAAGCCAAGCTCATAAAACTTTGCTTGAGAATATGCCTATGTTTATGTAAAAGCATGATGCTATGATGATGATGAGTAATGATGATGATATGATATGATGATGATGATTATGATATGATATGATGATGATCATGAGGATGATGATGTGATATGATAGTGTTATGATGATGATAAGGATGATAATGATATGATGACGATATTATGATGAATCATGATGATATGAATATGATACGTTGATAATATGATGCTTAATGCTAAACACGAAAAGACTAATAAATATGAACACCCTGGGGACGGCGATACGTAACGCCCAGAGGTGATTAATAAAGGGACCACATTTGGGGACGGCGATCATGCGCCTAAATGTGGAAGAGAATTAGAATAACTTTGCATCATAAGCTTTAATAAGAAAAAGATAAACTAAGGGAAGGTGACGTAATTTAAGTTTCCCCTCACCCACGACTCACATGAGGCATGGCACGACCCAGCTAGTGTGAGCATAAGGGATAGGTCTTACATGAGGCATGGCATGACCCAGCTAGTGTAAGTACCGAAATTCTATGGTGGCGACGGCCACGGTATGAGCTCATTACCACTTATGTTTAGTGGGTGAAAAGATAAAGTTAAGTTAAGAAAAGAAAAGGGACCTCGGTCTAAACCCTAGCAAGGGAAGAAGTTAAGAAAAATTTATAGCACAGTCATGCATTTTTATATGATTATACTTGTGCCCATGTATGTTATGATGTAAATAATTAGAGATTATGTTAAAATTGAATCCACTTCGGATATTCATGTTTTCGAAAACCGAAGAACGAAACCTTATGAATGTTCACTATTTTCATTAATAAAACCGAAGTGGCTGGGACGATGACGATGACACTTTCGTGTCGGGTTCGAGTCCTACTGAGAAATTCCATTTCTCACCCTAGTTATTCTCCCATATCGTTACCAGATCTCGATGGCGCATTCGGTGGAGTAGAGCATGGATCCCCGACACTGTGAGCGGGCGTATGATGTGGGATGTCAGATGATTGCTGATGTGGACTTGTCGTCGCCGTAGCTCTGCATCTTCATTCATCTCTTTTGTGATGAACGATGTCGATTTTAGTTTGTATATAGTATTTGGACCATGGCCCGACCATGAGCCTCCTTTGATGTAATGCTGATATATATATGTATGTCTATATATTATGAACCGATATCGATGTAATGATTTTGCTACATAATGCAATGTATTTTGTGAATTACTATTCATTTACCTTTCTCTTGTTTTATGATATTGAAGTACGTATTTTATGCGACACGCTCTTTCTCTGTCTAGCTTCTCGTTCAAGGCTTTACTTTTCAAAACGCTGCAAAGCGACGACGTATTTCAAAGAAAAATCTTATCGTATTTTCCACGTAACTTAATTTCAAGCAAAGATTAGTGTCCCACGAGCATAAGTAACAACTAATAAAACGCCATAATACGACTTAAGCATAGTATGGGTTTATTAGGGTGTTACACTTTTTGCCATTTATTTGAGTCAAGTCTTAATCCGTATTGAATTGGTTTCTCTGTGTCCTTTAAGTTCTTTGGGTCAAAGATTCGAATGAAGTCTTAATCATTAAGGAATTGGTTTCTCTTTGTCCTTTAAGCTCTTTTGGCATTGGTTGAAATAAAGTCTTAATCTGCAATGAATTGGTTTGTGTTTGTTCTTTAAGCTCTTCTGGACATTGATTAAAATCAAGTCTTAATCCGTAATGAATTGGTTTCTCTTTGTCCTTTAAGTTCCTTTGGCCAAAGATTGGAATCTATTCTTAATCATTAAGGAATTTGTTTCTCTTTGTCCTCTAAGTTCTTCTGGCCATTGATTGAAATCAAGTCTTAATCCGTAACGAACTAGTTTCTCTTTGTCCTTTAAGTTCTTTTCGCCAAGAATTGGAATCAAGCCTTAATCATTAAGGAATTGGTTTTTCTTGGTCCTTTAAATTCTTTTGGCCATTGATTGGAATCAAGTCTTAATCCATAATGAATTGGTTTCTTTTTGTCCTTTGAGCTCTTTTGGCCATTGATTGAAACCAAGTCTTAATCCGTAAGGAATTGGTTTCTCTTTGTCCATTAAGTTCTTTTGGCCAAAGATTGGAATCAAGTCTTAATCATTAAGGAATTGGTTTCTCATTGTTTTAAGTTCTTTTTGCCATTGATTTGAATCAAATATTTATCCGCATTGAACTGGTTTCTCTCCGTCCTTTGAGTTCTTTTGGATAAAGATTGGAATCATGTCTTATTCCATAAAGAATTGGTTTCTCTTCGCCCTTTAAGTTCTTTTGGCCAAAGATTGGAATCAAGTCTTAATCATTAAGGAATTGGTTTCTCATTGTTTTCAGTTCTTTTTGCCATTGATTTGAATCAAGTATTAATCCGTAATGGATTGGTTTTTCTTTGTCCTTTGAGTTCTTTTGGACAAAGATTGGAATCATGTCATAATCCATAATGAATTGGTTTCTCTTTGTCCTTTAAGCTCTTTTGGCCATTGATTAGAATCAAGTTTTAATCCATAATGAATTGGTTTCTTTTTGCCCTTTAAGTTATTTTGGCCATTGATTGAATCAACTCTTATTCCTTACGGAATTGCTTTCTCATCGTTTTAAGTTTTTTTGGCCATTGATTTGAATCAAGACTTAATCCGTAATGAATTGGTTTCTCTTTGTCCTTTGAGTTCTTTTGGACAAAGATTGGAATCAAGTCTTAA
Source organism: Pterocarpus macrocarpus (assembly GCA_031439585.1). NCBI lineage: Eukaryota > Viridiplantae > Streptophyta > Magnoliopsida > Fabales > Fabaceae > Pterocarpus > Pterocarpus macrocarpus. The sequence goes on along the minus strand of CM062513.1, from coordinate 19,915,294 downwards.
TCATTAAGGAATTGGTTTCTCTTCAGGCTTTAAGTACTTTTGCTCGTTGATTGAAGTCAAGTCTTAATCCGTAATGAATTGGTTTGTCTGTAAGTTCTTTTGGCCGTTGATTGGAATCAAGTCTTAATCAGTAATGAATTGGTTTCTCTTTTTCCTTTAAGTTCTTTTGGCCAGAGATTGGAATCAAGTCTTAATCATTAAGGAATTAGTCTCTCTTTGTCCTTTAAGTTCTTTTGGCCATTGATTGAAGTCAAGTCTTAATCGTAACAAATTGGTTTCCCTTTGTCCTTTAAGTTCTTTCGACCAAAGATTGGAATCAAGTCTTAATCATTAAGGAATTGGTTTCTCTTTGCCCTTTAAGATCTTTTGGCCATTGATTTAAATCAAGTCTTAATTCGTAATGAATTTATTTCTCTTTATCCTTTAAGTTCTTTTGGCCAAAGATTGGAATCAAGTCTCTATCATGAAGGAATTGGTTTCCTTTTGTCCTTTAAGTTCTTTTGGCCATTGATTGAAATCAAGTCTTAATCCGTAATAAATTGGTTTCTCTTTGTCCTTTAAGCTCTTTTGGTCATTGATTGAAATCAAGTCTTAATCCGTAAGGAATTGGTTTCTCTTTGTCCATTACATTCTTTTGGCCAAAGATTGGAATCAAGTCTTAATCATTAAGGAATTGGTTTCTCATTGTTTTTAGTTCTTTATGCCATTTATTTGAATCAAGTCGTAATTCGTATTGAATTGGTTTCTCTTTGTCCTTTAATTTCTTTAGGCCAAAGATTGGAATCAAGTCTTAATCATTAAAGAATTGGTTTCTCTTTGTCCTTTAAGCTCTTTTGGCATTAGTTGAAATCAAGTCTTAATCTGCAATGAATTGGTTTCTCTTTGTGCTTTAAGCTCTTCTGGACGTTGATTTAAATCAAGTCTTAATCCGTAATGAATTGGTTTCTCTTTGTCCTTTAAGTTCCTTTGGCCAAAGATTGGAGTCAAGCCTTAATCATTAAGGAATTTGTTTCTCTTTGTCCTCTAAGTTCTTTTGGCCATTGATTGAAATCAAGTCTTAATCCGTAACGAACTAGTTTCTCTTTGTCCTTTAAGTTCTTTTGGCCAAGGATTGGAATCAAGCCTTAATCATTAAGGAATTGGTTTTTCTTTGTCCTTTAAGTTCTTTTGGCCATTGATTGGAATCAAGTCTTAATTCATAATGAATTGGTTTCTTTTTGTCCTTTATGTTCTTTTGGCCATTGATTAGAATAAGGACTTAACTTGTATTGAATTGGTATCTCTTTGTCCTTTAAGTTCTTTTGGCCAAAGATTGGAATCCAGTCTCTATCATTAAGGAATTGGTTTCCTTTTGTCTTTTAAGTTCTTTTGGCCATTGATTGAAATCAAGTCTTAATCCGTAATGAATTGGTTTCTCTTTGTCCTTTAAGCTCTTATTGCCATTGATGAAAATCAAGTCTTAATTCGTAATGAATTGGTTTCTCTTTGTCCTTTAAGCTCTTTTGGCCATTGATTGAAATCAAGTCTTAATCCGTAAGGAATTGGTTTCTCTTTGTCCATTAAGTTCTTTTGGCCAAAGATTGGAATCAAGTCTTAATCATAAAGGAATTAGTTTCTCTTTCTCCTCTAAGTTCTTTTGGCCATTGATTGAAATCAAGTCTTAATCCGTAACGAATTAGTTTCTCTTTGTTCTTCAAGTTCTTTTGGCAAAGGATTGGAATCAAGCCTTAATTATTAAGGAATTGGCTTTTCTTTGTCCTTCCAGTTCTTTTGGTCATTGATTGGAATCAAGTTTTAATCCATAATGAATTGTTATCTTTTTGTCCTTTAAGTTCCTTCGGCCATTGATTAGAATAAAGACTTAACCCATAATGAATTGGTTTCTCTTTGTCCTTTAAGTTCTTTCGGCCAAAGATTGGAATCAAGTCTTAATCATTAAGGAATTGGTTTCTCTTTGTCCTTTAAGTTCTTTCGGCCATTGATTGAAATCAAGCCTTAATCCGTAATGAATTGGTTTCTCTTTGTCCTTTGAGCTCTTCTGGCCATTGATTAATATCATGTCTTAATCCATAATGAATTGGTTTCTCTTTGTCCTTGAAGCTCTTTTGGCCATTGATTGGAATCATGTCTTTATTCGTAATGAATTGGTTTCTTTTTGTCCTTTAAGTTCTTTTGGCCATTGATTGAAATCAAGTATTTATCATTAAGGAATTGGTTTCCTTTTGTCCTTTAAGTTCTTTTGGCCATTGATTGAAATCAAGTCTTAATCCGTAATGAATTGGTTTCTTTTTGTCCTTTAAGCTCTTTTGGCCATTGATTGAAATCAAGTCTTAATCCGTTAGGAATTAGTTTCTCTTTGTCCACTATGTTCTTTTGGCCAAAGATTGGAATCAAGTCTTAATCATTAAGTAATTGGTTTCTCATTGTTTTAAGTTCTTTTTGCCATTTATTTGAGTCAAGTCTTAATCCGTATTGAATTGGTTTCTCTTTGTCCTTTAAGTTCTTTGGGCCAAAGATTCGAATCAAGTCTTAATCATTAAGGAATTGGTTTCTCTTTGTCCTTTAAGCTCTTTTGGCATTGGTTGAAATCAAGTCTTAATCTGCAATGAATTGGTTTGTCTTTGTGCTTTAAGCCCTTCTGGAGATTGATTAAAATCAAGTCTTAATCCGTAATAAATTGGTTTCTCTTTGTCCATTAAGTTCCTTTGGCCAAAGATTAGAATCAAGTCTTAATCATTAAGGAATTTGTTTCTCTTTGTCCTCTAAGTTCTTTTGGCCATTGATTGAAATCAAATCTTAATCCGTAACGAACAAGTTTCTCTTTGTCCTTTAACTTCTTTTGGCCAAGGATTGGAATCAAGCCTTAATCATTAAGGAATTGGTTTTTCTTTGTCCTTTAAGTTCTTTTGGCCATTGATTGGAAACAAGCCTTAATCCATAATGAATTGGTTTCTTTTTGTCCTTTGAGCTCTTCTGGCCATTGATTAATATCATGTCTTAATCCATAATGAATTGGTTTCTCCTTGTCCTTTAAGTTCTTTTGGCCATTGATTAGTATAAAGACTTAATCCGTAATGAATTGGTTTCTCTTTGTCCTTTAAGGTCTTTTGGCCAAAGATTGGAATCAACTCTTAATCATTAAGGAATTGGTTTCTCTTTGTCCTTTAAGTTCTTTTGGCCATTGTTTGAAGTCAAGTCTTAATCCATAATGAATTGGTTTCTCTTTGTCCTTTAAGCTCTTTTGGCCATTGATTGGAATCAAGTCTTAATCCGTAATGAATTGGTTTCTTATTGTCCTTTAAGTTCTTTTGGCCATTGATTGAAATCAAGTCTTATTCCTTAAGGAATTGCTTTCTCATCGTTTTAAGTTCTTTTTGCCATTGATTTGAATCAAGACTTAATCCGTAATGACTTGGTTTCCCTTTGTCCTTTGAGTTCTTTTGGACAAAGATTGGAATCAAGTCTTAATCATTAAGGAATTGGTTTCTCTTTGGGCTTAAAGTCCTTTTGGCCGTTGATTGAAGTCAAGTCTTAATTCGTAATGAATTGGTTTGTCTGTAAGTTCTTTTAGCCGTTAATTGGAATCAAGTCTTAATCCGTAATAAATTGGTTTCTCTTTGTCCTTTAAGTTATTTTGGCCAAAGATTGGAATCAATTATTAATCATTAAGGAATTGGTTTCTCTTTGTCCTTTAAGTTCTTTTGGCCATTGATTGAAATCAAGTCTTAATCCGTAATGAATTTGTTTCTCTTTGTCCTTTAAGTTCTTTTTGCCATTGATTTGAATCAAGACTTAATCCGTAATGAATTGGTTTCTCTTTGTCTTTTGAGTTCCTTTGGACAAAGATTGGAATCAAGTCTTAATCATTAAGGAATTGGTTTCTCTTTGGGCTGTAAGTTTTTTTGCTCGTTGATTGAAGTCAAGTCTTAATCCCTAATGAATTGGTTTGTCTGTAAGTTCTTTTGGCCGTTGATTGGAATCAAGTCTTAATCAGTAATGAATTGGTTTCTCTTTTTCCTTTAAGTTATTTTGGCCAAAGATTGGAATCAAGTCTTCATCATTAAGGAATTGGTTTCTCTTTGTCCTTTAAGTTCTTTCGGCCATTGATTGAAGTCAAGTCTTAATCGTAATGAATTGGTTTCTCTTTGTCCTTTAAGTTCTTTCAACCAAAGATTGGAATCAAGTCTTAATCATTAAGGAATTGGTTTCTCATTGTTTTAAGTTCTTTTTGCCATTGATTTGAATGAAGTGTTTATCCGTATTGAATTGGTTTCTCTTCGTCCTTTGAGTTCTTTTGGACAAAGATTAGAATCATGTCTTAATCGATAAAGAATTGGTTTATCTTTGTCCTTTAAGGTCTTTTCGCCAAAGGTTGCAATCAAGTCTTAATCATTAAGGAATTGGTTTCTCTTTGTCCTTTAAGTTCTTTTGGCCATTGATTGAAGTCAAGTCTTAATCCGTAATGAATTGATTTCCCTTTGTCCTTTAAGCTCTTTTGGCCATTGATTAGACTCAAGTTTCAATCTGTAATGAATTGGTTTCTTTTTGCCCTTTAAGTTCTTTTGGCCATTGATTGAATTGGTTTCTCTTTGTGTTTTAAGTTCTTTTGGCCAAAGTTTGAAATCAAGTCTTTATCATTAAGGAATTGGCTTCTCATTGTTTTCATTTCTTTTTGACATTGATTTGAATCAAATCTTAATCCGTAATGTATTGGTTTCTCTTTGTCCTTTAGGTTCTTTTGGACAAAGATTGGAATCAAGTCTTAATCATTAAGGAAATGTTTTTCTTTGTCCTTTAAGTTCTTTTGGCCATTGATTGGAATCAAGTCTTAATTCATAATGAATTGGTTTCTCTTTTTCCTTTAAGTTCTTTTGGACAAAGATTGGAATCAAGCCTTAATCATTAAGGAATTGGTTTCTCTTTGTCCTTTAACTTCTTTTGACCATTGATTGGAATCAAGTCTTAATCCATAATGAATTGGTTTGCCTTTGTCCTTTAAGTTCTTTTGGTCAACAATTGGAATCAAGTCTTAATCATTAAGGAATTGGTTTCTCTTTGTCCTTTAAGTTCTTTTGGCCATTTATTGAAATCAAGTCTTAATCCGTAATGAATTGGTTTCTCTTTGTCCTTTAAGTTCTTTTGGCCAAAGTTTGAAATCAAGTCTTTCTCATTAAGGAATTGGTTTCTCATTGTTTTCATTTCTTTTTGACATTGATTTGAATCAAGTCTTAATCCGTAATGAATTGGTTTCTCTTTGTCCTTTAGGTTCTTTTGGACAAAGATTGGAATCAATTCTTAATCATTAAGGAATTGGTTTCTCTTTGTCCTTTAAGTTCTTTTGGCCATTTATTGAAATCAAGTCTTAATCCGTAATGAATTGGTTTCTCTTTGTGATATGATTCAAGGGGAAAGTTTAGTGTTGTGATTGATTTTTGTTTGTTTTTAACCAGAAATGGATATAGACGCCACAGTCAAGAGAAGATGGGAAGGTGAGTGATAAGTCTTGTTTTGAATCGCTCAATTCCGAGGTCTGTAGAGTGAGATACAAAACTGTTTTAACAAGACATCTGGAGCCCTATTTTCTGCGTGAACTTGTTTTTGATTTGATCATATTTCTTGTGTCCAAGTCCTAGATAGATCCTAATTCAAAGCTTATGATACAAAATTCATCATTTGGTATCAGAGCTAGTCACTAGGGCTAGTTGTGGATGTGAATTCAGAGGAAAAAGGGGCTGTTTGGGTGTTGTTTTTGCAGAAGAAAAAAACCCAGAAATTTGATTGCTTGAAGGCTGCAAGGAGGCTTTGCATTGGCTGGCAAGTAGGTATTCATAAAATCCTGATTTTAATTGCTTGTTTGAAGCCTAATTTGAAGGAATTCAAATTCTGAATTGGAACTGTTTGGAGGTTAATTTGGTGCTGAAATTTATATCACATGTGGCTGGGATTTGTTGAACAATTGTTAGTGATTTGAAGGATAAAATTCTGCATTCATATTAAGAAAAAAGGGAAAAGAAGGAAAACAGAATTGAAGTTAAAAAAAAAAAAAAAGGAGTAAAGTGGAAGTGGCTGAAGTTGACATGGGAAACTTGAGTTGGTAAAAAAATAAAGAAATTGAGTTCTTGAGCTATCTTGAAATTCTGGATTTAGAGGGCTTGGAATTTCTTTCACTAAGTTTCTTTGATCTATTTCTTGTTTCTAAGTTGATATCCTTGTTCCTTTGGTTGTTAATCTTTTGTTTGTAGTAATTTGTGTTCCTTTGTTCTTCTTAGTTGAAGTTTATACCTTTGCTGTCTTAAACTTGTGAGTTTGTTTTCTTGTCATTTTCTTAAGTTGTGCCTTGTGTCTTGTCTCATATTTGTTTTCCATAGAATCCGTGTTGATCTTTCTTGTCTTGTGTTTGCTGCCCTTAAGTGATTCTTGATAATTGATTGTTTGATCTAGTAAGAACCTTAAGCTAGAGGAAGAGTGGAAAAAGGCAAGAGAGTTACATTACATAAAAGCCAATTTTGAGTGCAACAAACACGAGTGATACATCTTTAAGAGTGTAAACACGTGAGACGTGTGGTGAGGTCCTATTGCTTTCACTGTTGTTTTCTTTTTACTTGAATTATGGCAGGAACAGGTGGTGATGGCAACCCTCATCCTGAGGGAAACAACAGATTGTTAGTGGAGGCTATTACAGCTCAAATGGAAAGGATGATGAGGGAGCATACAGAGGAGTTATATGAGAGAATTGACCAATTAGAAAATCAAGGACATCATGATGATGATGGAGGTAGAAGGAGGCTTACTGGAAGGAGGAGAGAAAATGAGGAAGAACCAAGAGGAAACCGAGATGAGGGAGTAAGAGTTACCATTCCACCATTTAGGGGTAAAAGTGATCCTGAAGCTTATGTAGAGTGGGAGATGAAGGTAGGACAAGTTTTTTCTTGTCATACCCTGACTGAAGAGAGAAAAATTAAATTGGCTACCTTAGAGTTCACAGATTATGCCTTGGTGTGGTGGGATCAATTTCAAAAGGAAAAAAGGATGGGAGCTGGAGGATGTGTTCTGATTGCAGAGTCATCAACAACATCACCATCAAGTACAGGCATCCCATCCCCAGGTTTTCTAAAATGGCTCACTTTATACCTTGCAAGAAGGTGGATGATGCATGTCATGTAGCTGACTTATTCTTCAAAGAGGTGGTAAGAGTGTATGGTTTGCCTAGGAGAATTGTGAGTGATCAAGACTCTAAATTCCTTAGTCATTTTTGGAGGACCTTGTGGGGAAAGATTGGCACTAAACTTTTGTTTTCAACTACATGCAACTACATGCCATCCCCAAATTGATGGGCAAACAGAGGTGGTAAATAAAACTCTTTCTACTCTTCTTAGAGCTATTATTAAGAAAAATCTTAGAACTTGGGAAGAGTGTTTGCCACATGTTGAGTTTGCTTATAATAGGGCAGTACATAGTACTACTCAGCTTTCACCATTTGAAATTGTTTATGGTTTTAATCCTTTGACTCCTTTGGATTTATCGCCTTTACCTAACATTTCTCAATTGAAAGATAAGTCTGGCCAGGAAAAAGCTGATTATGTCAAGAAGTTGCATGAGAAGATCAAGGCCCAAATTGAGAAGAAAATGGAAGGGTATGCTAAACATGCAAACAAAGGAAGGAGGAAGGTAACTTTTGAACCAGGTGACTGGGTATGGGTACACTTCAGGAAGGAAAGATTTCCATCTCAACGAAAGTCTAAGCTGATGCCAAGGGGAGATGGACCTTTCCAAGTATTGGCCAAGATCAATGATAATGCCTATAAGATCTATTTACCAGGTGAGTATGGTGTGAGTGCTACTTTTAATGTGGCTGACTTGTCCCTCTATGATGCAGGCGATGACTTACAAGATTTGAGGACAAATGCTTCTCAAGAAGGAGGGAATGATGAGGACACAAAGGCCTAAGCCCAAGTCCAAAAAGAAGCCCAAGATCCAATACAAGGCCTAGGAGGACCCATGACAAGAGCTAGAGCAAAGAAGGCCCAAGAAGCTGTCAAACATGTGATTATCTCCTTGTTGGAAGCCCAAACACAATTTGAAGCCCAATATCCAAATGAAGTCCAACACATGAATCTGAGGATTTACACATGCGTAGCCCACTTGGGATGAGAAGAAAAGGGCCCAAAGTGTCAATCTGAATTAGCAAGACTTTAGTTGTTTATTTTATTTTCCTATTGTTATGCTGTGATAAAAAAAAGGAAATACAAATTATCTATAGTAGGAATAGAACCCAAGCACTTGAGGCTGAATATGTCTACTCAACCACTGGAACATATCAGTAATGCTTATGCTAAGGGGTTTTGCTTTTAGTTTTGTTAAGTCTTAGGGGCAAACTCTTAAACTGATTTGTATTAAAACATTTGGAGATCAATAGACAATGAATCTGAATGTTTCAGAAATTGTGAGTTTTTCTCTACTAGGGTTCTTCCTTGCATCATTTGATCTTATCAAGAATCCTCCAATTCTTGTGGTGATCCTTCTTGGCTTATCAAACTAGGTTTGTGGCGCCATCTTATCTTGTTTCTTTTTCCATCAATTTCGCTCAATTTTCCCAGAATTCGTCTCAATTATCTCTTGCTCATATCTCGACTTATACGTATTGTTTTTCGATGATTCTTGAGTCTAAATTGAGTTTCAGAACGTCATCTTTCTTTTCGTTTTTGAATCGCTCAATTCCGAGGTCTGTAGAGTGAGATACGAAACTGTTTTAACAAGACGTCTGGAGCCCTATTTTCTACGTGAACCTGTTTTTGATTTGTTCATATTTCTTGTGTCCAAGTCCTAGATAAATCCTAATTCAAAGCTTATGATACAAAATTCATCACTTTGTCCTTTAAGTTCTTTCGGCGAAAGTTTGAAATCAAGTCTTTATCATTAAGGAATTGGTTTCTCATTGTTTTCATTTCTTTTTGACATTGATTTGAATCAAGTCTTAATCCATAATGTATTGGTTTCTCTTTGTCCTTTAGGTTCTTTTGGACAAAGATTGGAATCAAGTCTTAATCATTAAGGAATTGGTTTCTCTTTGTCGTTTAAGTTCTTTTGGCCATTGATTGGAATCAAGTCTTAATCCATAATGAATTGGTTTGCCTTTGTCCTTTAAGTTCTTTTGGCCATTTATTGAAATCAAGTCTTAATCTGTAATGCATTGGTTTCTCTTTGTCCTTTAAGTTCTTTTGGCGAAAGTTTGAAATCAAGTCTTTATCATTAAGGAATTGGTTTCTCATTGTTTTCATTTCTTTTTGACATTGATTTGAATCAAGTCTTAATCCATAATGTATTGGTTTCTCTTTGTCCTTTAGGTTCTTTTGGACAAAGATTGGAATCAAGTCTTAATCATTAAGGAATTGGTTTCTCTTTGTCGTTTAAGTTCTGTTGGCCATTGATTGGAATCAAGTCTTAATCCATAATGAATTGGTTTGCCTTTGTCCTTTAAGTTCTTTTGGCCAACAATTGGAATTAAGTGTTAATCATTAAGGAATTGGTTTCTCTTTGTCCTTTAAGTTCTTTTGGCCATTGATTGAAATCGAGTCTTAATCCGTAATGAATTGGTTTCTCTTTGTCCTTTAAGTTCTTTTGGCCAAAGATTGAAATCAAGTGTTTATCATTAAAGAATTGGTTTCTCATTGTTTTCATTTCTTTTCGACATTGATTTGAATCAAGTCTTAATCCGTAATGTATTGGTTTCGCTTTGTCCTTTAGGTTCTTTTGGACAAAGATTGGAATCAAGTCTTAATCATTAAGGAATTGGTTTCTCTTTGTCCTTTAGGTTCTTTCGGCCATTGATTGAAATCAAGTCTTAATCTGTAATGAATTGGTTTCTGTTTGTCATTTAAGTTCTTTTGGCCAACGATTGGAATCAAGTCTTAATCATTAAGGAATTGGTTTCTCTTTGTCCTTTAAGTTCTTTTGGCTATTGATTGGAATCAAGTCTTAATCCATAATGAATTGGTTTGCCTTTGTCCTTTAAGTTCTTTTGGCCAACGATTGGAATCAAGTCTTAATCATTAAGGAATTGGTTTCTCTTTGTCCTTTAAGTTCTTTTGGCCATTTATTGAAATCAAGTGTTTATCATTAAGGAATTGGTTTCTCATTGTTTTCATTTCTTTTTGACATTGATTTGAATCAAGTCTTAATCCATAATGTATTGGTTTCGCTTTGTCTTTTAGGTTCTTTTGACAAAGATTGGAATCAAGTCTTAATCATTAAGGAATTGGTTTCTCTTTGTCCTTTAGATTCTTTCGGCCATTGATTGAAATCAAGTCTTAATCTGTAATGAATTCATTTCTGTTTGTCATTTAAGTTCTTTTGGCCAGCGATTGAAATCAAGTCTTAATCATTAAAGAATTGGTTTCTCTTTGTCCTTTAAGTTCTTTTGGCCATTAATTGAGATCAAGTCTTAATCTGTAATGAATTGGTTTCTCTTGGTCCTTTAAGTTCTTTTTGCCAAAGATTGAAATCAAGTCTTTATCATTAAGGAATTGGTTTCTCATTGTTTTCATTTCTTTTTGACATTGATTTGAATCAAGTCTTAATCCGTAATGTATTGGTTTCGCTTTGTCCTTTAGGTTTTTTTTGACAATGATTGGAATCAAGTCTTAATCATTAAGGAATCCGTTTCTCTTTGTCCTTTAATTTCTTTTGGCTATTGATTGGAATCAAGTCTTAATCCATAATGAATTGGTTTGCCTTTGTCCTTTAAGTTCTTTTGGCCAATGATTGGAATCAACTCTTAATCATTAAGGAATTGGTTTCTCTTTGTCCTTTAAGTTCTTTTGGCCATTTATTGAAATCAAATCTTAATCTGCAATGAATTGGTTTCTCTTTGTCCTTTAAGTTCTTTAGGCCAAAGATTGAAATCAAGTTTTTATCATTAAGGAATTGGTTTCCCACTGTTTTCATTTCTTTTTGACATTGATTTGAATCAAGTCTTAATCCGTAATGTATTGGTTTCCCTTTGTCCTTTAGGTTATTTTGGACAAAGATTGGAATCAAGTCTTAATCATTAAGGAAATGTTTTTCTTTGTCCTTTAAGTTCTTTCGGCCATTGATTGGAATCAGGTCTTAATCCATAATGAATTGGTTTGCCTTTGTCCTTTAAGTTCTTTTGGCCAAAGATTGAAATCAAGTCTTTATCATTAAGGAATTGGTTTCCCACTGTTTTCATTTCTTTTTGACATTGATTTGAATCAAGTCTTAATCCGTAATGTATTGGTTTCTCTTTGTCCTTTAGGTTCTTTTGGACAAAGATTGGAATCAAGTCTTAATCATTAAGGAATTGGTTTCTCTTTGTCCTTTCAGTTCTTTTGGCCATTGATTGGAATCAAATTTTAATTCATAATGAATTGGTTTCTCTTTGTCCTTCAAGTTCTTTTGGACAAAGATTGGAATCAAGTCTTAATCATTAAGGAATTGGTTTCTCTTTGTCCTTTAACTTCTTTTGGCCATTGATTGGAATCAGGTCTTAATCCATAATGAATTGGTTTGCCTTTGTCCTTTAAGTTCTTTTGGCCAAAGATTGAAATCAAGTCTTTATCATTAAGGAATTGGTTTCCCACTGTTTTAATTTCTTTTTGACATTGATTTCAATCAAGTCTGAATCCGTAATGTATTGGTTTCTCTTTGTCCTTTAGGTTCTTTTGGACAAAGATTGGAATCAAGTCTTAATCATTAAGGAATTGGTTTTTCTTTGTCCTTTAAGTTCTTTTAGCCTTGGATTGGAATTAAGTCATAATCCATAATGAATTGGTTTGCCTTTGTCCTTGAAGTTCTTTTGGCCAACGATTGGAATCAAGTCTTAATCATTAAGGAATTGGTTTCTCATTGTTTTCATTTCTTTTTGACATTGATTTGAATCAAGTCTTAATCCATAATGTATTGGTTTCTCTTTGTCCTTTAGGTTCTTTTGGACAAAGATTGGAATCAAGTCTTAATCATTAAGGAATTGGTTTCTCTTTGTCCTTTAACTTCTTTTGGCCATTGATTGAAATTGAGTCTTTATCCATAATGAATTGGTTTCTCTTTGTCCTTTAAGTTCTTTTGGCCAAAGATTGAAATGAAGTCTTTATCATTAAGGAATTGGTTTCTCTTTGTCCTTTAAGTTCTTTTGGCCATTTATTGAAATCAAGTCTTAATCCGTAATGAATTGGTTTCTCTTTGTCCTTTAGGTTCTTTTGGACAAAGATTGGAATCAAGTCTTAATCATTAAGGAATTGGTTTCTCTTTGTCCTTTAAGTTCTTTTAGCCATTGATTGGAATCAAGTTTTAATTCATAATGAATTGGTTTCTCTTTGTCTTTCAAGTTCTTTTGGACAAAGATTGGAATCAAGTCTTAATCATTAAGGAATTGGTTTCTCTTTGTCCTTTAACTTCTTTTGGCCATTGATTGGAATCAGGTCTTAATCCATAATGAATTGGTTTGCCTTTGTCCTTTAAGTTCTTTTGGCCAAAGATTGAAATCAAGTCTTTATCATTAAGGAGTTGGTTTCCCACTGTTTTCATTTCTTTTTGACATTGATTTCAATCAAGTCTGAATCCGTAATGTATTGGTTTCTCTTTGTTCTTTAGGTTCTTTTGGACAAAGATTGGAATCAAGTCTTAATCATTAAGGAATTGGTTTTTCTTTATCCTTTATGTTCTTTTGGCCTTTGATTGGAATTAAGTCTTAATCCATAATGAATTGGTTTGCCTTTGTCCTTGAAGTTCTTTTGGCCAACGATTGGAATCAAGTCTTAATCATTAAGGAATTGGTTTCTCATTGTTTTCATTTCTTTTTGACATTGATTTGAATCAAGTCTTAATCCATAATGTATTGGTTTCTCTTTGTCCTTTAGGTTCTTTTGGACAAAGATTGGAATCAAGTCTTAATCATTAAGGAATTGGTTTCTCTTTGTCCTTTAAGTTCTTTTGGCCATTGATTGAAATTGAGTCTTAATACGTAATGAATTGGTTTCTCTTTGTCCTTTAAGTTCTTTTGGCCAAAGATTGACATGAAGTCTTTATCATTATGGAATTGGTTTCTCTTTGTCCTTTAAGTTCTTTTGGCCATTTATTGAAATCAAGTCTTAATCCGTAATGAATTGGTTTCTCTTTGTCCTTTAGGTTCTTTTGGACAAAGACTGGAATCAAGTCTTAATCATTCAGGAATCGGTTTCTCTTTGTCCTTTAATTTCTTTTGGCCATTGATTGGAATCAAGTCTTAATTCATAATGAATTGGCTTCTCTTTGTCCTTTAAGTTCTTTTGGACAAAGATTGGAATCAAGTCTTAATCATTAAGGAATTGGTTTCTCTTTGTCCTTTAAGTTATTTTTGGCCATTTATTGAAATCAAGTCTTAATCCGTAATGAATTGGTTTCTCTTTGTCCTTTAAGTTCTTTTGGCCAAAGTTTGAAATCAAGTCTTTATCATTCAGGAATTGGTTTCTCATTGTTTTCATTTCTTTTTGACATTGATATCAATCAACTCTTAATCCGTAATGAATTGGTTTCTCTTTGTCCTTTAGGTTCTTTGGGACAAGGATTGGAATCAAGTCTTAATTCATAATGAATTGGCTTCTCTTTGTCCTTTAAGTTCTTTTGGACAAAGATTGGAATCAAGTCTTAATCATTAAGGAATTGGTTTCTCTTTGTCCTTTAAGTTCTTTTGGCCATTTATTGAAAACAAGTATTAATCCGTAATGAATTGGTTTCTCTTTGTCCTTTAAGTTCTTTTGGCCAAAGTTTGAAATCAAGTCTTTATCATTAAGGAATTGGTTTCTCATTGTTTTCATTTCTTTTTGGCTTTGATTTCAATCAAGTATTAATCCGTAATGAATTGGTTTCTCTTTGTCCTTTAGGTTCTTTGGGACAAGGATTGGAACCAAGTCTTAATCATTAAAGAATCGGTTTCTCTTTGTCCTTTAATTTCTTTTGGCCATTGATTGGAATCAAGTCTTAATTCATAATGAATTGGCTTCTCTTTGTCCTTTAAGTTCTTTTGGGCAAAGATTGGAATCAAGTCTTAATCATTAAGGAATTGGCTTCTCTTTGTCCTTTAAGTTCTTTTGGCCATTTATTGAAATCAAGTCTTAATCCGTAATGAATTGGTTTGCCTTTGTTCTTTAAGTTCTTTTGGCCAAAGATTGAAATCAAGTCTTTATCATTAAGGAATTGGTTTCCCACTGTTTTCATTTCTTTTTGACATTGATTTGAATCAAGTCTTAATCTGTAATGTATTGGTTTCTCTTTGTCATTTAGGTTCTTTTGGACAAAGATTGGAATCAAGTCTTAATCATTAAGGAATTGGTTTCTCTTTGTCCTTTCAGTTCTTTTGGCCATTGATTGGAATCAAATTTTAATTCATAATGAATTGGTTTCTCTTTGTCCTTCAAGTTCTTTTGGACAAAGATTGGAATCAAGTCTTAATCATTAAGGAATTGGTTTCTCTTTGTCCTTTAACTTCTTTTGGCCATTGATTGGAATCAGGTCTTAATCCATAATGAATTGGTTTGCCTTTGTCCTTTAAGTTCTTTTGGCCAAAGATTGAAATCAAGTCTTTATCATTAAGAAATTGGTTTCCCACTGTTTTAATTTCTTTTTGACATTGATTTCAATCAAGTCTGAATCCGTAATGTATTGGTTTCTCTTTGTCCTTTAGGTTCTTTTGGACAAAGATTGGAATCAAGTCTTAATCATTAAGGAATTGGTTTTTCTTTGTCCTTTAAGTTCTTTTGGCCTTGGATTGGAATTAAGTCTTAATCCATAATGAATTGGTTTGCCTTTGTCCTTGAAGTTCTTTTGGCCAACGATTAGAATCAAGTCTTAATCATTAAGGAATTGGTTTCTCATTGTTTTCATTTCTTTTTGACATTGATTTGAATCAAGTCTTAATCCATAATGTATTGGTTTCTCTTTGTCCTTTAGGTTCTTTTGGACAAAGATTGGAATCAAGTCTTAATCATTAAGGAATTGGTTTCTCTTTGTCCTTTAACTTCTTTTGGCCATTGATTGAAATTGAGTCTTTATCCGTAATGAATTGGTTTCTCTTTGTCCTTTAAGTTCTTTTGGCCAAAGATTAAAATGAAGTCTTTATCATTAAGGAATTGGTTTCTCTTTGTCCTTTAAGTTCTTTTGGCCATTTATTGAAATCAAGTCTTAATCCGTAATGAATTGGTTTCTCTTTGTCCTTTAGGTTCTTTTGGACAAAGATTGGAATCAAGTCTTAATCATTAAGGAATTGGTTTCTCTTTGTCCTTTAAGTTCTTTTGGCCATTGATTGGAATCAAGTTTTAATTCATAATGAATTGGTTTCTCTTTGTCTTTCAAGTTCTTTTGGACAAAGATTGGAATCAAGTCATAATCATTAAGGAATTGGTTTCTCTTTGTCCTTTAACTTCTTTTGGCCATTGATTGGAATCAGGTCTTAATCCATAATGAATTGGTTTGCCTTTGTCCTTTAAGTTCTTTTGGCCAAAGATTGAAATCAAGTCTTTATCATTAAGGAGTTGGTTTCCCACTGTTTTCATTTCTTTTTGACATTGATTTCAATCAAGTCTGAATCCGTAATGTATTGGTTTCTCTTTGTTCTTTAGGTTCTTTTGGGTTTCTCTTTGTTCTTTAGGTTCTTTTGGACAAAGATTGGAATCAAGTCTTAATCATTAAGGAATTGGTTTTTCTTTGTCCTTTAAGTTCTTTTGGCCTTTGATTGGAATTAAGTCTTAATCCATAATGAATTGGTTTGCCTTTGTCCTTGAAGTTCTTTTGGCCAACGATTGGAATCAAGTCTTAATCATTAAGGAATTGGTTTCTCATTGTTTTCATTTCTTTTTGACATTGATTTGAATCAAGTCTTAATCCATAATGTATTGGTTTCTCTTTGTCCTTTAGGTTCTTTTGGACAAAGATTGGAATCAAGTCTTAATCATTAAGGAATTGGTTTCTCTTTGTCTTTTAAGTTCTTTTGGCCATTGATTGAAATTGAGTCTTAATCCGTAATGAATTGGTTTCTCTTTGTCCTTTAAGTTCTTTTGGCCAAAGATTGACATGAAGTCTTTATCATTATGGAATTGGTTTCTCTTTGTCCTTTAAGTTCTTTTGGCCATTTATTGAAATCAAGTCTTAATCCGTAATGAATTGGTTTCTCTTTGTCCTTTAGGTTCTTTTGGACAAAGACTGGAATCAAGTCTTAATCATTCAGGAATCGGTTTCTCTTTGTCCTTTAATTTCTTTTGGCCATTGATTGGAATCAAGTCTTAATTCATAATGAATTGGCTTCTCTTTGTCCTTTAAGTTCTTTTGGACAAAGATTGGAATCAAGTCTTAATCATTAAGGAATTGGTTTCTCTTTGTCCTTTAAGTTATTTTTGGCCATTTATTGAAATCAAGTCTTAATCCGTAATGAATTGGTTTCTCTTTGTCCTTTAAGTTCTTTTGGCCAAAGTTTGAAATCAAGTCTTTATCATTCAGGAATTGGTTTCTCATTGTTTTCATTTCTTTTTGACATTGATATCAATCAACTCTTAATCCGTAATGAATTGGTTTCTCTTTGTCCTTTAGGTTCTTTGGGACAAGGATTGGAATCAAGTCTTAATTCATAATGAATTGGCTTCTCTTTGTCCTTTAAGTTCTTTTGGACAAAGATTGGAATCAAGTCTTAATCATTAAGGAATTGGTTTCTCTTTGTCCTTTAAGTTCTTTTGGCCATTTATTGAAAACAAGTATTAATCCGTAATGAATTGGTTTCTCTTTGTCCTTTAAGTTCTTTTGGCCAAAGTTTGAAATCAAGTCTTTATCATTAAGGAATTGGTTTCTCATTGTTTTCATTTCTTTTTGGCTTTGATTTCAATCAAGTATTAATCCGTAATGAATTGGTTTCTCTTTGTCCTTTAGGTTCTTTGGGACAAGGATTGGAACCAAGTCTTAATCATTAAAGAATCGGTTTCTCTTTGTCCTTTAATTTCTTTTGGCCATTGATTGGAATCAAGTCTTAATTCATAATGAATTGGCTTCTCTTTGTCCTTTAAGTTCTTTTGGGCAAAGATTGGAATCAAGTCTTAATCATTAAGGAATTGGCTTCTCTTTGTCCTTTAAGTTCTTTTGGCCATTTATTTAAATCAAGTCTTAATCCGTAATGAATTGGTTTCTCTTTGTCCTTTAAGTTCTTTTGGCCAAAGTTTGAAATCAAGTCTTTCTCATTAAGGAATTGGTTTCTCATTGTTTTCATTTCTTTTTGACATTGATTTGAATCAAGTGTTAATCCGTAATGAATTGGTTTCTCTTTGTCCTTTATGTTCTTTTGGACAAAGATTGGAATCAAGTCTTAATCATTAATGAATCGGTTTCTCTTTGTCCTTTGATTTCTTTTGGCCATTGATTGGAATCAAGTCTTAATTCATAATGAATTGGTTTCTCTTTGTCCTTTAGGTTCGTTTGGACAAAGATTGGAATCAAGTCTTAATCATTAAGGAATTGGTTTCTCTTTGTCCTTTAAGTTCTTTTGGCCATTTATTGAAATCAAGTCTTAATCCGTAATGAATTGGTTTCTCTTTGTCCTTTAGGGTCTTTTGGACAATCAAGTCTTAATCATTAAGGAATTGGTTTCTCTTTGTCCTTTAAGTTCTTTTGGCCATTTATTGAAATCAAGTCTTAATCCATAATGAATTGGTTTCTCTTTGTCCTTTAAGTTCTTTTGGCCAAAGTTTGAAATCAAGTCTTTATCATTAAGGAATTGGTTTCTCATTGTTTTCATTTCTTTTTGACATTGATTTCAATCAAGTCTTAATCCATAATGAATTGGTTTCTCTTTGTCCTTTAGGTTCTTTGGGACAAGGATTGGAATCAAGTCTTAATCATTAAAGAATCGGTTTCTCTTTGTCCTTTAATTTCTTTTGGCCATTGATTGGAATCAAGTATTAATTCATAATGAATTGGTTTCTCTTTGTCCTTTAAGTTCTTTTGGACAAAGATTGGAATCAAGTCTTAATCATTAAGGAATTGGTTTCTCTTTGTCCTTTAAGTTCTTTTGGCCGTTTATTGAAATCAAGTCTTAATCCGTAATGAATTGGTTTCTCTTTGTCCTTTAAGTTCTTTTGGCCAAAGTTTGAAATCAAGTCTTTCTCATTAAGGAATTGGTTTCTCATTGTTTTCATTTCTTTTTGACATTGATTTGAATCAAGTGTTAATCCGTAATGAATTGGTTTCTCTTTGTCCTTTATGTTCTTTTGGACAAAGGTTGGAATCAAGTCTTAATCATTAAGGAATCGGTTTCTCTTTGTCCTTTGATTTCTTTTGGCCATTGTTTGGAATCAAGTCTTAATTCACAATGAATTGGTTTCTCTTTGTCCTTTAGGTTCTTTTGGACAAAGATTGGAATCAAGTCTTAATCATTAAGGAATTGGTTTCACTTTGTCCTTTAAGTTCTTTTGGCCATTTATTGAAATCAAGTCTTAATCCGTAATGAATTGGTTTCTCTTTGTCCTTTAAGTTCTTTTGGCGAAAGTTTGAAATCAAGTCTTTATCATTAAGGAATTGGTTTCTCTTTGTTCTTTAAGTTCTTTTGGCCATTTATTGAAATCAAGTCTTAATCCGTAATGAATTGGTTTCTCTTTATCCTCTAGGTTCTTTTGGACAAAGATTGGAATCAAGTCTTAATGATTAAGGAATCAGTTTCTGTAACACCCTCCTAAGTATAGTACTATGCTTAAGTCATAGTACCACACCCTGGAGTTGTTACGGTTACCTGAATGGACCTTATCTGACAAAGAACTTCATTGCGCTACTCTGATACCTCTTGAACTTTCTGGAAACAACACGGAAATAGGAGTGAGAATTATAAATTCTTAGTAGGATTCTCTATAATACACATGTAATGTCATCGTTGTCATCTCCAGTTTGCTTCGGCTTGTTATGAAAAAGGTGAACATGCTGCACAACTGTTTAATTTTACATTTCGAAAAAGCATGTCTTATCCGAAGCAAAGTTCATTTTAATCATACACTTGGCATTTGAGAGAATCCATAAAAATTCATGTCATGAATCATATTGGGACTAATAACTGAAATACAATAAGTACGATAGCATCAATATACTAGAGGCATAACTTCGACATATACTTTATTGGAACTACATCATATTAAGATGATGCCCACATGACATCAATATGCTGAGAACATAACATCTGCACATAACTTATCTTGTATTTTAGATTCATGCATAGACATAGAACTTGCTTTTCTTTCTTTATCTCTCTTTTCATCATAAAATCTTTACGTGCCACATTCCAGAGTATGATCGCCATGTCATACCCCATCAGAGCGTGATCGCCATGTCACGTTCCTTAGGAATATGGGATCTTTCTTTGGTACTTACACTAGCTGGGTCATGCCATGCCTCATATAAGTTCTGTCCCCGATACTCACACTAGCTGGGTCGATGCCATGCCTCATGTGAGTGGGGTGCCTGCTTAAGCTTTAATCTCTAGTCTTTAGTCTTTAATCTTTAGCTTTTACTCGGCACACCTAGGCGTTACGTATCGCCGTCCCTAGGGTGCTATTACTGCTCTTGGGTAGCCTGGCCTTGGAGTGAGCTCGTCAGCTTCACCTGTGACCGTCGTCACACCGACTCACCCGCAAGGGGACCCACTGCCTCTAGGTTGGAGGGACCCAATGTGCAACTGCCTCCAACATAGAGGGACCCAAGTCTTTAGCTGCCTTCACAAGGAGGGACCCATGTGCAACTGCCTCCGAGTGAAGGGACCCACATTCAATATATTTACATTCTTTCATTCTCATGCATAATCAAGCATAGTCATACTTAGTGTACTCGCACATATATCTCATCTATTTTCATGATTTTCACATACATGTTTATTTCATATAAAGGCCCGTAGCCTCCTTACCATTTTTACCGGTACTCATGCATATGCTTCATAGTTTATTCTCATATATCCTTTATTATACTTATGTCATTCTCAAATATAGGGTTTCTATATACCCATTCATACTCTAATTCTTCCTTACATCTAAACATTCATAGCTTCTTAGACTTCTGCCGTAAATCCGGCAGCATAACGGATCAGGTCCGTTTCCCCATGAATAGTGCCAGCTCTCACAGACAGTTCAATCATAGCAACATAAATCAACTTAACACATATATATCAAAGTCAAGCTGGCAATCCTCAACTCAAACTTTATAGGTTTCACTAACATTTGTAAAATTATCATTTTGGCCATCCTGCCAATTCTATTCGGTTCTGCCCGAATCTTGTATAATCCACCTTTATCTCTATTCAACTCATTTAAATCTGAAATTTGGATATGTCGTAGCTTTATATGTCTACTTTCTAACCTCTTTAGTCCCATATCATTTTGATTTATATAACTCAAGATATTTAACTTTTACCTCAGCCTATTCAGTCTCTAGCCCGAATCACACTCCTGGAATCATAAATTCAGTAAAAATCGAAACTAAGCTCAAATCCTGCGAAATTGGCCTCATATGGAAGCTAACAGGACAACCTTTCATTTGCCAAAGTTTCACTCCATTTGCTTGAGTATACCTCGAGTTATAAGTCCTGAAAGTCGACCTTCCTGAGCTACCCTATTTTGGCTCGGTTTAGACATAGAGTAACTTCCTCGAATCACTGGGAACAATTGGTACCATAACAAACTCGGAATCTTATATTGAGATGTTCCCCTATGTGTAAGCTTTCTAACAAAGTTGGTTTCACTCAATTTGGAGTTGTGTAGGGCGAGTTATACCCTCCACAAGTCACCCTGCCTGAATGAAATTCCTGAACCCTAGGTCAAACTTCAAAAATTCATATCTCTCTCAATACTAATCCAATGGCCTTATATTATATGTCTATTGAAAGCCCTGAATGTCTACTTTCATCTTAAAATGGTTTCATTGGATTTAACCGGTTGTAGGCTGCGCCGTACACTCCGTCATACGGACTGCCGTGGAATTCTCACTCAGACAGCATCCCACTTCTCCATTCCTTCTAATTTTCTCCTTCTAATCATAATCCTAACTCAAAACCTCCTATTAATTCAATCATAATTCATCATAATCCATCATAATACAGCCAATAATTCATCGAATACATAGAGAAAAATACAATTTCATGCAATCATATTGCAAGTAATTCAAAGACAGAATGGAATCCTACCTCTTTAGAGTATGACTTGAGCTAAGTGCTGAAACTTGGAGTGTTAGAACCTTGCTAAGCTGATGTGAGCCAAGGATGGGTTATGAGCTTACAAGACAAAGCCAAGGAGGAAGACGCATTAAAGGGAATTGGAGGACCCATGACAAGGTCCAAGACTAAGAGAATGAAGCAAGCTTTGGAAGGCTTAATAATGGAGCTCAAGGAAAAGGAGGATCCATGCACAATGGAGGCAACAACTAAATGGACCACATTCCTTCAACTTGAAAGTGAAATTGAGCCAACATGAAGACATAATTGTGAAGGCCCAAATCTACATGATCAAAGATGCATTCATGGGCTACAAGTGTCCAATTTAGTGGGTTAAGAATCTTGGACCTTAGTGGAAAATAAATAAGTCCAGTTTTTATTATTTTCTTTGTATTTTCGTATGTATTTTTGGGGGATTTTCTGAAGTGGGTTTTTAATATCTTTTGTGGGTTTTTAATGTCCTTTGAGAGTTACTAAGTTATTATTAGGTTAGTGGACTCCTATGGCTGCACTAGTGGAAAATAAATGTCACATGCATGAATGCATGGTAGTGGTGCAGAATACTAGCTTAGTGGGTCTAGTGGATATTAAATGCTTAGTGGGAAGTGTAGAAGAGGTTCAATGTTTCAGCCTCCACTAAGCCTATAAATAGGAGAACTCTTGTATTGCTAAAGCATCTTGAATTTGAATGAAATATGAGTTTTCTCTATTGTGAGAGCTTCCCTTGAGTTCTTGGGCAAAGAACTAATCTGATCTTATCAAGGCAACTTGTGGCGATCAAAACCTTCATGACTTATCACTCACCTTCTCATCTTTCTTGAGTGTGGCGTCAATATCCTTCTCTAAAACTGAATTTCAAGGTGATCCATTTCCAACTTTCGTATCATTTGGTATCAGAGCTTTGGCTACTTGATTTTCAGGTTTGTGTTTTCTTTGTCAATTCAAAAAAAAAAAAAATTTCCATTTTGGTTCTTGTTCATCTTTGTTGATCTATCATCCATAGTATCCCATTAGTGTCTTTCATTCTCCATCTCTATTTGTCACCAATTTCTGTTCTCTATTTGGGTCCTTTAGTCAAAAAAAAAAAAAAAAGTGTTACTAGAGTCATTTTGTTTCTGATTGAAAAAAAAAACGAAAATTTGAAAAAAAAAAAACGAAAATTCTGGGCAGAATAAAAAAAAAAAAAAGAAGGGATTTGTGAATTAAAAGGACTCTATTCTTTCTTTGTGAAATCTGAATTCAAAGATATTCCTTTCATTGCTCTTGATCTTTGTTGAATTTCTTGTTCTATCCATTTATGTCTCTTGTTCCATTCATATTTTCTTGTTGGGTTCTTGCTCACTTGATTGTCAACTTGCTGTCTTGAGAAAAATCATTGATAAGGTTCTTTTCTTAAGAGCTTATAAAAGAAGTTGTGTGGTAAAAGGCAAGAGTGAACATTACACAAAAGCCTATTTGAGTGCAACACACGAGTGGATAAATTTTAGTGCAAACACGTGAGTAGAGTGGTGAGGTCCTTCTAACATTTCTTTTATAATTTTCCTTGTCATCTTCTTTTTGTTGCAAGCATGAGTGGGGAAAGATCACCTAATTCCCCTAGGCAAGATCTTAATAGGCTTCAAATGGAGGCACTTACTCAACACTTTGAGAGAATGCTTCAAAGACAACTTGAAGGATTGCACGAAAGGATAGACCGACTTGAAGGAGGAAGAGTTTCCAACCGTGGGGGCAATTCTAATCATGAAGAATCTCATCAAGAAAGTGACCCATTCTATGATTCCCCAAGAGAAAGAAGGAGGCGTGAAGGGGGAAGAAGACATGAAAGAGGAGGTCGAGACCATAGACGTGATGATGATCTAGGAGGTGTGAAAGTCAAGGTACCTTCCTTCCAAGGGAGGAATAATCCCAAAACATACCTTGAGTGGGAGATGAAAATAGAACAAATCTTCTCATGCCACAATTACAATGATGCAAAGAAAGTAAAGGTGGCTGCCCTTGAGTTCACCGATTATGCCTTAATTTGGTGGGATCAAGTGCAAAAAGAGAGAAGAAGATATGGAGAGCATCCTATCAACACTTGGGATGAAATGAAGACTTTGATGAGAAGGAGATTTGTGCCTTCCCATTACCATAGGGAATTGCACAACAAATTGCAAAGACTCACCCAAGGGAGTAGGAGTGTGGATGAGTATTACAAAGAGATGGAGGTGGCATTGATTAGGGCCAATATTGTGGAGGATAGGGAAGCAACCATGGCTCGATTTCTCCATGGCCTAAATCGAGATATTGGAGACATTGTGGAGTTACAACATTATGTGGAGCTTGAAGACTTGGTTCATCAAGCAATGAAAGTGGAGCAACAATTGAAGAGAAAGGGTACTATGAAGAAATCATCTTCTTCAAACTACTCTTTAAGTTGGAAGGACAAGCCAAAGAAGGAGGGTTCTTCTTCTAATTCTAAGGAGGTAGCAAGCACTAAGAAGCCTATTCCTACTACTTCTTCTTCTACTTCTAAGAGTAGGGATATCAAGTGCTTTAGGTGTTTGGGAAAAGGACATATTGCATCCGAATGCCCAAATAAGAAGACTATGGTGGTGAGGGATAATGGGAGCATCTCTAGTGAAGAAATTTCATCTTATTCCTCTTCCTCAAGCGATGAGGAAAATGATGGAGCAGCCTATGCACAAGATGGAGATCTCTTGGTGGTTAGGAGATTATTGGGAAGTCAAGCCAAGGAGCATGAGGAGGACCAAAGAGAAAATATTTTTCATACTCACTGCCTTATTCAAGGTAAAACATGCTCTATGATCATTGATGGTGGGAGTTGAACCAATGTGGCAAGCACTAGGTTGGTCACCAAACTCAACCTAAAGACTACACCACATGCAAGACCATATAAGCTCCAATGGCTAAGTAATAGTGGTGAATTGGTAGTGAATCAGCAAGTGTTGATTAATTTCTCCATTGGCAAATATGAAGATCAAGTTCTATGTGATATTGTACCTATGGAGGCAAGCCACATTCTTCTTGGAAGACCTTGGCAGTTTGATAGGCGAGTTCACCATGATGGATTCTCCAACAAGTTCTCTTTTGTTCACAATTCTCATAAAGTCACACTTGTACCATTATCACCTAGGGAGGTTTGTGAGGATCAAATAAAAATGAGAGAGAAAAGAGAAAAGAAGAGCGAGAGCTTAAAAAAGAGAAAGAGTGTGTGAAAAAGAAAATACTTGATTTTGAGGACAAAACTCAAAAGAAAGGGGGGAAAGAAAAGAAAAGAGAGAATGAGGAAAAGAAAGAGAGAAAAATAGAAAATTTGTTTGCAAGTGGAAGTGAGGTGAAGAGAGCTTATTTGACAAGGCAGCCTATATTTCTTCTTTTGTGCAAGGAATCCTGCTTGGAAGCTAATACTAACTCCTTGCCTAGTGATGTTGTTGTTATTTTGCAGGAATTCAAGGATGTGTTTCCCAAGGAAGTGCCTCACGGTTTGCCACCAATGAGGGGGATAGAACACCGCATAGACCTCATTCCTAGTGCTTCTCTACCCAATAGGCCAGCCTATAGGAGCAACCCTCAAGAAACAAAGGAGATATAAAATCAAGTGGAGGAGTTGTTGCAAAAAGGATGGGTTAGAGAGAGCTTAAGTCCTTGTGCGGTACCCGTAATTTTGGTGCCTAAAAAGGATGGATCGTAGAGGATGTGCACTGATTGTAGAGCAATCAACAACATCACAATTCGGTATAGACATCCTATCCCTAGACTTGATGATTTGCTTGATGAATTGCATGGTGCTTGCTTCTTTTCTAAAATTGATTTGAAAAGCGGGTACCATCAAATTAGGATAAGGGAAGGGGATGAATGGAAAACTGCTTTCAAAACTAAATACGGATTGTATGAATGGTTGGTAATGCCTTTTGGGTTAACTAATGCACCAAGCACTTTTATGAGGCTTATGAACCATGTCTTACGAGAATTTCTTGGAAAATTTGTGGTTGTATACTTTGATGATATTTTGGTATATTCCAAGAGTTTTGATGAACATGTTGCACATCTCCAATCTGTCTTGCATGTCCTTAGAAAGGAGAAACTATATGCTAACTTGGAAAAGTGTTCTTTTGATTGATCATGTGGTTTTTCTTGGTTTTGTTATAAGTTCTAAAGGAGTGCAGGTTGATGAAGAGAAAGTTAAGGCCATTAGAGATTGGCCAACTCCTAAAGCGTGAGTGAGGTTAGGAGCTTCCATGGGTTGGCAAGTTTCTATAGAAGGTTTGTGAAGGATTTTAGCACATTGGCAGCACCCCTAAATGAAATTGTTAAGAAAAATGTGGGTTTTAAATGGGGGGAGAATCAAGAAAATGCATTTCAAGCACTTAAGGACAAACTCACACATGCACCCATTCTTGCTTTGCCTGATTTTCTAAATCATTTGAAATTGAATGTGATGCATCTAATGTGGGTATTGGGGCTGTTTTACTTCAAGATGGTCATCCCATTGCATATTTTAGTGAGAAATTAAGTGGAGCCACTCTTAACTATTCCACTTATGATAAAGAATTGTATGCACTTGTTAGAGCTTTGCAAACATGGCAGCATTATCTTTTGCCTAAAGAATTTGTCATTCATAGTGATCATGAATCTTTGAAGTATTTGAAAGGGCAAGGAAAGCTCAACAAAAGGCATGCAAAATGGGTTGAATTTCTTGAACAATTTCCTTATGTGATTAAGCATAAGCAAGGAAAGGTAAATGTTGTAGCAGATGCACTTTCAAGAAAGTATAATTTGCTTGCTACACTTGAAACTAAATTGCTTGGCTTTGAACATATCAAGGAATTGTATGTGCATGATCATGAATTTTCCCAATTATATGCTGCATGTGAAAAGAAATCACAAAAATGGGTTTGTTAGGCATGATAACTACTTGTTTAAGAATAATAGACTTTGTGTGCCTAAAGGATCCATGTGTGAATTGCTAGTTAGGGAAGCATATAAGGGGGGTTTAATGGGGCACTTTGGGGTTCAAAAGACCTTAGAAATGCTGCATGAACATTTTCATTGGCCACACATGAAGCATGATGTGCAGAAATTTTGTGAAAGGTGCATTGTGTGTAGAAAAGCAAAATCTAAGGTATCACCTCATGGACTTTACACTCCTTTGCCTATTCCTAATTCCCCTTGGACTGACTTGTCTATGGATTTTGTTTTAGGGCTACCACGCACCCAAAAAGGAAAGGACTCCATTTTTGTGGTAGTTGATAGATTCTCCAAGATGGCACACTTCATACCTTGCCACAAAGTGGATGATGCAACTCATGTGGCAGATTTGTTCTTCAAAGAGGTGGTAAGACTTCATGGCATGCCTAGGAGCATTGTTTCAGATCATGACACCAAATTCTTAAGCCATTTTTGGAGGACCTTATGGAATAAGCTGGGAATAAAGCTTCTTTTCTCCACCACATGCCACCCCCAAACTGATGGCCAAACTGAGGTGGCAAATAGGACTCTTTCTACTCTTCTTAGAGCAATTATTAAGAAGAACATTAAGTCTTGGGAAGAGTGTTTACCTCATGTTGAATTTGCTTATAATAGGGCTGTCCATTCTACTACTCAATTTTCTCCATTTGAGATTATTTATGGGTTCAATCCACTAACACCTCTTGATTTGCTTCCTTTACCTAACACTTCTTCTTTAGTTCACAAGGATGGCAAAACAAAGGCAGAATATGCGAAGAAGCTTCATGAGCAAGTTAAAGCTCAAATTGAGAAGAAAATGGAGCAATATGCAAATAGAGCCAACAAAGGGAGAAAAAGAGTTGTCCTTGAACTTGGAGATTGGGTGTGGGTTCATATGAGGAAGGAGAGGTTTCCTGCTCAAAGGAAATCAAAGCTTCAACCAAGAGGAGATGGACCATTCCAAGTGTTGGAAAGAATTAATGACAATGCTTACAAAATTGACTTGCCCGGTGAGTATGGTGTTAGTGCAACATTTAATGTGGCTGATTTGTGTCCTTTTGATGTAGGTGATGAAAACCTAAATTCGAGGTCGAATTCACCTAAAGAAGGAGGGAATGATGTGAGCCAAGGAGGGGTTATGAGCTTACAAGACAAAGCCAAGGAGGAAGACGCATTAAAGGGAATTGGAGGACCCATGACAAGGTCCAAGACTAAGAGAATGAAGCAAGCTTTGGAAGGCTTAATAATGGAGCTCAAGGAAAAGGAGGATCCATGCACAATGGAGGCAACAACTAAATGGACCACATTCCTTCAACTTGAAAGTGAAATTGAGCCAACATGAAGACATAATTGTGAAGGCCCAAATCTACATGATCAAAGATGCATTCATGGGCTACAAGTGTCCAATTTAGTGGGTTAAGAATCTTGGACCTTAGTGGAAAATAAATAAGTCCAGTTTTTATTATTTTCTTTGTATTTTCGTATGTATTTTTGGGGGATTTTCTGAAGTGGGTTTTTAATATCTTTTGTGGGTTTTTAATGTCCTTTGAGAGTTACTAAGTTATTATTAGGTTAGTGGACTCCTATGGCTGCACTAGTGGAAAATAAATGTCACATGCATGAATGCATGGTAGTGGTGCAGAATACTAGCTTAGTGGGTCTAGTGGATATTAAATGCTTAGTGGGAAGTGTAGAAGAGGTTCAATGTTTCAGCCTCCACTAAGCCTATAAATAGGAGAACTCTTGTATTGCTAAAGCATCTTGAATTTGAATGAAATCTGAGTTTTCTCTATTGTGAGAGCTTCCCTTGAGTTCTTGGGCAAAGAACTAATCTGATCTTATCAAGGCAACTTGTGGCAATCAAAACCTTCATGACTTATCACTCACCTTCTCATCTTTCTTGAGTGTGGCGTCAATATCCTTCTCTAAAACTGAATTTCAAGGTGATCCATTTCCAACTTTCGTATCATAAGCTTGGAGGAATGATGGAGTTGATTGAGAGAAGGGGAGGAGGAGGCTGGAACCAGAGGAAGAGGGAGAGTGGCGTAGATCAGCCAGAAATGAGGGGAAGGGTCTGACTTAAATAGATGGGGGTAGTTGGAATTGTGGGTGTTGATTGGTTGAAGTTTTGTGATTGAAGTTCGGCCATGTTGCCTGCTTTTGTGGCCAACTTGCTCTCTACGTCGTCCAAAAACTGGGATACGCTTCCGCTCTACCTGAAATCGGAACTCGTTCCTATATTACTTTAAGTCGGAACTCGTGACCTTTTTACAGTGCTTGAAGCTGAAACCGGACGTCGGAACTCGTACCATGTTGTTGGTGACTTGAGGAAATCTTGTTTATTCTGATACTTTGAATCAAGGTCGGATATCGGAAGTCATGCAGCTGACAATCATATAACCTCGGAATTCCCTATTTGAACTCGGGAATGTCAATGATGGATGTATACTCGGATATCGGAACTCGTTATCAAACTCGGAGTTCGGTACTTGTACCATGGTGTTGAACTATTACTTCTGAGGTCGGAAACCATATCGGAAATCGAAACCTCATCAAGTCGGATATTGGAACTCTGAAGCCTCTTATTACGAAGTCGGTACTTTACATACAGTGTGTTTGATGAGATCGGAACCGTGTATATTTTCCTTGAAACATAAGTCGGATATCGGGAATTCCAATAGTACGAGATCGGAAATCGGGTCTATGACTTGAGACGTGAAGTCGGGAATAGGATGAAATCGGAAATCGTTATGACATGAATGAACTCGTAACTCGTAAATAACCCCTTCTGTCATATTTTCAAAGACGAAATCGGAAATCGGAATTAATCACCCTGGGCTAAGTCGGAGCTCGGAAAACGGATGTTACAGTTTCTCTTTGTCCTTTGATTTCTTTTGGCCATTGATTGGAATCAAGTCTTAATTCATAATGAATTGGTTTCTTTTTGTCCTTTAAGATCTTTTGGACAAAGATTGGAATCAAGTCTTAATCATTAAGGAATTGGTTTCTCTTTGTCCCTTAAGTTCTTCTGACCATTTATTGAAATCAAGTCTTAATCAGTAATGAATTGATTTCTCTTTGTCCTTTAAGTTCTTTTGGCCAAAGTTTGAAATCAAGTCTTTATCATTAAGGAATTGGCTTCTCATTGTTTTCATTTCTTTTTGACATTGATTTGAATCAAGTCTAAATCCGTAATGTATTAGTTTCTCTTTGTCCTTTAGGTTCTTTTGGACAAAGATTGGAATCAAGTCTTAATCATTAAGGAAATGTTTTTCTTTGTCCTTTAAGTTCTTTCGGCCATTGATTGGAATCAAGTCTTAATTCATAATGAATTGGTTTCTCTTTGTCCTTTAAGTTCTTTCGGCCAAAGATTGGAATCAAGTCTTAATCCATAATGAATTGGTTTGCCTTTGTCCTTTAAGTTCTTTTGGCCAACAATTGGAATCAAGTCTTAATCATTAAGGAATTGGTTTCTCTTTGTCCTTTAAGTTCTTTTGGCCATTTATTGAAATCAAGTCTTAATCCGTAATGAATTGGTTTCTCTTTGTCCTTTAGGTTCTTTAGGACAAAGATTGGAATCAAGTCTTAATCATTAAGGAATCGGCTTCTCTTTGTCCTTTAATTTCTTTTGGCCATTGATTGGAATCAAGTCTTAATTCATAATGAATTGGTTTCTCTTTGTCCTTTAAGTTCTTTTGGACAAAGATTGGAATCAAGTCTTAATAATTAAGGAATTGGTTTCTCTTTGTCCTTTAAGTTCTTTTGGCCATTTATTGAAATCAAGTCTTAATCCGTAATGAATTGGTTTCTCTTTGTCCTTTAAGTTCTTTCGGCCAAAGTTTGAAATCAAGTCTTTCTCATTAAGGAATTGGTTTCTCATTGTTTTCATTTCTTTTTGACATTGATTTGAATCAAGTCTTAATCCGTAATGTATTCGTTTCTCTTTGTCCTTTAGGTTCTTTTGGACAAAGATTGGAATCAAGTCTTAATCATTAAGGATTTGGTTTCTCTTTGTCGTTTAAGTTCTTTTCGCCATTGATTGGAATCAAGTCTTAATCCATAATGAATTGGTTTGCCTTTGTCCTTTAAGTTCTTTTAGCCAACAATTGGAATTAAGTGTTAATCATTAAGGAATTGGTTTCTCTTTGCCCTTTAAGTTCTTTTGGCCATTGATTGAAATCGAGTCTTAATCCGTAATGAATTGGTTTCTCTCTATCCTTTAGGCCATTGATTGAAATCAAGTCTTAATCTGTAACGAATTCATTTCTGTTTGTCATTTAAGTTCTTTTATTGTGATTGAAATCAAGTCTTAATCATTAAAGAATTGGTTTCTCTTTGTCCTTTAAGTTCTTTTGGCCATTAATTGAAATCAAGTCTTAATCCGTAATGAATTGGTTTCTCTTTGGCCTTTAAGTTCTTTTTGCCAATGATTGAAATCAAGTCTTTATCATTAAGGAATTGGTTTCTCATTGTTTTCATTTCTTTTTGACATTGATTTGAATCAAGTCTTAATCCATAATGTATTGGTTTCGCTTTGCCCTTTAGGTTCTTTTGGACAAAGATTGGAATCAAGTCTTAATCATTCAGGAATTGGTTTCCCTTTGTCCTTTAAGTTCTTTTGGCCATTGATTGGAATCAAGTCTTAATCCATAATGAATTGGTTTGCCTTTGTCCTTTAAGTTCTTTTGGCCAACGATTGGAATCAAGTCTTAATCATTAAGGAATTGGTTTCTCGTTGTTTTCATTTCTTTTTGACGTTGATTTGAATCAAGTCTTAATCCGTAATGTATTAGTTTCGCTTTGTCCTTTAGGTTCTTTTGGACAAAGATTGGAATCAAGTCTTAATCATTAAGGAATTGGTTTCTCTTTGTCCTTTAGGTTCTTTCGGCCATTGATTGAAGTCAAGTCTTAATCTGTAATGAATTGGTTTTTGTTTGTCATATAAGTTCTTTTGGCCAACGATTGGAATCAAGTCTTAATCATTAAGGAATTGGTTTCTCTTTGTCCTTTAAGTTCTTTTGGCTATTGATTGGAATCAAGTCTTGATCCATAATGAATTGGTTTGCCTTTGTCCTTTAAGTTCTTTTGGCCAACGATTGGAATCAAGTCTTAATCATGAAGGAATTGGTTTCTCTTTGTCCTTTAAGTTCTTTTGGCCATTAACTGAAATCAAGTCTTAATCCGTAATGAATTGGTTTCTGTTTGTCCTTTATGTTCTTTTTGCCAAAGATTGAAATCAAGTCTTTATCATTAAGGAATTGGATTCTCATTGTTTTCATTTCTTTTTGACATTGATTTGAATCAAGTCTTAATCCGTAATGTATTGGTTTCGCTTTGTCCTTTAGGTTCTTTTGGACAAAGATTGGAATCAAGTCTTAATCATTAAGGAATCAGTTTGTCTTTGTCCTTTAAGTTCTTTTGGCTATTGATTGGAATCAAGTCTTAATCCATAATGAATTGGTTTGCCTTTGTGCTTTAAGTTCTTTTATTAACGATTGGAATCAAGTCTTAATCATTAAGGAATTGGTTTCTCTTTGTCCTTTAAGTTCTTTTGGCCATTTATTGAAATCAAGTCTTAATCCGTAATGAATTGGTTTCTCTTTGTCCTTTAAGTTCTTTTGGCCAAAGATTGAAATCAAGTCTTTATCATTAAGGAATTGGTTTCCCACTGTTTTCATTTCTTTTTGACATTGATTTGAATCACGTCTTAATCTGTAATGTATTGGTTTCGCTTTGTCCTTTAGGTTCTTTTGGACGAGGATTGGAATCAAGTCTTAATCATTAAGGAATTGGTTTCTCTTTGTCCTTCAGGTTTTTTCGGCCATTGACTTAAATCAAGTCTTAATCTGTAATGAATTAGTTTCTGTTTGTCATTTAAGTTCTTTTGGCCAACGATTGGAATCAAGTCTTAATCATGAAGGAATTGGTTTCTCTTTGTCCTTTAAGTTCTTTTGGCTATTGATTGGAATCAAGTCTTAATCCACAATGAATTGGTTTGCCTTTGTCCTTTAAGTTCTTTTGGCCAAGGATTGGAATCAAGTCTTAATCATTAAGGAATTGGTTTCTCTTTGTCCTTTAAGTTCTTTTGGCCATTAACTGAAATCAAGTCTTAATCCTAATGAATTGGTTTCTCTTTGTCCTTTAAGTTCTTTTTGGCAAAGATTGAAATCAAGTCTTTATCATTAAGGAATTGGTTTCTCATTGTTTTCATTTCTTTTTGACATTGATTTGAATCAAGTCTTAATCCGTAATGTATTGGTTTCGCTTTGTCCTTTAGGTTCTTTCGGACAATGATTGGAATCAAGTCTTAATCATTAAGGAATCGGTTTGTCTTTGTCCTTTAAGTTCTTTTGGCTATTGATTGGAATCAAGTCTTAATCCATAATGAATTGGTTTGCCTTTGTGCTTTAAGTTCTTTTGCCCAACGATTGGAATCAAGTCTTAATCATTAAGGAATTGGTTTCTCTTTGTCCTTTAAGTTCTTTTGGCCATTTATTGAAATCAAATCTTAATCTGCAATGAATTGGTTTCTCTTTGTCCTTTAAGTTCTTTTGGCCAAAGATTGAAATCAAGTCTTTATCATTAAGGAATTGGTTTCCCACTGTTTTCATTTCTTTTTGACATTGATTTGAATCACGTCTTAATCTGTAATGTATTGGTTTCGCTTTGTCCTTTAGGTTCTTTTGGACGAGGATTGGAATCAAGTCTTAATCATTAAGGAATTGGTTTCTCTTTGTCCTTCAGGTTTTTTCGGCCATTGACTTAAATCATGTCTTAATCTGTAATGAATTAGTTTCTGTTTGTCCTTTAAGTTCTTTTGGCCAACGATTGGAATCAAGTCTTAATCATTAAGGAGTTGGTTTCTCTTTGTCCTTTAAGTTTTTTTGGCTATTGATTGGAATCAAGTCTTAATCCATAATGAATTGGTTTGCCTTTGTCCTTTAAGTTCTTTTGGCCAACGATTGGAATCAAGTCTTAATCATTAAGGAATTGGTTTCTCATTGTTTTCATTTCTTTTTGACATTGATTTGAATCAAGTCTTAATCCGTAACGTATTAGTTTCGCTTTGTCCTTTAGGTTCTTTTGGACAAAGATTGGAATCAAGTCTTAATCATTAAGGAATTGGTTTCTCTTTGTCCTTTAGGTTCTTTCGGCCATTGATTGAAATCAAGTCTTAATCTGTAATGAAGTCATTTCTGTTTGTCATTTAAGTTCTTTTGGCCAACGATTGAAATCAAGTCTTAATCATTAAAGAATTGGTTTCTCTTTGTCCTTTAAGTTCTTTTGGCCATTAATTGAAATCAAGTCTTAATCCGTAATGAATTGGTTTCTCTTTGGCCTTTAAGTTCTTTTTGCCAAAGATTGAAATCAAGTCTTTCTCATTAAGGAATTGGTTTCTCATTGTTTTCATTTCTTTTTGACATTGATTTGAATCAAGTCTTAATCCTTAATGTATTGGTTTCGCTTTGCCCTTTAGGTTCTTTTCCACAAAGATTGGAATCAAGTCTTAATCATTAAGGAATTGGTTTCCCTTTGTCCTTTAAGTTCTTTTGGCCATTGATTGGATTCAAGTCTTAAACCATAATGAATTGGTTTGCCTTTGTCCTTTAAGTTCTATTGGCCAACGTTTGGAATCAAGTCTTAATCGTTAAGGAATTGGTTTCTCATTGTTTTCATTTCTTTTTAACATTGATTTGAATCAAGTCTTAATCCGTAATGTATTGGTTTCGCTTTGTCCTTGAGGTTCTTTTGGACAAAGATTGGAATCAAGTCTTAATCATTAAGGAATTGGTTTCCCTTTGTCCTTTAGGTTCTTCCGGCCATTGATTGAAATCAAGTCTTAATCTGTAATGAATTGGTTTCTGTTTGTCATTTAAGTTCTTTTGGCCAATGATTGAAATCAAGTCTTAATCTGTAATGAATTCATTTCTGTTTGTCATTTAAGTTATTTTGGCCAACGATTGAAATCAAGTCTTAATTATTAAGGAATTGGTTTCTCTTTGTCCTTTAAGTTCTTTTGGCTATTGATTGAAATCAAGTCTTAATCCATAATGAATTTGTTTGCCTTTGTCCTTTAAGTTCTTTTGGCCAACGATTGGAATCAAGTCTTAATCATTAAGGAATTGGTTTCTCTTTGTCCTTTAAGTTCTTTTGGCCATTTATTGAAATCCAGTCTTAATCCGTAATGAATTGGTTTCTGTTTGTCCTTTATGTTCTTTTTGCCAATGATTGGAATCAAGTGTTTATCATCAAGGAATTGGTTTCTCATTATTTTCATTTCTTTTTGACATTGATTTAAATCAAGTCTTAATCCGTAATGTATTGGTTTCACTTTGTCCTTTAGGTTCTTTTGGACAAAGATTGGAATCAAATCTTAATCATTAAGGAATTGGTTTCTCATTGTTTTCATTTCTTTTTGACATTGATTTGAATCAAGTCTTAATCCATAATTTATTGGTTTCGCTTTGCCCTTTAGGTTCTTTTGGACAAAGATTGGAATCAAGTCTTAATCATTAAGGAATTGGTTTCCCTTTGTCCTTTAAGTTCTTTTGGCCATTGATTGGAATCAAGTCTTAATCCATAATGAATTGGTTTGCCTTTGTCCTTTAAGTTCTTTTGGCCAACGATTGGAATCAAGTCTTAATCATTAAGGAATTGGTTTCTCATTGTTTTCATTTCTTTTTGACATTGATTTGAATCAAGTCTTAATCCGTAATGTATTGGTTTCGCTTTGTCCTTTAGGTTCTTTTAGACAAAGATTGGAATCAAGTCTTATTCATTAAGGAATTGGTTTCTCTTTGTCCTTCAGATTTTTTCGGCCATTGATTTAAATCAAGTCTTAATCTGTAATGAATTGGTTTCTGTTTGTCATTTAAGTTCTTTTGGCCAACGATTGGAATCAAGTCTTAATCATTAAGGAATTGGTTTCTCTTTGTCCTTTAAGTTCTTTTGGCTATTGATTGGAATCAAGTCTTTATCCATAATGAATTGGTTTGCCTTTGTCCTTTAAGTTCTTTTGGCCAACGATTGGAATCAAGTCTTAATCATTAAGGAATTGGTTTCTCCTTGTTTTCATTTCTTTTTGACATTGATTTGAATCAAGTCTTAATCCGTAATGTATTGGTTTCGCTTTGTCCTTTAGGTTCTTTTGGACAAAGATTGGAATCAAGTCTTAATCATTAAGGAATTGGTTTCTCTTTGTCCTTTAGGTTCTTTCGGCCATTGATTGAAATCAAGTCTTAATCTGTAATGAATTCATTTCTGTTTGTCATTTAAGTTCTTTTGGCCATTAATTGAAATCAAATCTTAACCCGTAATGAATTGGTTTCTCTTTGGCCTTTAAGTTCTGTTTGCCAAAGATTGAAATCAAGTCTTTATCATTAAGGAATTGGTTTCTCATTGTTTTCATTTCTTTTTGACATTGATTTGAATCAAATCTTAATCCATAATGTATTGGTTTCGCTTTGCCCTTTAGGTTCTTTTGAACAAAGATTGGAATCAAGTCTTAATCATTAAGGAATTGGTTTCCCTTTGTCATTTAAGTTCTTTTGGCCATTGATTGGAATCAAGTCTTAATCCATAATGAATTGGTTTGCCTTTGTCCTTTAAGTTCTTTTGGCCAACGATTGGAATCAGGTCTTAATCATTAAGGAATTGGTTTGTCATTGTTTTCATTTCTTTTTGACATTGATTTGAATCAAGTCTTAATCCGTAATGTATTAGTTTAGCTTTGTCCTTTAGGTTCTTTTGGACAAAGATTGGAATCAAGTCTTAATCATTAAGGAATTGGTTTCTCTTTGTCCTTTAGATTCTTTCGGCCATTGATTGAAATCAAGTCTTAATCTGTAATGAATTGGTTTCTGTTTGTCATTTAAGTTCTTTTGGCCAACGATTGGAATCAAGTCTTAATCATTAAGGAATTGGTTTCTCTTTGTCCTTTAAGATCTTTTGGCTATTGATTGAAATCAAGTCTTAATCCATAATGAATTGGTTTGCCTTTGTCCTTTAAGTTCTTTTGGCCAACGATTGGAATCAAGTCTTAATCATTAAGGAATTGGTTTCTCTTTGTCCTTTAAGTTCTTTTGGCCATTGATTGAAATCAAGTCTTAATCCGTAATGAATTGGTTTCTGTTTGTCCTTTATGTTCTTTTTGCCAAAGATTGGAATGAAGTGTTTATCATTAAGGAATTGGTTTCTCATTATTTTCATTTCTTTTTGACATTGATTTAAATCAAGTCTTAATCCGTAATGTATTGGTTTCGCTTTGTCCTTTAGGTTCTTTTGGACAAAGATTGGAATCAAGTCTTAATCATTAAGGAATTGGTTTCTCTTTGTCCTTTAGGTTCTTTCGGCCATTGATTGAAATCCAGTCTTAATCTGTAGTGAATTGGTTTCTGTTTGTAATTTAAGTTCTTTTGGCCAACGAATGGAATCAAGTCTTAATCATTAAGGAATTGGTTTCTCTTTGTCCTTTAAGTTCTTTTGGCTATTGATTGGAATCAAGTCTTAATCCATAATGAATTGGTTTGCCTTTGTCCTTTAAGTTCTTTTGGCCAACGATTGGAATCAAGTCTTAATCATTAACGAATTGGTTTGTCATTGTTTTCATTTCTTTTTGACATTGATTTGAATCACGTCTTAATCCATAATGTATTGGTTTCGCTTTGTCCTTTAGGTTCTTTTGGACAAAGATTGGAATCAAGTCTTAATCATTAAGGAATTGGTTTCCCTTTGTCCTTTAGGTTCTTCCGGCCATTGATTGAAATCAAGTCTTAATCTGTAATGAATTGGTTTCTGTTTGTCATTTAAGTTCTTTTGGCCAACGATTGGAATCAAGTCTTAATCATTAAGGAATTGGTTTCTCTTTGTCCTTTAAGTTCTTTTGGCTATTGATTGAAATCAAGTCTTAATCCATAATGAATTGGTTTGTCTTTGTCCTTTAAGTTCTTTTGGCCAACGATTGGAATCAAGTCTTAATCATTAAGGAATTGGTTTCTCTTTGTCCTTTAAGTTCTTTTGGCCATTTATTGAAATCAAGTCTTAATCCGTAATGAATTGGTTTCTGTTTGTCCTTTATGCTCTTTTTGCCAAAGATTGGAATCAAGTGTTTATCATTACGGAATTGGTTTCTCATTATTTTCATTTCTTTTTGACATTGATTTAAATCAAGTCTTAATCCATAATGTACTGGTTTCGCTTTGTCCTTTAGGTTCTTTTGGACAAAGATTGGAATCAAGTCTTAATCATTAAGGAATTGGTTTCTCTTTGTCCTTTAGGTTCTTTCGGCCATTGATTGAAATCCAGTCTTAATCTGTAATGAATTGGTTTCTGTTTGTCATTTAAGTTCTTTTGGCCAACGAATGGAATCAAGTCTTAATCGTTAACGAATTGGTTTCTCTTTGTCCTTTAAGTTCTTTTGGCTATTGATTGGAATCAAGTCTTAATCCATAATGAATTGGTTTGCCTTTGTCCTTTAAGTTCTTTTGGCCAACGATTGGAATCAAGTCTTAATCATTAAGGAATTGGTTTCTCATTATTTTC
Source organism: Pterocarpus macrocarpus (assembly GCA_031439585.1). Lineage (NCBI taxonomy): Eukaryota > Viridiplantae > Streptophyta > Magnoliopsida > Fabales > Fabaceae > Pterocarpus > Pterocarpus macrocarpus. The sequence goes on along the minus strand of CM062513.1, from coordinate 19,877,589 downwards.
ATTTCTTTTTGACATTGATTTGAATCAAGTCTTAATCCGTAATGTATTGGTTTCGCTTTGTCCTTTAGGTTCTTTTGGACAAAGATTGGAATCAAGTCTTAATCATTAAGGAATTGGTTTCTCTTTGTCCTTTAGGTTCTTTCGGCCAGTGACTGAAATCAAGTCTTAATCTGTAATGAATTGGTTTACATTTGTCATTTAAGTTCTATTGTCCAACGATTGGAATCAAGTCTTAATCATTAAGGAATTGGTTTCTCTTTGTCCTTTAAGTTCTTTTGGCTATTGATTGGAATCAAGTCTTAATCCATAATGAATTGGTTTGCCTTTGTCCTTTAAGTTCTTTTGGCCAACGATTGGAATCAAGTCTTAATCATTAACGAATTGGTTTGTCATTGTTTTCATTTATTTTTGACATTGATTTGAATCACGTCTTAATCCGTAATGTATTGGTTTCGCTTTGTCCTTTAGGTTCTTTTGGACAAAGATTGGAATCAAGTCTTAATCATTAAGGAATTGGTTTCCCTTTGTCCTTTAGGTTCTTCCGGCCATTGATTGAAATCAAGTCTTAATCTGTAATGAATTGGTTTCTGTTTGTCATTTAAGTTCTTTTGGCCAACGATTGGAATCAAGTCTTAATCATTAAGGAATTGGTTTCTCTTTGTCCTTTAAGTTCTTTTGGCTATTGATTGAAATCAAGTCTTAATCCATAATGAATTGGTTTGCCTTTGTCCTTTAAATTCTTTTGGCCAAAGATTGGAATCAAGTCTTAATCATTAAGGAATTGGTTTCTCTTTGTCCTTTAAGTTCTTTTGGCCATTTATTGAAATCAAGTCTTAATCCGTAATGAATTGGTTTCAGTTTGTCCTTTAAGTTCTTTTTGCCAAAGATTGGAATCAAGTGTTTATCATTTAGGAATTGGTTTCTCATTATTTTCATTTCTTTTTGACATTGATTTGAATCAAGTCTTAATCCGTAATGTATTGGTTTCGCTTTGTCCTTTAGGTTCTTTTGGACAAAGATTGGAATCAAGTCTTAATCATTAAGGAATTGGTTTCTCTTTGTCCTTTAGGTTCTTTCGGCCAGTGATTGAAATCAAGTCTTAATCTGTAAGGAAATGGTTTCTGTTTGTCATTTAAGCTCTTTTGGCCAACAATTGGAATCAAGTCTTAATCATTAAGGAATTGATTTCTCTTTGTCCTTTAAGTTCTTTTGGCTATTGATTGGAATCAAGTCTTAATCCATAATGAATTGGTTTGCCTTTGTCCTTTAAGTTCTTTTGGCCGTTGATTGAAATCAAGTCTTAATCATTAACGAATTGGTTTGTCATTGTTTTCATTTATTTTTGACATTGATTTGAATCACGTCTTAATCCGTAATGGATTGGTTTCGCTTTGTCCTTTAGGTTCTTTTGGACAAAGATTGGAATCAAGTCTTAATCATTAAGGAATTGGTTTCCCTTTGTCCTTTAGGTTCTTCCGGCCATTGATTGAAATCAAGTCTTAATCTGTAATGAATTGGTTTCTGTTTGTCATTTAAGTTCTTTTGGCCAACGATTGGAATCAAGTCTTAATCATTAAGGAATTGGTTTCTCTTTGTCCTTTAAGTTCTTTTGGCTATTGATTGAAATCAAGTCTTAATCCATAATGAATTGGTTTGCCTTTGTCCTTTAAGTTCTTTTGGCCAAGGATTGGAATCAAGTCTTAATCATTAAGGAATTGGTTTCTCTTTGTCCTTTAAGTTCTTTTGGCCATTTATTGAAATCAAGTCTTAATCCGTAATGAATTGGTTTCTGTTTGTCCTTTATGTTCTTTTTGCCAAATATTGGAATCAAGTGTTTATCATTAAGGAATTGGTTTCTCATTATTTTCATTTCTTTTTGACATTGATTTAAATAAAGTCTTAATCCGTAATGTATTGGTTTCGCTTTGTCCTTTAGGTTCTTTTGGACAAAGATTGGAATCAAGTCTTAATCATTAAGGAATTGGTTTCTCTTTGTCCTTTAGGTTCTTTCGGCCATTGATTGAAATCCAGTCTTAATCTGTAATGAATTGGTTTCTGTTTGTCATTTAAGTTCTTTTGGCCAACGAATGGAATCAAGCCTTAATCATTAAGGAATTGGTTTCTCTTTGTCCTTTAAGTTCTTTTGGCTATTGATTGGAATCAAGTCTTAATCCATAATGAATTGGTTTGCCTTTGTCCTTTAAGTTCTTTTGGCCAACGATTGGAATCAAGTCTTAATCATTAACGAATTGGTTTGTCATTGTTTTCATTTATTTTTGACATTGATTTGAATCACGTCTTAATCCATAATGTATTGGTTTCGCTTTGTCCTTTAGGTTCTTTTGGACAAAGATTGGAATCAAGTCTTAATCATTAAGGAATTGGTTTCTCTTTGTCCTTTAGGTTCTTTCGGCCATTGATTGAAATCAAGTCTTAATCTGTAATGAACTGGTTTCTGTTTGTCCGTTAAGTTCTTTTGGCCATTGATTGGAATCAAGTCTTAATCATTAAGGAATTGGTTTCTCTTTGTCCTTTAAGTTCTTTTGGCTATTGATTGAAATCAAGTCTTAATCCATAATGAATTGGTTTGCCTTTGTCCTTTAAGTTCTTTTGGCCAAAGATTGGAATCAAGTCTTAATCATTAAGGAATTGGTTTCTCTTTGTCCTTTAAGTTCTTTTGGCCATTTATTGAAATCAAGTCTTAATCCGTAATGAATTGGTTTCTGTTTGTCCTTTATGTTCTTTTTGCCAAAGATTGGAATCAAGTGTTTATCATTTAGGAATTGGTTTCTCATTATTTTCATTTCTTTTTGACATTGATTTGAATCAAGTCTTAATCCGTAATGTATTGGTTTCGCTTTGTCCTTTAGGTTCTTTTGGACAAAGATTGGAATCAAGTCTTAATCATTAAGGAATTGGTTTCTCTTTGTCCTTTAGGTTCTTTCAGCCAGTGATTGAAATCAAGTATTAATCTGTAATGAATTGGTTTCTGTTTGTCATTTAAGTTCTTTTGGCCAACAAATGGAATCAAGCCTTAATCATTAAGGAATTGGTTTCTCTTTGTCCTTTAAGTTCTTTTGGCTATTGATTGGAATCAAGTCTTAATCCATAATGAATTGGTTTGCCTTTGTCCTTTAAGTTCTTTTGGCCAACGATTGGAATCAAGTCTTAATCATTAACGAATTGGTTTGTCATTGTTTTCATTTATTTTTGACATTGATTTGAATCACGTCTTAATCCGTAATGTATTGGTTTCGCTTTGTCCTTTAGGTTCTTTTGGACAAAGATTGGAATCAAGTCTTAATCATTAAGGAATTGGTTTCTCTTTGTCCTTTAAGTTCTTTTGGCCATTGATTGAAATCAAGTCTTAATCTGTAATGAATTGGTTTCTGTTTGTCATTTAAGTTCTTTTGGCCAACGATTGGAATCAAGTCTTAATCATTAAGGAATTGGTTTCTCTTTGTCCTTTAAGTTCTTTTGGCTATTGATTGAAATCAAGTCTTAATCCATAATGAATTGGTTTGCCTTTGTCCTTTAAGTTCTTTTGGCCAACGATTGGAATCAAGTCTTAATCATTAAGGAATTGGTTTCTCTTTGTCCTTTAAGTTCTTTTGGCCATTTATTGAAATCAAGTCTTAATCCGTAATGAATTGGTTTCTGTTTGTCCTTTATGTTCTTTTTGCCAAATATTGGAATCAAGTGTTTATCATTAAGGAATTGGTTTCTCATTATTTTCATTTCTTTTTGACATTGATTTAAATAAAGTCTTAATCCGTAATGTATTGGTTTCGCTTTGTCCTTTAGGTTCTTTTGGACAAAGATTGGAATCAAGTCTTAATCATTAAGGAATTGGTTTCTCTTTGTCCTTTAAGTTCTTTTGGCCATTGATTGAAATCAAGTCTTAATCTGTAATGAATTGGTTTCTGTTTGTCATTTAAGTTCTTTTGGCCAACGAATGGAATCAAGCCTTAATCATTAAGGAATTGGTTTCTCTTTGTCCTTTAAGTTCTTTTGGCTATTGATTGGAATCAAGTCTTAATCCATAATGAATTGGTTTGCCTTTGTCCTTTAAGTTCTTTTGGCCAACGATTGGAATCAAGTCTTAATCATTAACGAATTGGTTTGTCATTGTTTTCATTTATTTTTGACATTGATTTGAATCACGTCTTAATCCGTAATGTATTGGTTTCGCTTTGTCCTTTAGGTTCTTTTGGACAAAGATTGGAATCAAGTCTTAATCATTAAGGAATTGGTTTCCCTTTGTCCTTTAGGTTCTTCCGGCCATTGATTGAAATCAAGTCTTAATCTGTAATGAATTGGTTTCTGTTTGTCATTTAAGTTCTTTTGGCCAAAGATTGGAATCAAGTCTTAATCATTAAGGAATTGGTTTCTCTTTGTCCTTTAAGTTCTTTTGGCTATTGATTGAAATCAAGTCTTAATCCATAATGAATTGGTTTGCCTTTGTCCTTTAAGTTCTTTTGGCCAAAGATTGGAATCAAGTCTTAATCATTAAGGAATTGGTTTCTCTTTGTCCTTTAAGTTCTTTTGGCCATTTATTGAAATCAAGTCTTAATCCGTAATGAATTGGTTTCTCTTTGTCCTTTAAGTTCTTTTGGCCAAAGATTGGAATCAAGTCTTAATCATTAAGGAATTGGTTTCTCATTATTTTCATTTCTTTTTGACATTGATTTGAATCAAGTCTTAATCCGTAATGTATTGGTTTCGCTTTGTCCTTTAGGTTCTTTTGGACAAAGATTGGAATCAAGTCTTAATCATTAAGGAATTGGTTTCTCTTTGTCCTTTAGGTTCTTTCAGCCAGTGATTGAAATCAAGTATTAATCTGTAATGAATTGGTTTCTGTTTGTCATTTAAGTTCTTTTGGCCAACGAATGGAATCAAGCCTTAATCATTAAGGAATTGGTTTCTCTTTGTCCTTTAAGTTCTTTTGGCTATTGATTGGAATCAAGTCTTAATCCATAATGAATTGGTTTGCCTTTGTCCTTTAAGTTCTTTTGGCCAACGATTGGAATCAAGTCTTAATCATTAAGGAATTGGTTTCTCATTGTTTTCATTTCTTTTTGACATTGATTTGAATCAAGTCTTAATCCGTAATGTATTGGTTTCTCTTTGTCCTTTAGGTTCTTTTGGACAAAGATTGGAATCAAGTCTTAATCATTAAGGAATTGGTTTCTCTTTGTCCTTTAGGTTCTTCCGGCCATTGATTGAAATCAAGTCTTAATCTGTAATGAATTGGTTTCTGTTTGTCATTTAAGTTCTTTTGGCCAACGATTGGAATCAAGTCTTAATCATTAAGGAATTGGTTTCTCTTTGTCCTTTAAGTTCTTTTGGCTATTGATTGAAATCAAGTCTTAATCCATAATGAATTGGTTTGCCTTTGTCCTTTAAGTTCTTTTGGCCAAGGATTGGAATCAAGTCTTAATCATTAAGGAATTGGTTTCTCTTTGTCCTTTAAGTTCTTTTGGCCATTTATTGAAATCAAGTCTTAATCCGTAATGAATTGGTTTCTCTTTGTCCTTTAAGTTCTTTTTGCCAAATATTGGAATCAAGTGTTTATCATTAAGGAATTGGTTTCTCATTATTTTCATTTCTTTTTGACATTGATTTAAATAAAGTCTTAATCCGTAATGTATTGGTTTCGCTTTGTCCTTTAGGTTCTTTTGGACAAAGATTGGAATCAAGTCTTAATCATTAAGGAATTGGTTTCTCTTTGTCCTTTAGGTTCTTTCGGCCATTGATTGAAATCAAGTCTTAATCTGTAATGAATTGGTTTCTGTTTGTCATTTAAGTTCTTTTGGCCAACGATTGGAATCAAGTCTTAATCATTAAGGAATTGGTTTCTCTTTGTCCTTTAAGTTCTTTTGGCTATTGATTGGAATCAAGTCTTAATCCATAATGAATTGGTTTGCCTTTGTCCTTTAAGTTCTTTTGGCCAACGATTGGAATCAAGTCTTAATCATTAACGAATTGGTTTGTCATTGTTTTCATTTCTTTTTGACATTGATTTGAATCAAGTCTTAATCCGTAATGTATTGGTTTCGCTTTGTCCTTTAGGTTCTTTTGGACAAAGATTGGAATCAAGTCTTAATCATTTAGGAAGTGGTTTCCCTTTTTCCTTTAGGTTCTTCCGGCCATTGATTGAAATCAAGTCTTAATCTGTAATGAATTGGTTTCTGTTTGTCATTTAAGTTCTTTTGGCCAACGATTGCAATCAAGTCTTAATCATTAAGGAATTGGTTTCTCTTTGTCCTTTAAGTTCTTTTGGCGTTTTATTGAAATCAAGTCTTAATCTATAATGAATAGGTTTCTGTTTGTCCCTTAAGTTCTTTTTGCCAAAGATTGGAATCAAGTGTTTATCATTAAGGAATTGGTTTCTCATTGTTTTCATTTCCTTTTGACATTGATTTGAATCAAGTCTTAATCCATAATGTATTGGTTTCGCTTTGTCCTTTAGGTTCTTTTGAACCAAGATTGGAATCAAGTCTTAATCATTAAGGAATCGGTTTCTCTTTGTCCTTTAAGTTCTTTTGGCTATTAATTGGAATCAAGTCTTAATCTATAATGAATTGGTTTGCTTTTGTCCTTTAAGTTCTTTTGGCCAACGATTGGAATCAAGTCTTATCATTAAGGAATTGGTTTCTCTGTGTCCGTTAAGTTCTTTTGGCCATTTATTGAAATCAAATCTTAATCTGCAATGAATTGGTTTCTCTTTGTCCTTTAAGTTCTTTTGGCCAAAGATTGAAATCAAGTCTTTATCATTAAGGAATTGGTTTCCCACTGTTTTCATTTCTTTTTGACATTGATTTGAATCAAGTCTTAATACGTAATGTATTGGGTTCGCTTTGTCCTTTAGGTTCTTTTGGACAAAGATTGGAATCAAGTCTTAATCATTAAGGAATTGGTTTCTCTTTGTCCTTTAGGTTCTTTCGGCTATTGATTTAAATCAAGTCATAATCTGTAGGGAATTGGTTTCTGTTTGTCATTTAAGTTCTTTTGGCCAACGATTGGAATCAAGTCTTAATCATTAAGGAATTGGTTTCTCTTTGTCGTTTAAGTTCTTTTGGCTATTGATTGGAATCAAGTCTTATCCATAATGAATTGGTTTGCCTTTGTCCTTTAAGTTCTTTTGGACAAAGATTGGAATCAAGTCTTGATCATTAAGAAATTGGTTTCTCTTTGTCCTTTAGGTTCTTTCGGCCATTGATTGAAATCAAGTCTTAATCTGTAATGAATTCATTTCTGTTTGTCATTAAAGTCATTTTGGCCAACGATTGAAATCAAGTCTTAATCATTAAGGAATTGGTTTCCCTTTCTCCTTTAAGTTCTTTTGGCTATTGATTGGAATCAAGTCTTAATCCATAATGAGTTGGTTTGCCTTTGTCCTTTAAGTTCTTTTGGCCAACGATTGGAATCAAGACTTAATCATTAAGGGATTGGTTTCTCATTGTTTTCATTTCTTTTTGACATTGATTTGAATCAAGTCTTAATCCGTAATGAATTGGTTTCTGTTTGTCATTTAAGTTCTTTTGGCCAACGATTGGAATCAAGTCTTAATCATTAAGGAATTGGTTTCTCTTTGTCCTTTAGGTTCTTTCGGCCATTGATTGAAATCAAGTCTTAATCTGTAATGAATTCATTTCTATTTGTCATTTAAGTTATTTTGGTCAACGATTGAAATCAAGTCTTAATCATTAAGGATTTGGTTTCTCTTTGTCCTTTAAGTTCTTTTGGCTATTGATTGGAATCAAGTCTTAATCCATAATGAATTGGTTTGCCTTTGTCCTTTAAGTTCTTTTGGCCAACGATTGGAATCAAGACTTAATCATTACGGAATTGGTTTCTCATTGTTTTCATTTCTTTTTGACATTGATTTGAATCAAGTCTTAATCCGTAATATATTGGTTTTACTTTGTCCTTTAGGTTCTTTTGGACAAAGATTGGAATCAAGTCTTAATCATTAAGGAATTGGTTTCTCTTTGTCCTTTAGGTGCTTTCGGCCATTGATTTAAATCAAATCTTAATCTGTAATGAATTGGTTTCTATTTGTCATTTAAGTTCTTTTGGCCAACGATTGGAATCAAGTCTTAATCATTAAGGAATTGGTTTCTCTTTGTCCTTTAAGTTCTTTTGGCTATTGATTGCAATCAAGTCTTAATCCATAATGAATTGGTTTGCCTTTGTCCTTTAAGTTCTTTTGGCCAACGATTGGAATCAAGTCTTAATCATTAAGGAATTGGTTTCTCTTTGTCCTTTAGGTTCTTTCGGCCATTGATTGAAATCAAGTCTTAATCTGTAATGAATTCATTTCTGTTTGTCATTTAAGTTATTTTGGCCAACGATTGAAATCAAGTCTTAATCATTAAAGAATTGGTTTCTCCTTGTCCTTTAAGTTCTTTTGGCCATTAATTGAAATCAAGTCTTAATCCGTAATGAATTGGTTTCTCTTTGTTCTTTAAGTTCTTTATGCCAAAGATTAAAATCAAGTCTTTATCATTAAGGAATTGGTTTCTCATTGTTTTCATTTCTTTTTGACATTGATTTGAATCAAGTCTTAATCCATAATGTATTGGTTTCGCTTTGTCCTTTAGGTTCTTTTGGACAAAGATTGGAATCAAGTCTTAATCATTAAGGAATTGGTTTCCTTTTGTCCTTTAAGTTCTTTTGGCCATTGATTGGAATCAAGTCTTAATCCATAATGAATTGGTTTGCCTTTGTCCTTTAAGCTCTTTTGGCCAACGATTGGAATGAAGTCTTAATCATTAAGGAATTGGTTTCTCATTGTTTTCATTTCTTTTTGACATTGATTTGAATCAAGTCTTAATCCGTAATGTATTGGTTTTGCTTTGTACTTTAGGTTCTTTTGGACAAAGATTGGAATCAAGTCTTAATCATTAAGGAATTGGTTTCTCTTTGTCCTTTAGGTTCTTTCGGCCATTGATTTAAATCAAATCTTAATCTGTAATGAATTGGTTTCTGTTTGTCATTTAAGTTCTTTTGGCCAACGATTGGAATCAAGTCTTAATCATTAAGGAATTGGTTTCTCTTTGTCCTTTAAGTTCTTTTGGCTATTGATTGCAATCAAGTCTTAATCTATAATGAATTGGTTTGCCTTTGTCCTTTAAGTTCTTTTGGCCAACGATTGGAATCAAGTCTTAATCATTAAGGAATTGGTTTCTCTTTGTTTTTAGTTCTTTTTGCCATTGATTTGAATCAAGTATTAATCCGTAATGAATTGGTTTCTCTTTGTCCTTTGAGTTCTTTTGGACAAAGATTGGAATCATGTCTTAATCCATAATGAATTGGTTTCTCTTTGTCCTTTAAGGTCTTTTGGCCAAGGGTTGGAATCAAGTCTTAATCATTAAGGAATTGGTTTCTCTTTGTCCTTTAAGTTCTTTTGGCCATTGATTGAAGTCAAGTCTTAATCCGTAATGAATTCATTTCTCTTTGTCCTTTAAGCTCTTTTGGGCATTGATTAGAATCAAGTTTTAATTCGTAATGAATTGGTTTCTTTTTGCCTTTTAAGTTATTTTGGCCATTGATTGAAATCAACTCTTATTCCTTACGGAATTACTTTCTCATCGTTTTAAGTTTTTTTTGCCATTGATTTGAATCAAGACTTAATCCGTAATGAATTGGTTTCTCTTTGTCCTTTGAGTTCTTTTCGACAAAGATTGGAATCAAGTCTTAATCATTAAGGAATTGGTTTCTCTATGGGCTTTAAGTACTTTTGCTCGTTGATTGAAGTCAAGTCTTAATCCGTAATGAATTGGTTTGTCTGTAAGTTCTTTTGGCCGTTGATTGGAATCAAGTCTTAATCAGTAATGAATTGGTTTCTCTTTTTCCTTTAAGTTCTTTTGGCCAAAGAGTGGAATCAAGTCTTAATCATCAAGGAATTGGTCTCTCTTTGTCCTTTAAGTTCTTTCGACCAAACATTGGAATCAAGTCTTAATCATTAAGGAATTGGTTTCTCTTTGTCCTTTAAGATCTTTTGGCCATTGATTGAAATCAAGTCTTAATCCGTAATGAATTTGTTTCTCTTTGTCCTTTAAGTTCTTTTGGCCAAAGATTGGAATCAAGTCTATATCATTAAGGAATTGGTTTCCTTTTGTCCTTTAAGTTCTTTTGGCCATTGATTGAAATCAAGTCTTAATCCATAATGAATTGGTTTCTTTTTGTCCTTTAAGCTCTTATGGCCATTGATTAAAATCAAGTTTTAATCCGTAATGAATTGGTTTCTCTTTGTCCTTTAAGCTCTTTTGGCCATTGATTGAAATCAAGTCTTAATCCGTAAGGAATTGGTTTCTCTTTGTCCATTACATTCTTTTGGCCAAAGATTGGAATCAAGTCTTAATCATTAAGGAATTGGTTTCTCATTGTTTTTAGTTCTTTATGCCATTTATTTGAATCAAGTCGTAATCCGTATTGAATTGGTTTCTCTTTGTCCTTTAATTTCTTTGGGCAAAAGATTGGAATAAAGTCTTAATCATTAAGGAATTGGTTTCTCTTTGTCCTTTAAGCTCTTTTGGCATTGGTTGAAATCAAGTCTTAATCTGCAATGAATTGGTTTCTCTTTGTGCTTTAAGCTCTTCTGGACGTTGATTTAAATCAAGTCTTGATCCGTAATGAATTGGTTTCTCTTTGTCCTTTAAGTTCCTTTGGCCAAAGATTGGAGTCAAGCCTTAATCATTAAGGAATTTGTTTCTCTTTGTCCTCTAAGTTCTTTTGGCCATTGATTGAAATCAAGTCTTAATCCGTAACGAACTAGTTTCTCTTTGTCCTTTAAGTTTTTTTGGCCAAGGATTGGAAACAAGCCTTAATCATTAAGGAATTGGTTTTTCTTTGTCCTTTAAGTTCTTTTGGCCATTGATTGGAATCAAGTCCTAATCCATAATGAATTGGTTTCTTTTTGTCCTTTAAGTTCTTTTGGCCATTGATTAGAATAAAGACTTAACTTGTAATGAATTGGTATCTCTTTGTCCTTTAAGTTCTTTCAGCCAAAGATTGGAATCAAGTCTTTATCATTAAGGAATTGGTTTCTCTTTGCCCGTTAAGTTCTTTTGGCCATTATTTGAAATGAAGTCTTAATCCGTAATGAATTGGTTTCTCTTTGTCCTTTGAGCTCTTCTGGCCATTGATTAATATCAAGCCATAATCCATAATGAATTGGTTTCTCTTTGTCCTTTAAAATCAAGTCTTAATCCGTAATGATTTGGTTTCTTTTTGTCCTTTAAGTTCTTTTGGCCATTGATTGAAATCAAGTCTTATTCCTTAAGGAATTGCTTTCTCATCGTTTTAAATTCTTTTAGCCATTGATTTGAATCAAGACTTTTTCCGTAATGAATTGGTTTCTCTTTGTCCTTTGAGTTCTTTTGGACAAAGATTGCTATCAAGTCTTAACCATTAAGGAATTGGTTTCTCTTTGGGCTTTAAGTTCTTTTGGCCTTCGATTGAAGTCAAGTCTTAATCCGTAATGACTTGGTTTGTCTGAAAGTTCTTTTAGCCGTTGATTGGAATCAAGTCTTAATCAGTAATGAATTGGTTTCTCTTTGTCCTTTAAGTTCTTTTGGCAAAAGATTGGAATCAAGTCTTAATCATTTAGGAATTGGTTTCTCTTTATCCTTTAAGTTCTTTTGGCCATTGATTGAAGTCAAGTCTTAATCCGTAATGAAGTGGTTTCTCTTTGTCCTTTAAGCTCTTTTGGCCATTGATTGAAATCAAGTCTTAATCCGTAAGGAATTGGTTTCTCTTTGTCCATTAAGTTCTTTTGGCCAAAGATTGGAATCAAGTCTTACTCATTAAGGAATTACTTTCTCTTTGTCCTCTAAGTTCTTTTGGCCATTGATTGAAATCAAGTCTTCATCCGTAAGGAATTGGTTTCTCTTTGTCCATTAAGTTCTTTTGGCCAAAGATTGGAATCAAGTCTTAATCATTAAGGAATTAGTTTCTCTTTGTCCTCTAAGTTCTTTTGGCCATTGATTGAAATCAAGTCTTAATCCGTAATGAATTAGTTTCTCTTTGTCCTTCAAGTACTTTTGGCCAAGGATTGGAATCAAGTCTTTACCATTAAGGAATTGGTTTCTCTTTGTCCATTAAGCTCTTTTGGCCGTTGATTGAAATCAAGTCTTAATCCGTAAGGAATTGGTTTCTCTTTGTGCATTAAGTTCTTTTGGCCAAAGATTGGAATCAAGTCTCTACCATTAAGGAATTGGTTTCTCTTTGTCCTTTAAGCTCTTTTGGCTATTGATTGAAATCAAGTCTTAATCTGTAAGGAATTGGTTTCTCTTTGTCCTTTAAGCTCTTTTGGCCATTGATTAGAATCAAGTTTTAATTCGTAATGAATTGGTTTCTTTTTGCCCTTTAATTTATTTTGGCCATTGATTGAAATCAACTCTTATTGCTTACGGAATTGCTTTCTCATCGTTTTAAGTTTTTTTTGCCATTGATTTGAATCAAGACTTAATCCGTAATGAATTGGTTTCTCTTTGTCCTTTGAGTTCTTTTCGACAAAGATTAGAATCAAGTCTTAATCATTAAGGAATTGGTTTCTCTTTGGGCTTTAAGTACTTTTGCTCGTTGATTGAAGTCAAGTCTTAATCCGTAATGAATTGGTTTGTCTGTAAGTTCTTTTGGCCGTTGATTGGAATCAAGTCTTAATCAGCAATGAATTGGTTTCTCTTTTTCCTTTAAGTTCTTTTGGCCAAAGATTGGAATCAAGTCTTAATCATTAAGGAATTGGTCTCTCTTTGTTCTTTAGGTTCTTTTGGCCATTGATTGAAGTCAAGTCTTAATCGTAACGAATTGGTTTCTCTTTGTCCTTTAAGTTCTTTCGACCAAAGATTGGAATCAAGTCTTAATCATTAAGGAATTGGTTTCTCTTTGTCCTTTAAGATCTTTTGGCCATTGATTGAAATCAAGTCTTAATCCGTAATGAATTTGTTTCTCTTTGTCCTTTAAGTTCTTTTGGCCAAAGAGTGGAATCTAGTCTATATCATTAAGGAATTGGTTTCCTTTTGTCCTTTAAGTTCTTTTTGCCATTAATTGAAATCAAGTCTTAATCCATAATGAATTGGTCTCTCTTTGTCCTTTAAGCTCTTATCGCCATTGATTAAAATCAAGTTTTAATCCGTAATGAATTGGTTTCTCTTTCTCCTTCAAGCTCTTTTGGCCATTGATTGAAATCAAGTCTTAATCCGTAATGAATTGGTTTGTCTGTAAGTTCTTTTGGCCGTTGATTGGAATCAAGTCTTAATCAGTAATGAATTGGTTTCTCTTTTTCCTTTAAGTTCTTTTGGCCAAAGATTGGAATCAAGTCTTAATCATTAAGGAATTGGTCTCTCTTTGTCCTTTAGGTTCTTTTGGCCATTGATTGAAGTCAAGTCTTAATCGTAACGAATTGGTTTCTCTTTGTCCTTTAAGTTCTTTCGACCAAAGATTGGAATCAAGTCTTAATCATTAAGGAATTGGTTTCTCTTTGTCCTTTAACATCTTTTGGCCATTGATTGAAATCAAGTCTTAATCCGTAATGAATTTGTTTCTCTTTGTCCTTTAAGTTCTTTTGGCCAAAGAATGGAATCAAGTCTATATCATTAAGGAATTGGTTTCCTTTTGTCCTTTAAGTTCTTTTGTCCATTGATTTAAATCAAGTCTTAATCCATAATGAATTGGTTTCTCTTTGTCCTTTAAGCTCTTATGGCCATTGATTAAAATCAAGTTTTAATCCGTAATGAATTGGTTTCTCTTTGTCCTTTAAGCTTTTTTGGCCATTGATTGAAATCAAGTCTTAATCCGTAAGGAATTGGTTTCTCTTTGTCCATTACATTCTTTTGGCCAAAGATTAGAATCAAGTCTTAATCATTAAGGAATTGGTTTCTCATTTTTTTAGTTCTTTATGCCATTTATTTGAATCAAGTCGTAATCCGTATTGAATTGGTTTCTATTTGTCCTTTAATTTCTTTGGGCAAAAGATTGGAATCAAGTCTTAATCATTAAGGAATTGGTTTCTCTTTGTCCTTTAAGCTCTTTTGGTATTGGTTGAAATCAAGTCTTAATCTGCAATGAATTGGTTTCTCTTTGTGCTTTAAGCTCTTCTGGACGTTGATTTTAATCAAGTCTTAATCCGTAATGAATTGGTTTCTCTTTGTCCTTTAAGTTCCTTTGGCGAAAGATTGGAGTCAAGCCTTAATCATTAAGGAATTTGTTTCTCTTTGTCCTCTAAGTTCTTTTGGCCATTGATTGAAATCAAGTCTTAATCCGCAACGAACTAGTTTCTCTTTGTCCTTTAAGTTCTTTTGGCCAAGGATTGGAATCAAGCCTTTATCATTAAGGAATTGGTTTCTCTTTGCCCTTTAAGTTCTTTTGGCCATTATTTGAAATGAAGTCTTAATCCGTAATAAATTGATTTCTCTTCGTCCTTTGAGCTCTTCTGGCCATTGATTAATATCAAGCCATAATCTATAATGAATTGGTTTCTCTTTGTCCTTTAAGCTCTTCTGGCCATTGATTGGAATCAAGTCTTAATACATAATGAATTGGTTTATTTTTGTCCTTGAAGTTCTTTTGGCCATTGATTGAAATCAAGTCTTATTCCTTAAGGAATTGCTTTCTCATCATTTTACATTCTTTTGGCCATTGATTTGAATCAAGACTTAATCCGTAATGAATTGGTTTCTCTTTGTCCTTTGAGTTCTTTTGGACAAAGATTGGAATCAAGTCTTAACCATTAAGGAATTGGTTTCTCTTTGGGCTTTAAGTTCTTTTGGCCTTTGATTGAAGTCAAGTCTTAATCCGTAATGACTTGGTTTGTCTGTAAGTTCTTTTGGCCGTTGATTGGAATCAAGTCTTAATCCATAATGAATTGGTTTCTCTTTGTCCTTTAAGTTCTTTGGGCCAAAGATTGGAATCAAGTCTTAATCATTAAGGAATTGGTTTCTCTTTGTCCTTTAAGTTCTTTTGGCCATTGATTGAAGTCAAGTCTTAATCCGTAATGAATTTGTTTCTCTTTGTCCTTTAAGTTCTTTTGGCCAAAGATTGGAATCAAGTCTCTACCATTAAGGAATTGGTTTCCTTTTGTCCTTTAAGTTCTTTTGGCCATTGATTGAAATCAAGTCTTAATCCGTAACGAATTGGTTTCTCTTTGTCCTTTAAGCTCTTATGGCCATTGATTAAAATCAAGTCTTAATCCGTAATGAATTGGTTTCTCTTTGTCCTTTAAGCTCTTTTGGCCATTGATTGAAATCAAGTCTTAATCCGTAAGGAATTGGTTTCTCTTTGTCCATTAAGTTCTTTTGGCCAAAGATTGGAATCAAGTCTTAATCATTAAGGAATTAGCTTCTCTTTGTGCTCTAAGTTCTTTGGGCCATTGATTGAAATCAAGTCTTAATCCATAAGGAATTGGTTTCTCTTTGTCCATTAAGTTCTTTTGGCCAAAGATTGGAATCAAGTCTTAATGATTAAGGAATTAGTTTCTCTTTGTCCTCTAAGTTCTTTTGGCCATTGATTGAAATCAAGTCTTAATCCGTAACGAATTAGTTTCTCTTTGTCCTTCAAGTTCTTTTGGCCAAGGATTGAAATCAAGTCTTAATCCGTAAGGAATTGGTTTCTCTTTGTCCATTAAGTTCTTTTGGCCAAAGATTGGAATCAAGTCTTAATCATTAAGGAATTAGCTTCTCTTTGTGCTCTAAGTTCTTTTGGCCATTGATTGAAATCAAGTCTTAATCCGTAAGGAATTGGTTTCTCTTTGTCCATTAAGTTCTTTTGGCCAAAGATTGGAATCAAGTCTTAATCATTAAGGAATTAGTTTCTCTTTGTCCTCTAAGTTCTTTTGGCCATTGATTGAAATCAAGTCTTAATCCGTAACGAATTAGTTTCTCTTTGTCCTTCAAGTTCTTTTGGCCAAGGATTGGAATCAAGTCTTAATCATTAAGGAATTGGCTTTTCTTTGTCCTTTAAGTTCTTTTGGCCATTGATTGGAATCAAGTTTTAATCCGTAATCAATTGGTATCTTTTTGTCCTTTAAGTTCCTTCGGCCATTGATTAGAATAAAGACTTAACCCGTAATGAATTGTTTTCTTTTTGTCCTTTAAGTTCTTTCGGCCAAAGATTGGAATCAAGTCGTAATCATTGAGGAATTGGTTTCTCTTTGTCCTCTAAATTCTTTTGGCCATTGATTGAAATCAAATCTTAATCCGTAACGAACAAGTTTCTCTTTGTCCTTTAACTTCTTTTGGCCAAGGATTGGAGTCAAGCCTTAATCATTAAGGAATTGGTTTTTCTTTGTCCTTTTAGCTCTTTTGGCCATTGATTGGAATCATGTCTTAATCCGTAACGAATTGGTTTCTTTTTGTCCTTTAAGTTCTTTTGGCCATTGATTGAAGTCAAGTCTGAATCCACAATGAATTGGTTTCTCTTTGTCCTCTAAGCTCTTTTGGCCATTGATTGGAATCAAGTCTTAATCCGTAATGAATTGGTTTCTCTTTGTCCTTTAAGTTCTTTAGACCAAAGATTAGAATCAAGTCTTAATCATTAAGGAATTGGTTTCTCTGTGTCCTTTAAGTTCTTTTGCCATTGATCGCAATCAAGTCTTAATCCGTAATGAATTTGTTTCCCTTTGTCCTTTAGGTTCTTCTGGCCAAAGATTGGAATCAAGTCTCTATCATTAAGGAATTGGTTTCCTTTTGTCCTTTAAGTTCTTTTGGCCATTGATTGAAATCAAGTCTTAATCCGTAAGGAATTGGTTTCTCTTTGTCCATTAAGTTCTTTTGGCCAAAGATTGGAATCAAGTCTTAATCATTAAGGAATTAGTTTCTCTTTGTCCTCTAAGTTCTTTTGGCCATTGATTGAAATCAAATCTTAATCCGTAACGAATTAGTTTCTCTTTGTCCTTCAAGTTCTTTTGGCCAAGGATTGGAATCAAGCCTTAATCATTAAGGAATTAGCTTTTCTTTGCCCTTTAAGTTCTTCTGGCCATTGATTGGAATCAAGTTTTAATCCATAATGAATTGGTATCTTTTTGTCCTTTAAGTTCCTTCGGCCATTGATTAGAATAAAGACTTAACCCGTAATGAATTGGTTTCTCTTTGTCCTTTAAGTTCTTTCGGCCAAAGATTGGAATCAAGTCTTAATCATTAAGGAATTGGTTTCTCTTTGTCCTTTGAGCTCTTCTGGACATTGATTAATATGAAGTCTTAATCCATAATGAATTGGTTTCTCTTTGTCCATTCAGCTCTTTTGGCCATTGATTGGAATCATGTCTTAATTCGTAATGAATTGGTTTCTTTTTGTCCTTTAAGTTCTTTTGGCCATTGATTGAAATCAAGTCTTTATCATTAAGGAATTGGTTTCCTTTTGTCCTTTAAGTTCTTTTGGCCATTGATTGAAATCAAGTTTTAATCCGTAATGAATAGGTTTCTCTTTGTCCTTTAAGCTCTTATGGCCATTGATTAAAATCAAGAATCAAGTCTTAATCCGTAATGAATTGGTTTCTCTTTGTCCTTTAAGCTCTTTTGGCCATTGATTGAAATCAAGTCTTAATCCGTAAGGAATTGGTTTCTCTTTGTCCATTACGTTCTTTTGGCCAAAGATTGGAATCAAGTCTTAATCATTAAGGAATTGGTTTCTCATTGCTTTATGTTCTTTTTGCCATTTATTTGAGTCAAGTCTTAATCCATATTGAATTGGTTTCTCTTTGTCCTTTAAGTTCTTTGGGCCAAAGATTCAAATCAAGTCTTAATCATTAAGGAATTGGTTTCTCTTTGTCCTTTAAGCTCTTTTGGCATTGGTTGAAATCAAGTCTTAATCTGCAATGAATTGGCTTGTCTTTGTGCTTTAAGCTCTTCTGGAGATTGATTAAAATCAAGTCTTACTCCGTAATGAATTGGTTTCTCTTTGTCCTTTAAGTTCCTTTGGCCAAAGATTGGAATCAAGTCTTAATCATTAAGGAATTTGTTTCTCTTTGTCCTCTAAGTTCTTTTGGCCATTGATTGAAATCAAATCTTAATCCGTAACGAACAAGTTTCTCTTTGCCCTTTAACTTCTTTTGGCCAAGGATTGGAGTCAAGCCTTAATCATTAAGGAATTGGTTTTTCTTTGTCCTTTAAGTTCTTTTGGCCATTGATTGGAATCAAGTCTTAATCCATAACGAATTGGTTTCTTTTTGTCCTTTGAGCTCTGCTGGCCATTGATTAATATCATGTCTTAATCCATAATGAATTGGTGTCTCCTTGTCCATTAAGTTCTTTTGGCCATTTATTAGTATAAAGACTTAATCCGTAATGAATTGGTTTCTCTTTGTCCTTTAAGGTCTTTTGGCCAAAGATTGGAATCAAGTCTTAATCATTAAGGAATTGGTTTCTCTTTGTCCTTTAAGTTCTTTTGGCCATTGATTGAAGCCAAGTCTTAATCCATAATGAATTGGTTTCTCTTTGTCCTTTAAGCTCTTTTAGCCATTGATTGGAATCAAGTCTTAATCCATAATGAATTGGTTTCTTTTTGTCCTTTAAGTTCTTTTCGCCATTGATTGAAATCAAGCCTTATTCCTTAAGGAATTGTTTTCTCATCGTTTTAAGTTCTTTTTGCCATTGATTTGATTCAAGACTTAATCCGTAATGAATTGGTTTCCCTTTGTCCTTTGAGTTCTTTTGGACAAAGATTGGAATCAAGTCTTAATCATTAAGGAATTGGTTTCTCTTTGGGCTTAAAGTTCTTTTGGCCGTTGATTGAAGTCAAGTCTTAATCCGTAATGGTTTGTCTGTAAGTTCTTTTGGCCGTTGATTGGAATGAAGTCTTAATCTGTAATGAATTGGTTTCTTTTTGTCCTTTCAGTTCTTTTGGCCAAAGATTGGAATCAAGTATTAATCATTAAGGAATTGGTTTCTCTTTGTCCTTTAAGTTCTTTTGGCCATTGATTGAAATCAAGTCTTAATCCGTAATGAATTTGTTTCTCTTTGTCCTTTAAGTTGTTTTTGCCATTGATTTGAATCAAGACTTAATCCGTAATGAATTGGTTTCTCTTTGTCCTTTGAGTTCTTTTGGACAAAGATTGGAACAAGTCTTAATCATTAAGGAATTGGTTTCTCTTTGGGCTTTAAGTTCTTTTGCTTGTTGATTGAAGTGAAGTCTTAATCCGTAATGAATTGGTTTGTTTGTAAGTTCTTTTGGCCGTTGATTGGAATCAAGTCTTAATCAGTAATGAATTGGTTTCTCTTTTTCCTTTAAGTTCTTTTGGCCAAAGATTGGAATCAAGTCTTAATCATTAAGGAATTGGTTTCTCTTTGTCCTTTAAGTTCTTTCGGCCATTGATTGAAGTCAAGTTTTAATCATAATGAATTGGTTTCTCTTTGTCCTTTAAGTTCTTTCGACCAAAGATTGGAATCAAGTCTTAATCATTAAGGAATTAGTTTCTCTTGGTCCTCTAAGTTCTTTTGGCCATTGATTGAACTCAAGTCTTAATTCGTAACGAATTAGTTTCTCTTTGTCCTTCAAGTTCTTTTGGCCAAGGATTGGAATCAAGCCTTAATCATTAAGCAATTGGCTTTTCTTTGTCCTTTAAGTTCTTTTGGCCATTGATTGGAATCAAGTTTTAATCCATAATGAATTGGTATCTTTTTGTCCTTTAAGTTCCTTCGGCCCTTGATTAGAATAAAGACTTAACCCGTAATGAATTAGTTTCTCTTTGTCCTTTAAGTTCTTTCGGCCAAAGATTGGAATCAAGTCTTAATCATTAAGGAATTGGTTTCTCTTTGTCCTTTAAATTCTTTCGGCCATTGATTGAAATCAAGCCTTAATCCGTAATGAATTGGTTTCTCTTTGTCCTTTAAGCTCTTATGGCCATTGATTAAAATCAAGTCTTAATCCGTAATGAATTGGTTTCTCTTTGTCCTTTAAGCTCTTTTGGCCATTGATTGAAATCAAGTCTTAATCCGTTAGGAATTGGTTTCTCTTTGTCCACTACATTCTTTTGGCCAAAGATTGGAATCAAGTCTTAATCATTAAGGAATTGGTTTCTCATTGTTTTAAGTTCTTTTTGCCATTTATTTGAGTCAAGTCTTAATCCGTATTGAATTGGTTTCTCTTTGTCCTTTAAGTTCTTTGGGCCAAAGATTCGAATCAAGTCTTAATCATTAAGGAATTGGTTTCTCTTTGTCCTTTAAGCTCTTTTGGCAATGGTTGAAATCAAGTCTTAATCTGCAATTAATTGGTTTGTCTTTGTGCTTGAAGCTTGATGCGGAACCCCAAGGATATAACGATCCCGAAACCCGAAGCACACACTTTGATAGGAGACAAGCAATAGGATAAACAACCTCCCTACTAAACCCCTAAGAAATCCGTTCTTAGAAACGTAGATAATTGGGATAAGAAAGATGAAACTGAACAAATATTACAAGAGAATTTACCTTTGTAATAGTCTATTCAATTTCTTGATGCAACAAGTAAAGATGATCACTCCTCACTTGCACACACTTGAGAGTTTCTTAGAAGAAACCAGAAAATGTAATTTCATTAATCAGCCAAAACTGCTGCTGCTCTTGTTTATGAGGTATTTATACCTCTTACATTAGGTTAAATTAAACCTAGCCCACTAGAAAAGGCCCAACTTGCAAAACAAACAATTGGGCTGAATAAAACACCTCAAAATAACTAAATGTCTTCTAAAGAAAACTAACAAAGATAATTGAATAAAACTTGGCCCAATTACGGACATAATACATTTTAATCTCATTGTGCCACACTTAGAGATATGGGCTGCCTACTTTCACTAGGTGGCCCATTTAGCTTTGTCTTCTCTTCCTTAGCCCATTCTTGATGCATCTCTTCCACAAATGACTTGGCTAAGTTCCCAAAGCTTTCTTTCAGCATCTTTGCCCTTGCCCTTGTGATAGGTCCCACAGGCATGTTGAAATTTCCATCTTGCCCTTTAGTGCTGGAATGTCCAATTTGCCCTCCTAAGTTCGTATCATTCCCTCCCTCCTCAAAAAGATTCGTCCTCAAATCTGCATCCATGTCAAATGGAGAAAGGTCAAAAATATTAAAAGTAGCTGAAACATTGTACTCACCTGGGAGGTCAATCTTATATGCATTGTCATTGATCCTCTCTAGCACTTGAAATGGACCATCTCCCCTAGCATCAAGCTTGGATTTCCTTTGAGTAGGAAACCTCTCCTTTCTCAAATGAACCCAAACCCAATCACCAGGTTCAAACACAATTTTTTTACGGCCCTTATTCACTCTTTGGGCTGTCAACCTATTTCTTTTCTCAATCATCTCACGTGCCTTCATGTGCATCTCTTTAACCTTTTCAGCCTTGCTTTCACCATCTAAACTAACAATATCACTCAAAGGCAACATTCCTTCAATGGACAATGGAGGCAACAACTAAATGGACCACATTCCTTCAACTTGAAAGTGAAATTGAGCCAACATGAAGACATAATTGTGAAGGCCCAAATCTACATGATCAAAGATGCATTCATGGGCTACAAGTGTCCAATTTAGTGGGTTAAGAATCTTGGACCTTAGTGGAAAATAAATAAGTCCAGTTTTTATTATTTTCTTTGTATTTTCGTATGTATTTTTGGGGGATTTTCTGAAGTGGGTTTTTAATATCTTTTGTGGGTTTTTAATGTCCTTTGAGAGTTACTAAGTTATTATTAGGTTAGTGGACTCCTATGGCTGCACTAGTGGAAAATAAATGTCACATGCATGAATGCATGGTAGTGGTGCAGAATACTAGCTTAGTGGGTCTAGTGGATATTAAATGCTTAGTGGGAAGTGTAGAAGAGGTTCAATGTTTCAGCCTCCACTAAGCCTATAAATAGGAGAACTCTTGTATTGCTAAAGCATCTTGAATTTGAATGAAATCTGAGTTTTCTCTATTGTGAGAGCTTCCCTTGAGTTCTTGGGCAAAGAACTAATCTGATCTTATCAAGGCAACTTGTGGCGATCAAAACCTTCATGACTTATCACTCACCTTCTCATCTTTCTTGAGTGTGGCGTCAATATCCTTCTCTAAAACTGAATTTCAAGGTAATCCATTTCCAACTTTCGTATCATTTGGTATCAGAGCTTCGGCTACTTGATTTTCAGGTTTGTGTTTTCTTTGTCAATTCAAAAAAAAAAAAAATTTCCATTTTTGTTCTTGTTCATCTTTGTTGATCTATCATCCATAGTATCCCATTAGTGTCTTTCATTCTCCATCTCTATTTGTCACCAATTTCTGTTCTCTATTTGGGTCCTTTAGTCAAACAAAAAAAAAAAGTGTTACTAGAGTCATTGTGTTTCTGATTGAAAAAAAAAAAAACGAAAATTCGAAAAAAAAAAAAACGAAAATTCTGGGCAGAATAAAAAAAAAAAAAAAGGGATTTGTGAATTAAAAGGACTCTATTCTTTCTTTGTGAAATCTGAATTCAAAGATATTCCTTTCATTGCTCTTGATCTTTGTTGAATTTCTTGTTCTATCCATTTATGTCTCTTGTTCCATTCATATTTTCTTGTTGGGTTCTTGCTCACTTGATTGTCAACTTGCTGTCTTGAGAAAAATCATTGATAAGGTTCTTTTCTTAAGAGCTTATAAAAGAAGTTGTGTGGTAAAAGGCAAGAGTGAACATTACACAAAAGCCTATTTGAGTGCAAAACACGAGTGGATAAATTTGAGTGCAAACACGTGAGTAGAGTAGTGAGGTCCTTCTAACATTTCTTTTATAATTTTCCTTGTCATCTTCTTTTTGTTGCAAGCATGAGTGGGGAAAGATCACCTAATTCCCCTAGGCAAGATCTTAATAGGTTTCAAATGGAGGCACTTACTCAACACTTTGAGAGAATGCTTCAAAGACAACTTGAAGGATTGCACGAAAGGATGGACCGACTTGAAGGAGGAAGAGTTTCCAACCGTGGGGGCAATTCTAATCATGAAGAATCTCATCAAGAAAGTGACCCATTCTATGATTCCCCAAGAGAAAGAAGGAGGCGTGAAGGGGGAAGAAGACATGAAAGAGGAGGTCGAGACCATAGACGTGATGATGATCTAGGAGGTGTGAAAGTCAAGGTACCTTCCTTCCAAGGGAGGAATAATCCCGAAACATACCTTGAGTGGGAGATGAAAATAGAACAAATCTTCTCATGCCACAATTACAATGATGCAAAGAAAGTAAAGGTGGCTGCCCTTGAGTTCATCGATTATGCCTTAATTTGGTGGGATCAAGTGCAAAAAGAGAGAAGAAGATATGGAGAGCATCCTATCAACACTTGGGATGAAATGAAGACTTTGATGAGAAGGAGATTTGTGCCTTCCCATTACCATAGGGAATTGCACAACAAATTGCAAAGACTCACCCAAGGGAGTAGGAGTGTGGATGAGTATTACAAAGAGATGGAGGTGGCATTGATTAGGGCCAATATTGTGGAGGATAGGGAAGCAACCATGGCTCGATTTCTCCATGGCCTAAATCGAGATATTGGAGACATTGTGGAGTTACAACATTATGTGGAGCTTGAAGACTTGGTTCATCAAGCAATGAAAGTGGAGCAACAATTGAAGAGAAAGGGTACTATGAAGAAATCATCTTCTTCAAA
Organism: Pterocarpus macrocarpus; assembly: GCA_031439585.1. Taxonomy (NCBI): domain Eukaryota; kingdom Viridiplantae; phylum Streptophyta; class Magnoliopsida; order Fabales; family Fabaceae; genus Pterocarpus; species Pterocarpus macrocarpus. The sequence continues at coordinate 19,854,006 of CM062513.1, read as the reverse complement.
CTACTCTTTAAGTTGGAAGGACAAGCCAAAGAAGGAGGGTTCTTCTTCTAATTCTAAGGAGGTAGCAAGCACTAAGAAGCCTATTCCTACTACTTCTTCTTCTACTTCTAAGAGTAGGGATATCAAGTGCTTTAGGTGTTTGGGAAAAGGACATATTGCATCCGAATGCCCAAATAAGAAGACTATGGTGGTGAGGGATAATGGGAGCATCTCTAGTGAAGAAATTTCATCTTATTCCTCTTCCTCAAGCGATGAGGAAAATGATGGAGCAGCCTATGCACAAGATGGAGATCTCTTGGTGGTTAGGAGATTATTGGGAAGTCAAGCCAAGGAGCATGAGGAGGACCAAAGAGAAAATATTTTTCATACTCGCTGCCTTATTCAAGGTAAAACATGCTCTATGATCATTGATGGTGGGAGTTGCACCAATGTGGCAAGCACTAGGTTGGTCACCAAACTCAACCTAAAGACTACACCACATGCAAGACCATATAAGCTCCAATGGCTAAGTAATAGTGGTGAATTGGTAGTGAATTAGTAAGTGTTGATTAATTTCTCCATTGGCAAATATGAAGATCAAGTTCTATGTGATATTGTACCTATGGAGGCAAGCCACATTCTTCTTGGAAGACCTTGGCAGTTTGATAGGCGAGTTCACCATGATGGATTCTCCAACAAGTTCTCTTTTGTTCACAATTCTACTTAAAGTCACACTTGTACCATTATCACCTAGGGAGGTTTGTGAGGATCAAATAAAAATGAGAGAGAAAAGAAAAAGAGAGGCGAGAGCTTAAAAAGAGAAAGAGTGTGTGAAAAGAAAATACTTGATTTTGAGGACAAAACTCAAAAGAAAGGGGGGAAAGAAAAGAAAAGAGAGAATGAGGAAAAGAAATAGAGAAAAATAGAAAATTTGTTTGCAAGTGGAAGTGAGGTGAAGAGAGCTTATTTGACAAGGCAGCCTATATTTCTTCTTTTGTGCAAGGAATCCTGCTTGGAAGCTATTACTAACTCCTTGCCTAGTGATGTTGTTGTTATTTTGCGAGAATTCAAGGATGTGTTTCCCAAGGAAGTGCCTCACGGTTTGCCACCAATGAGGGGGATAGTACACCGCATAGACCTCATTCCTAGTGCTTCTCTACCCAATAGGCCAGCCTATAGGAGCAACCCTCAAGAAACAAAGGAAATACAAAATCAAGTGGAGGAGTTGTTGCAAAAAGGATGGGTTAGAGAGAGCTTAAGTCCTTGTGCGGTACCCGTAATTTTGGTGCCTAAAAAGGATGGATCGTAGAGGATGTGCACTGATTGTAGAGCAATCAACAACATCACAATTCGGTATAGACATCCTATCCCTAGACTTGATGATTTGCTTGATGAATTGCATGGTGCTTGCTTCTTTTCTAAAATTGATTTGAAAAGTGGGTACCATCAAATTAGGATAAGGGAAGGGGATGAATGGAAAACTGCTTTCAAAACTAAATACGGATTGTATGAATGGTTGGTAATGCCTTTTGGGTTAACTAATGCACCAAGCACTTTTATGAGGCTTATGAACCATGTCTTACGAGAATTTCTTGGAAAATTTGTGGTTGTATACTTTGATGATATTTTGGTATATTCCAAGAGTTTTGATGAACATGTTGCACATCTCCAATCTGTCTTGCATGTCCTTAGAAAGGAGAAACTATATGCTAACTTGGAAAAGTGTTCTTTTGCACTGATCATGTGGTTTTTCTTGGTTTTGTTATAAGTTCTAAAGGAGTGCAGGTTGATGAAGAGAAAGTTAAGGCCATTAGAGATTGGCCAACTCCTAAAACTGTGAGTGAGGTTAGGAGCTTCCATGGGTTGGCAAGTTTCTATAGAAGGTTTGTGAAGGATTTTAGCACATTGGCAGCACCCCTAAATGAAATTGTTAAGAAAAATGTGGGTTTTAAATGGGGGGAGAATCAAGAAAATGCATTTCAAGCACTTAAGGACAAACTCACACATGCACCCATTCTTGCTTTGCCTGATTTTTCTAAATCATTTGAAATTGAATGTGATGCATCTAATGTGGGTATTGGGGCTGTTTTACTTCAAGATGGTCATCCCATTGCATATTTTAGTGAGAAATTAAGTGGAGCCACTCTTAACTATTCCACTTATGATAAAGAATTGTATGCACTTGTTAGAGCTTTGCAAACATGGCAGCATTATCTTTTGCCTAAAGAATTTGTCATTCATAGTGATCATGAATCTTTGAAGTATTTGAAAGGGCAAGGAAAGCTCAACAAAAGGCATGCAAAATGGGTTGAATTTCTTGAACAATTTCCTTATGTGATTAAGCATAAGCAAGGAAAGGTAAATGTTGTAGCAGATGCACTTTCAAGAAAGTATAATTTGCTTGCTACACTTGAAACTAAATTGCTTGGCTTTGAACATATCAAGGAATTGTATGTGCATGATCATGAATTTTCCCAATTATATCTTTGCATGTGAAAAGAAATCACAAAAATGGGTTTGTTAGGCATGATAACTACTTGTTTAAGAATAATAGACTTTGTGTGCCTAAAGGATCCATGTGTGAATTGCTAGTTAGGGAAGCACATGAGGGGGGTTTAATGGGGCACTTTGGGGTTCAAAAGACCTTAGAAATGCTGCATGAACATTTTCATTGGCCACACATGAAGCATGATGTGCAGAAATTTTGTGAAAGGTGCATTGTGTGTAGAAAAGCAAAATCTAAGGTATCACCTCATGGACTTTACACTCCTTTGCCTATTCCTAATTTCCCTTGGACTGACTTGTCTATGGATTTTGTTTTAGGGCTACCACGCACCCAAAAAGGAAAGGACTCCATTTTTGTGGTAGTTGATAGATTCTCCAAGATGGCACACTTCATACCTTGCCACAAAGTGGATGATGCAACTCATGTGACAGATTTGTTCTTCAAAGAGGTGGTAAGACTTCATGGCATGCCTAGGAGCATTGTTTCAGATCATGACACCAAATTCTTAAGCCATTTTTGGAGGACCTTATGGAATAAGCTGGGAACAAAGCTTCTTTTCTCCACCACATGCCACCCCCAAACTGATAGCCAAACTGAGGTGGCAAATATTTCTACTCTTCTTAGAGCAATTATTAAGAAGAACATTAAGTCTTGGGAAGAGTGTTTACCTCATGTTGAATTTGCTTATAATAGGGCTGTCCATTCTACTACTCAATTTTCTCCATTTGAGATTGTTTATGGGTTCAATCCACTAACACCTCTTGATTTGCTTCCTTTACCTAACACTTCTTCTTTAGTTCACAAAGATGGCAAAACAAAGGCAGAATATGCGAAGAAGCTTCATGAGCAAGTTAAAGCTCAAATTGAGAAGAAAATGGAGCAATATGCAAATAGAGCCAACAAAGGGAGAAAAAGAGTTGTCCTTGAACTTGGAGATTGGGTGTGGGTTCATATGAGGAAGGAGAGGTTTCCTGCTCAAAGGAAATCAAAGCTTCAACCAAGAGGAGATGGACCATTCCAAGTGTTGGAAAGAATTAATGACAATGCTTACAAAATTGACTTGCCCGGTGAGTATGGTGTTAGTGCAACATTTAATGTGGCTGATTTGTGTCCTTTTGATGTAGGTGATGAAAACCTAAATTCGAGGTCGAATTCACCTAAAGAAGGAGGGAATGATGTGAGCCAAGGAGGGGTTATGAGCTTACAAGACAAAGCCAAGGAGGAAGACGCATTAAAGGGAATTGGAGGACCCATGACAAGGTCCAAGACTAAGAGAATGAAGCAAGCTTTGGAAGGCTTAATAATGGAGCTCAAGGAAAAGGAGGATCCATGCACAATGGAGGCAACAACTAAATGGACCACATTCCTTCAACTTGAAAGTGAAATTGAGCCAACATGAAGACATAATTGTGAAGGCCCAAATCTACATGATCAAAGATGCATTCATGGGCTACAAGTGTCCAATTTAGTGGGTTAAGAATCTTGGACCTTAGTGGAAAATAAATAAGTCCAGTTTTTATTATTTTCTTTGTATTTTCGTATGTATTTTTGGGGGATTTTCTGAAGTGGGTTTTCAATATCTTTTGTGGGTTTTTAATGTCCTTTGAGAGTTACTAAGTTATTATTAGGTTAGTGGACTCCTATGGCTGCACTAGTGGAAAATAAATGTCACATGCATGAATGCATGGTAGTGGTCTTAGAATACTAGCTTAGTGGGTCTAGTGGATATTAAATGCTTAGTGGGAAGTGTAGAAGAGGTTCAATGTTTCAGCCTCCACTAAGCCTATAAATAGGAGAACTCTTGTATTGCTAAAGCATCTTGAATTTGAATGAAATCTGAGTTTTCTCTATTGTGAGAGCTTCCCTTGAGTTCTTGGGCAAAGAACTAATCTGATCTTATCAAGGCAACTTGTGGTGATCAAAACCTTCATGACTTATCACTCACCTTCTCATCTTTCTTGAGTATGGCGTCAATATCCTTCTCTAAAACTGAATTTCAAGGTGATCCATTTCCAACTTTCGTATCATAAGCTTGGAGGAATGATGGAGTTGATTGAGAGAAGGGGAGGAGGAGGCTGGAACCAGAGGAAGAGGGAGAGTGGCGTAGATCAGCCAGAAATGAGGGGAAGGTCGACTTAAATAGATGGGGGTAGTTGGAATTGTGGGTGTTGATTGGTTGAAGTTTTGTGATTGAAGTTCGGCCATGTCGCCTGCTTTTGTGGCCAACTTGCTCTCTACGTCGTCCAAAGCGGGATACGCTTCGCTACACTGAAATCGGAACTCGTTCCTATATTACTTTAAGTCGGAACTCGTGACCTTTTTACAGTGCTTGAAGCTGAAACCGGACGTCGGAACTCGTACCATGTTGTTGGTGACTTGAGGAAATCTTGTTTATTCTGATACTTTGAATCAAGGTCGGATATCGGAAGTCATGCAGTTGACAATCATATAACCTCGGAATTCCCTATTTGAACTCGGGAATGTCAATGATGGATGTATACTCGGATATCGGAACTCGTTATCAAACTTGGAGTTCGGTACTTGTACCATGGTGTTGAACTATTACTTCTGAGGTCGGAAACCATATCGGAAATCGAAACCTCATCAAGTCGGATATTGGAACTCTGAAGCCTCTTATTACGAAGTCGATACTTTACATACAGTGTGTTTGATGAGATAGGAACCGTGTATATTTTCCTTGAAACATAAGTCGGATATCGGGAATTCCAATAGTACGAGATCGGAAATCGGGTCTATGACTTAAGACGTGAAGTCGGGAATAGGATGAAATCGGAAATCGTTATGACATGAATGAACTCGGAACTCGTAAATAACCCCTTCTGTCTGATTTTCAAAGACGAAATCGGAAATCGGAATTAATCACCCTGGGCTAAGTCGGAGCTCGGAAAACGGATGTTACAGTTTCTCTTTGTCCTTTGATTTCTTTTGGCCATTGATTGGAATCAAGTCTTAATCCATAATGAATTGGTTTGCCTTTGTCCTTTAAGTTCTTTTGGCCAACAATTGGAATTAAGTGTTAATCATTAAGGAATTGGTTTCTCTTTGTCCTTTAAGTTCTTTTGGCCATTGATTGAAATCAAGTCTTAATCCGTAATGAATTGGTTTCTCTTTGTCCTTTAAGTTCTTTAGGCAAAAGTTTGAAATCAAGTCTTTATCATTAAGGAATTGGTTTCTCATTGTTTTCATTTCTTTTTGACATTGATTTGAATCAAGTCTTAATCCGTAATGTATTCGTTTCTCTTTGTCCTTTAGGTTCTTTTGGACAAAGATTGGAATCAAGTCTTAATCATTAAGGAATTGGTTTCTCTTTGTCGTTTAAGTTCTTTTGGCCATTGATTGGAATCAAGTCTTAATCCATAATGAATTGGTTTGCCTTTGTCCTTTAAGTTCTTTTGGCCAACAATTGGAATTAAGTGTTAATCATTAAGGAATTGGTTTCTCTTTGTCCTTTAAGTTCTTTTGGCCATTTATTGAAATCGAGTCTTAATCTGTAACGAATTCATTTCTGTTTGTCATTTAAGTTCTTTTGGCCAACGATTGAAATCAAGTCTTAATCATTAAAGAATTGGTTTCTCTTTGTCCTTTAAGTTCTTTTGGCCATTAATTGAAATCAAGTCTTAATCCGTAATGAATTCGTTTCTCTTTGTCCTTGAAGTTCTTTTTGCCAGAGATTGAAATCAAGCCTTTATCATTAAGGAATTAGTTTCTCATTGTTTTCATTTCTTTTTGACATTGATTTGAATCAAGTCTTAAACCGTAATGTATTGGTTTCGCTTTGTCCTTTAGGTTCTTGTGGACAAAGATTGGAATCAAGTCTTAATCATTAAGGAATCGGTTTCTCTTTGTCCTTTAAGTTCTTTGGGCTATTGATTGGAATCAAGTCTTAATCCATAATGAATTGCTTTGCCTTTGTCCTTTAAGTTCTTTTGGCCAACGATTGGAATCAAGTCTTAATCATTAAGGAATTGGTTTCTCTTTGTCGTTTAAGTTCTTTTGGCCATTGATTGGAATCAAGTCTTAATCCATAATGAATTGGTTTGCTTTTGTCCTTTAAGTTCTTTTGGCCAACAATTGGAATTAAGTGTTAATCATTAAGGAATTGGTTTCTCTTTGTCCTTTAAGTTCTTTTGGCCATTGATTGAAATCGAGTCTTAATCCGTAATGAATTGGTTTCTCTTTGTCCTTTAGGTTCTTTCAGCCATTGATTGAAATCAAGTTTTAATCTGTAATGAATTCATTTCTGTTTGTCATTTAAGTTCTTTTGGCCAACGAATGAAATCAAGTCTTAATCATTAAAGAATTGGTTTCTCTTTGTCCTTTAAGTTCTTTTTGCCAAAGATTGAAATCAAGTCTTTATCATTAAGGAATTAGTTTCTCATTGTTTTCATTTCTTTTTGACATTGATTTGAATCAAGTCTTAATCCGTAATGTATTGGTTTCGCTTTGTCCTTTAGGTTCTTGTGGACAAAGATTGGAATCAAGTCTTAATCATTAAGGAATCGGGTTCTCTTTGTCCTTTAAGTTCTTTTGGCTATTGATTGGAATCAAGTCTTAATCCATAACGAATTGGTTTGCCTTTGTCCTTTAAGTTCTTTTGGCCAACGATTGGAATCAAGTCTTAATCATTAAGGAATTGGTTTCTCTTTGCCGTTTAAGTTCTTTTGCCCATTGATTGGAATCAAGTCTTAATCCATAACGAATTGGTTTGCCTTTGTCCTTTAAGTTCTTTTGGCCAACGATTGGAATCAAGTCTTAATCATTAAGGAATTGGTTTCTCTTTGTCCTTTAAGTTCTTTTGGCCATTTATTGAAATCAAATCTTAATCTGCAATGAATTGGTTTCTCTTTGTCCTTTAAGTTCTTTTGGCCAAAGATTGAAATCAAGTCTTTATCATCAAGGAATTGGTTTCCCACTGTTTTCATTTCATTTTGAGATTGATTTGAATCAAGTCTTAATCCGTAATGTATTGGTTTCGCTTTGCCCTTTAGGTTCTTTTGGACAAAGATTGGAATCAAGTCTTAATCATTAAGGAATTGGTTTCTCTTTGTCCTTTAGGTTCTTTCGGCCATTGATTTAAATCAAGTCTTAATCTGTAATGAATTGGTTTCTGTTTGTCATTTAAATTTTTTTGGCCAACGATTGGAATCAAGTCTTAATCATTAAGGAATTGGTTTCTCTTTGTCCTTTAAGTTCTTTTGGCTATTGATTGGAATCAAGTCTTAATCCATAATGAATTGGTTTGCCTTTGTCCTTTAAGTTCTTTTGGCCAACGATTGGAATCAAGTCTTAATCATTAAGGAATTGGTTTCTCATTGTTTTCATTTCTTTTTGACATTGATTTGAATCAAGTCTTAATCCGTAATGTATTGGTTTCGCTTTGTCCTTTAGGTTCTTTTGGACAAAGATTGGAATCAAGTCTTAATCATTAAGGAATTGGTTTCTCTTTGTCCTTTAGGTTCTTTCGGCCATTGATTGAAGTCAAGTCTTCATCTGTAATGAATTGGTTTCTGTTTGTCATTTAAGTTCTTTTGGCCAACGATTGGAATCAAGTCTTAATCATTAAGGAATTGGTTTCTCTTTGTCCTTTAGGTTCTTTCGGCCATTGATTTAAATCAAGTTTTAATCTGTAATAAATTCATTTCTGTTTGTCATTTAAGTTCTTTTGGCCAACAAATGAAATCAAGTCTTAATCATTAAAGAATTGGTTTCTCTTTGTCCTTTAAGTTCTTTTTGCCAAAGATTGAAATCAAGTCTTTATCATTAAGGAATTAGTTTCTCATTGTTTTCATTTCTTTTTGACATTGATTTGAATCAAGTCTTAATCCGTAATGTATTGGTTTCGCTTTGTCCTTTAGCATCTTGTGGACAAAGATTGGAATCAAGTCTTAATCATTAAGGAATCGGGTTCTCTTTGTCCTTTAAGTTCTTTTGGCTATTGATTGGAATCAAGTCTTAATCCATAACGAATTGGTTTGCCTTTGTCCTTTAAGTTCTTTTGGCCAACGATTGGAATTAAGTCTTAATCATTAAGGAATTGGTTTCTCTTTGCCGTTTAAGTTCTTTTGGCCATTGATTGGAATCAAGTCTTAATCCATAACGAATTGGTTTGCCTTTGTCCTTTAAGTTCTTTTTGCCAACGATTGGAATCAAGTCTTAATCATTAAGGAATTGGTTTCTCTTTGTCCTTTAAGTTCTTTTGGCCATTTATTGAAATCAAATCTTAATCTGCAATGAATTGGTTTCTCTTTGTCCTTTAAGTTCTTTTGGCCAAAGATTGAAATCAAGTCTTTATCATCAAGGAATTGGTTTCCCACTGTTTTCATTTCATTTTGAGATTGATTTGAATCAAGTCTTAATCCGTAATGTATTGGTTTCGCTTTGCCCTTTAGGTTCTTTTGGACAAAGATTGGAATCAAGTCTTAATCATTAAGGAATTGGTTTCTCTTTGTCCTTTAGGTTCTTTCGGCCATTGATTTAAATCAAGTCTTAATCTGTAATGAATTGGTTTCTGTTTGTCATTTAAATTTTTTTGGCCAACGATTGGAATCAAGTCTTAATCATTAAGGAATTGGTTTCTCTTTGTCCTTTAAGTTCTTTTGGCTATTGATTGGAATCAAGTCTTAATCCATAATGAATTGGTTTGCCTTTGTCCTTTAAGTTCTTTTGGCCAACGATTGGAATCAAGTCTTAATCATTAAGGAATTGGTTTCTCATTGTTTTCATTTCTTTTTGACATTGATTTGAATCAAGTCTTAATCCGTAATGTATTGGTTTCGCTTTGTCCTTTAGGTTCTTTTGGACAAAGATTGGAATCAAGTCTTAATCATTAAGGAATTGGTTTCTCTTTGTCCTTTAGGTTCTTTCGGCCATTGATTGAAGTCAAGTCTTCATCTGTAATGAATTGGTTTCTGTTTGTCATTTAATTTCTTTTGGCCAACGATTGGAATCAAGTCTTAACCATTAAGGAATTGGTTTCTCTTTGTCCTTTAGGTTCTTTCAGCCATTGATTGAAATCAAGTCTTAATCTGTAATTAATTCATTTCTGTTTGTCATTTAAGTTCTTTTGGCCAACGATTGAAATCAAGTCTTAATCATTAAAGAATTGGTTTCTCTTTGTCCATTAAGTTCTTTTGGCCATTAATTGAAATCAAGTCTTAATGCGTAATGAATTGGTTTCTCTTTGGCCTTTAAGTTCTTTTTGCCAAAGATTGAAATCAAGTCTTTATCATTAAGGAATTGGTTTCTCATTGTTTTCATTTCTTTTTGACATTGATTTGAATCAAGTCTTAATCCATAATGTATTGGTTTCGCTTTGCCCTTTAGGTTCTTTTGGACAAAGATTGGAATCAAGTCTTAATCATTAAGGAATTGGTTTCTCTTTGTCCTTTAGGTTCTTTCGGCCATTGATTTAAATCAAGTCTTAATCTGTAATGAATTGGTTTCTATTTGTCATTTAAATTTTTTTGGCCAACGATTGGAATCAAGTCTTAATCATTAAGGAATTGGTTTCTCTTTGTGCTTTAAGTTCTTTTGGCTATTGATTGGAATCAAGTCTTAATCCATAATGAATTGGTTTGCCTTTGTCCTTTAAGTTCTTTTGGCCAACGATTGGAATCAAGTCTTAATCATTAAGGAATTGGTTTCTCATTGTTTTCATTTCTTTTTGACATTGATTTGAATCAAGTCTTAATCCGTAATGTATTGGTTTCGCTTTGTCCTTTAGGTTCTTTTGGACAAAGATTGGAATCAAGTCTTAATCATTAAGGAATTGGTTTCTCTTTGCCCTTTAGGTTCTTTCGGCCATTGATTGAAGTCAAGTCTTCATCTGTAATGAATTGGTTTCTGTTTGTCATTTAAGTTCTTTTGGCCAACGATTGGAATCAAGTCTTAACCATTAAGGAATTGGTTTCCCTTTTTCCTTTAGGTTCTTTCGGCCATTGATTGAAATCAAGTCTTAATCTGTAATTAATTCATTTCTGTTTGTCATTTAAGTTCTTTTGGCCAACGATTGAAATCAAGTCTTAATCATTAAAGAATTGGTTTCTCTTTGTCCTTTAAGTTCTTTTGCCGTTTTATTGAAATCAAGTCTTAATCTGTAATGAATTGGTTTCTGTTTGTCCTTTACGTTCTTTTTGCCAAAGATTGGAATCAAGTGTTTATCATTTCGGAATTAGTTTCTCATTATTTTCATTTCTTTTTGACATTGATTTGAATCAAGTCTTAATCCGTAATGTATTGGTTTCGCTTTGTCCTTTAGGTTCTTTTGGACAAAGATTGGAATCAAGTCTTAATCATTAAGGAATTGGTTTCTCTTTGTCCTTTAGGTTCTTTCGGCCATTGATTGAAGTGAAGTCTTAATCTGTAATGAATTGGTTTATGTTTGTCATATAAGTTCTTTTGGCCAACGATTGGAATCAAGTCTTAATCATTAAGGAATTGGTTTCTCTTTGTCCTTTAAGTTCTTTTGGCTATTGATTGGAATCAAGTCTTGATCCATAATGAATTGGTTTGCCTTTGTCCTTTAAGTTCTTTTGGCCAACGATTGGAATCAAGTCTTAATCATTAAGGAATTGGTTTCTCTTTGTCCTTTAAGTTCTTTTGGCCATTAACTGAAATCAAGTCTTAATCCGTAATGAATTGGTTTCTGTTTGTCCTTTATGTTCTTTTTGCCAAAGATTGAAATCAAGTCTTTATCATTAAGGAATTGGATTCTCATTGTTTTCATTTCTTTTTGACATTGATTTGAATCAAGTCTTAATCCGTAATGTATTGGTTTCGCTTTGTCCTTTAGGTTCTTTTGGACAAAGATTGGAATCAAGTCTTAATCATTAAGGAATCAGTTTGTCTTTGTCCTTTAAGTTCTTTTGGCTATTGATTGGAATCAAGTCTTAATCCATAATGAATTGGTTTGCCTTTGTGCTTTAAGTTCTTTTGGCCAACGATTGGAATCAAGTCTTAATCATTAAGGAATTGGTTTCACTTTGTCCTTTAAGTTCTTTTGGCCATTTATTGAAATCAAATCTTAATCTGCAATGAATTGGTTTGCCTTTGTCCTTTAAGTTCTTTTGGCCAACGTTTGGAATCAAGTCTTAATCGTTAAGGAATTGGTTTCTCACTGTTTTCATTTCTTTTTGACATTGATTTCAATCAAGTCTTAATCCGTAATGTATTGGTTTCGCTTTGTCTTTTAGGTTCTTTTGGACAAAGATTGGAATCAAGTCTTAATCATTAAGGAATTGGTTTCCCTTTGTCCTTTAGGTTCTTCCGGCCATTGATTGAAATCAAGTCTTAATCTGTAATGAATTGGTTTCTGTTTGTCATTTAAGTTCTTTTGGCCAATGATTGGAATCAAGTCTTAATCATTAAGGAATTAGTTTCTCTTTGTCCTTTCAGTTCTTTTGGCTATTGATTGAAATCAAGTCTTAATCCATAATGAATTTGTTTGGCTTTGTCCTTTAAGTTCTTTTGGCCAACGATTGGAATCAAGTCTTAATCATTAAGGAATTGGTTTCTCTTTGTCCTTTAAGTTCTTTTGGCCATTTATTGAAATCAAGTCTTAATCCGTAATGAATTGGTTTCTGTTTGTCCTTTATGTTCTTTTTGCCAAAGATTGGAATCAAGTGTTTATCATCAAGGAATTAGTTTCTCATTATTTTCATTTCTTTTTGACATTGATTTAAATCAAGTCTTAATCCGTAATGTATTGGTTTCGATTTGTCCTTTAGGTTCTTTTGGACAAAGATTGGAATCAAATCTTAATCATTAAGGAATTGGTTTGTCATTGTTTTCATTTCTTTTTGACATTGATTTGAATCAGGTCTTAATCCATAATGTATTGGTTTCGCTTTGCCCTTTAGGTTCTTTTGGACAAAGATTGGAATCAAGTCTTAATCATTAAGGAATTGGTTTCCCTTTGTCCTTTAAGTTCTTTTGGCCATTGATTGGAATCAAGTCTTAATCCATAATGAATTGGTTTGCCTTTGTACTTTAAGTTCTTTTGGCCAACGATTGGAATCAAGTCTTAATCATTAAGGAATTAGTTTCTCATTGTTTTCATTTCTTTTTGACATTTATTTGAATCAAGTCTTAATCCGTAATGTATTGGTTTCGCTTTGTCCTTTAGGTTCTTTTAGACAAAGATTGGAATCAAGTCTTAATCATTAAGGAATTGGTTTCTCTTTGTCCTTCAGGTTTTTTCGGCCATTGATTTAAATCAAGTCTTAATCTGTAATGAATTGGTTTCTGTTTGTCATTTAAGTTCTTTTGGCCAACGGTTGGAATCAAGTCTTAATCATTAAGGAATTGGTTTCTCTTTGCCCTTTAAGTTCTTTTGGCTATTGATTGGAATCAAGTCTTAATCCATAATGAATTGGTTTGCCTTTGTCCTTTAAGTTCTTTTGGCCAACGATTGGAATCAAGTCTTAATCATTAAGGAATTGGTTTCTCCTTGTTTTCATTTCTTTTTGACATTGATTTGAATCTAGTCTTAACCCGTAATGTATTGGTTTCGCTTTGTCCTTTAGGTTCTTTTGGACAAAGATTGGAATCAAGTCTTAATCATTAAGGAATTGGTTTCTCTTTGTCCTTTAGGTTCTTTCGGCCATTGATTGAAATCAAGTCTTAATCTGTAATGAATTCATTTCTGTTTGTCATTTAGGTTCTTTTGGCCATTACTTGAAATCAAATCTTAACCCGTAATGAATTGGTTTCTCTTTGGCCTTTAAGTTCTGTTTGCCAAAGATTGAAATCAAGTCTTTCTCATTAAGGAATTGGTTTCTCATTGTTTTCATTTCTTTTTGACATTGATTTGAATCAAATCTTAATCCACAATGTATCGGTTTCGCTTTGCCCTTTAGGTTCTTTTGGACAAAGATTGGAATCAAGTCTTAATCATTAAGGAATTAGTTTCCCTTTGTCCTTTAAGTTCTTTTGGCCATTGATTGGAATCAAGTCTTAATCCATAATGAATTGGTTTGCCTTTGTCCTTTAAGTTCTTTTATTGCTTGATTGGAATCAGGTCTTAATCATTAAGGAATTGGTTTGTCATTGTTTTCATTTCTTTTTGACATTGATTTGAATCAAGTCTTAATCCGTAATGTATTGGTTTCGCTTTGTCCTTTAGGTTCTTTTGGACAAAGATTGGAATCAAGTCTTAATCATTAAGGAATTGGTTTCCCTTTGTCCTTTAGGTTCCTCCGGCCGTTGATTGAAATCAAGTCCTAATCTGTAATGAATTGGTTTCTGTTTGTCATTTAAGTTCTTTTGGCCAACGATTGGAATCAAGTCTTAATCATTAAGGAATTGGTTTCTCTTTGTCCTTTAAGATCTTTTGGCTATTGATTGAAATCAAGTCTTAATCCATAATGAATTGGTTTGCCTTTGTCCTTTAAGTTCTTTTGGCCAACGATTGGAATCAAGTCTTAATCATTAAGGAATTGGTTTCTCCTTGTTTTCATTTCTTTTTGACATTGATTTGAATCAAGTCTTAATCCGTAATGTATTGGTTTCGCTTTGTCCTTTAGGTTCTTTTGGAAAAAGATTGGAATCAAGTCTTAATCATTAAGGAATTGGTTTCTCTTTGTCCTTTAGGTTCTTTCGGCCATTGATTGAAATCAAGTCTTAATCTGTAATGAATTCATTTCTGTTTGTCATTTAAGTTCTTTTGGCCATTAATTGAAATCAAATCTTAACTCGTAATGAATTGGTTTCTCTTTGGCCTTTAAGTTCTGTTTGCCAAAGATTGAAATCAAGTCTTTATCATTAAGGAATTGGTTTCTCATTGTTTTCATTTCTTTTTGACATTGATTTGAATCAAATCTTAATCCATAATGTATTGGTTTCGCTTTGTCCTTTAGGTTCTTTTGGACAAAGATTGGAATCATGTCTTAATCATTAAGGAATTGGTTTCTCTTTATCCTTTAAGTTCTTTTGGCTACTGATTGGAATCAAGTCTTAATCCATAATGAATTGGTTTGCCTTTGTCCTTTAAGTTCTTTTGGCCAACGATTGGAATCAAGTCTTAATCATGAAGGAATTGGTTTCTCTTTGTCCTTTAAGTTCTTTTGGCCATTTATTGAAATCAAGTCTTAATCCGTAATGAATTGGTTTCAGTTTGTCCTTTAAGTTCTTTTTGCCAAAGATTGGAATCAAGTGTTTATCATTAAGGAATTGGTTTCTCGTTATTTTCATTTCTTTTTGACATTGATTTGAATCAAGTCTTAATCCGTAATGTATTGGTTTCGCTTTGTCCTTTAGGTTCTTTTGGACAAAGAATGGAATCAAGTCTTAATCATTAAGGAATTGGTTTCTCTTTGTCCTTTAGGTTCTTTCGGCCAGTGATTGAAATCAAGTCTTAATCTGTAATGAATTGGTTTCTGTTTGTCATTTAAGTTCTTTTGGCCAACGAATGGAATCAAGTCTTAATCATTAAGGAATTGGTTTCTCTTTGTCCTTTAAGTTCTTTTGGCCATTGATTGGAATCAAGTCTTAATCCATAATGAATTGGTTTGCCTTTGTCCTTTAAGTTCTTTTGGCCAACGATTGGAATCAAGTCTTAATCATTAAGGAATTGGTTTGTCATTGTTTTCATTTATTTTTCACATTGATTTGAATCACGTCTTAATCCGTAATGTATTGGTTTCGCTTTGTCCTTTAGGTTCTTTTGGACAAAGATTGGAATCAAGTCTTAATCATTAAGGAATTGGTTTCTCTTTGTCCTTCAGGTTTTTTCGGCCATTGATTTAAATCAAGTCTTAATCTGTAATGAATTGGTTTCTGTTTGTCATTTAAGTTCTTTTGGCCAACGGTTGGAATCAAGTCTTAATCATTAAGGAATTGGTTTCTCTTTGTCCTTTAAGTTCTTTTGGCTATTGATTGGAATCAAGTCTTAATCCATAATGAATTGGTTTGCCTTTGTCCTTTAAGTTCTTTTGGCCAACGATTGGAATCAAGTCTTAATCATTAAGGAATTGGTTTCTCCTTGTTTTCATTTCTTTTTGACATTGATTTGAATCTAGTCTTAACCCGTAATGTATTGGTTTCGCTTTGTCCTTTAGGTTCTTTTGGACAAAGATTGAAATCAAGTCTTAATCATTAAGGAATTGGTTTCTCTTTGTCCTTTAGGTTCTTTCGGCCATTGATTGAAATCAAGTCTTAATCTGTAATGAATTCATTTCTGTTTGTCATTTAAGTTCTTTTGGCCATTAATTGAAATCAAATCTTAACCCGCAATGAATTGGTTTCTCTTTGGCCTTTAAGTTCTGTTTGCCAAAGATTGAAATCAAGTGTTTATCATTAAGGAATTGGTTTCTCATTGTTTTCATTTCTTTTTGACATTGATTTGAATCAAATCTTAATCCACAATGTATCGGTTTCGCTTTGCCCTTTAGGTTCTTTTGGACAAAGATTGGAATCAAGTCTTAATCATTAAGGAATTAGTGTCCCTTTGTCCTTTAAGTTCTTTTGGCCATTGATTGGAATCAAGTCTTAATCCATAATGAATTGGTTTGCCTTTGTCCTTTAAGTTCTTTTGGCCAACGATTGGAATCAGGTCTTAATCATTAAGGAATTGGTTTGTCATTGTTTTCATTTCTTTTTGACATTGATTTGAATCAAGTCTTAATCCGTAATGTATTGGTTTCGCTTTGTCCTTTAGGTTCTTTTGGACAAAGATTGGAATCAAGTCTTAATCATTAAGGAATTGGTTTCCCTTTGTCCTTTAGGTTCCTCCGGCCGTTGATTGAAATCAAGTCCTAATCTGTAATGAATTGGTTTCTGTTTGTCATTTAAGTTCTTTTGTGCTTGATTGGAATCAAGTCTTAATCATTAAGGAATTGGTTTCTCTTTGTCCTTTAAGATCTTTTGGCTATTGATTGAAATCAAGTCTTAATCCATAATGAATTGGTTTGCCTTTGTCCTTTAAGTTCTTTTGGCCAACGATTAGAATCAAGTCTTAATCATTAAGGAATTGGTTTCTCCTTGTTTTCATTTCTTTTTGACATTGATTTGAATCAAGTCTTAATCCGTAATGTATTGGTTTCGCTTTGTCCTTTAGGTTCTTTTGGAAAAAGATTGGAATCAAGTCTTAATCATTAAGGAATTGGTTTCTCTTTGTCCTTTAGGTTGTTTCGGCCATTGATTGAAATCAAGTCTTAATCTGTAATGAATTCATTTCTGTTTGTCATTTAAGTTCTTTTGGCCATTAATTGAAATCAAATCTTAACCCGTAATGAATTGGTTTCTCTTTGGCCTTTAAGTTCTGTTTGCCAAAGATTGAAATCAAGTCTTTATCATTAAGGAATTGGTTTCTCATTGTTTTCATTTCTTTTTGACATTGATTTGAATCAAATCTTAATCCATAATGTATTGGTTTCGCTTTGCCCTTTAGGTTCTTTTGGACAAAGATTGGAATCAAGTCTTAATCATTAAGGAATTGGTTTCTCTTTGTCCTTTAAGTTCTTTTGGCTTTTGATTGGAATCAAGTCTTAATCCATTATGAATTGGTTTGCCTTTGTCCTTTAAGTTCTTTTGGCCAACGATTGGAATCAAGTCTTAATCATTAAGGAATTGGTTTCTCTTTGTCCTTTAAGTTCTTTTGGCCATTTATTGAAATCAAGTCTTAATCCGTAATGAATTAGTTTCAGTTTGTCCTTTAAGTTCTTTTTGCCAAAGATTGGAATCAAGTGTTTATCATTAAGGAATTGGTTTCTCGTTATTTTCATTTCTTTTTGACATTGATTTGAATCAAGTCTTAATCCGTAATGTATTGGTTTCGCTTTGTCCTTTAGGTTCTTTTGGACAAAGATTGGAATCAAGTCTTAATCATTAAGGAATTGGTTTCTCTTTGTCCTTTAGGTTCTTTCGGCCAGTGATTGAAATCAAGTCTTAATCTGTAATGAATTGGTTTCTGTTTGTCATTTAAGTTATTTTGGCCAACGAATGGAATCAAGTCTTAATCATTAAGGAATTGGTTTCTCTTTGTCCTTTAAGTTCTTTTGGCCATTGATTGGAATCAAGTCTTAATCCATAATGAATTGGTTTGCCTTTGTCCTTTAAGTTCTTTTGGCCGTGATTGGAATCAAGTCTTAATCATTAAGGAATTGGTTTGTCATTGTTTTCATTTATTTTTCACATTGATTTGAATCACGTCTTAATCCGTATTGTATTGGTTTCGCTTTGTCCTTAGGTTCTTTTGGACAAAGATTGGAATCAAGTCTTAATCATTAAGGAATTGGTTTCCCTTTGTCCTTTAGGTTCTTCCGGCCATTGATTGAAATCAAGTCTTAATCTGTAATGAATTGGTTTCTGTTTGTCATTTAAGTTCTTTTGGCCAACGATTGGAATCAAGTCTTAATCATTAAGGAATTGGTTTCTCTTTGTCCTTTAAGTTCTTTTGGCTATTGATTGAAATCAAGTCTTAATCCATACTGAATTGGTTTGCCTTTGTCCTTTAAGTTCTTTTGGCCATTTATTGAAATCAAGTCTTAATCCGTAATGAATTGGTTTCTGTTTGTCCTTTATGTTCTTTTTGCCAAAGATTGGAATCAAGTGTTGATCATTAAGGAATTGGTTTCTCATTATTTTCATTTCTTTTTGACATTGATTTAAATCAAGTCTTAATCCGTAATGTATTGGGTTCGCTTTGTCCTTTAGGTTCTTGTGGACAAAGATTGGAATCAAGTCTTAATCCATAATGAATTGGTTTCTCTTTGTCCTTCAAGTTCTTTTGGCCAAAGATTGGAATCAAGTCTTAATCATTAAGGAATCGGTTTCTCTTTGGCCTTTAAGTTCTTTTGGCTATTAATTGGAATCAAGTCTTAATCTATAATGAATTGGTTTGCTTTTGTCCTTTAAGTTCTTTTGGCCAACGATTGGAATCAAGTCTTAATCATTAAGGAATTGGTTTCTCTTTGTCCTTTAAGTTCTTTTGGCTATTGATTGGAATCAAGTCTTAATCCATAATGAATTGGTTTGCCTTTGTCCTTTAAGTTCTTTTGGCCAACGATTGGAATCAAGTCTTAATCATTAAGGAATTGGTTTGTCATTGTTTTCATATCTTTTTGACATCGATTTGAATCAAGTCTTAATCCATAATGTATTGGTTTCGCTTTGTCCTTTAGGTTCACTTGGACAAAGATTGGAATCAAGTCTTAATCATTTAGGAAGTGGTTTCCCTTTTTCCTTTAGGTTCTTCCGGCCATTGATTGAAATCAAGTCTTTATCTGTAATGAATTGGTTTCTGTTTGTCATTTAAGTTCTCTTGGCCAACGATTGGATTCAAGTCCTAATCATTAAGGAATTGGTTTCTCTTTGTCCTTTAAGTTCTTTTGGCGTTTTATTGAAATCAAGTCTTAATCTATAATGAATTGGTTTCTGTTTGTCCCTTAAGTTCTTTTTGCCAAAGATTGGAATCAAGTGTTTATCATTAAGGAATTGGTTTCTCATTGTTTTCATTTCTTTTTGACATTGATTTGAATCAAGTCTTAATCCATAATGTATTGGTTTCGCTTTGTCCTTTAGGTTATTTTGAACAAAGATTGGAATCAAGTCTTAATCATTAAGGAATTGGTTTCTCTTTGTCCTTTAGGTTCTTTTGGCTATTGATCGGAATCAAGTCTTAATCTATAATGAATTGGTTTGCTTTTGTCCTTTAAGTTCTTTTGGCCAACGATTGAAATCATGTCTTTATCATTAAGGAATTGGTTTCTCATTGTTTTCATTTCTTTTTGACATTGATTTGAATCAAGTCTTAATCCGTAATGTATCTATTTCGCTTTGTCCTTTAGGTTCTTGTGGACAAAGATTGGAATCAAGTCTTAATCATTAAGGAATCGGTTTCTCCTTGTCCTTTAAGTTCTTTTGGCTATTAATTGGAATCAAGTCTTAATCTATAATGAATTGGTTTGCTTTTGTTCTTTAAGTTCTTTTGGCCAACGATTGGAATCAAGTCTTAATCATTAAGGAAATGGTTTCTCTTTGTCCGTTAAGTTCTTTTGGCCATTTATTGAAATCAATCTTAATCTGCAATGAATTGGTTTCTCTTTGTCCTTTAAGTTCTTTTGGCCAAAGATTGAAATCAAGTCTTTATCATTAAGAAATTGGTTTCCCACTGTTTTCATTTCTTTTTGACATTGATTTGAATCAAGTCTTAATCCGTAATGTATTGGGTTCGCTTTGTCCTTTAGGTTCTTTTGGACAAAGATTGGAATCAAGTCTTAATCATTAAGGAATTGGTTTCTCTTTGTCCTTTAAGTTATTTTGGCCATTGATTGGAATCAAGTCTTAATCCATAATGAATTCGTTTGCCTTTGTCCTTTAAGTTCTTTTGGCCAACGAGTGGAATCAACTCTTAATCATTAAGGAATTGGTTTCTCATTGTTTTCATTTCTTTTTGACATTGATTTGAATCAAGTCTTAATCCGTAATGTATTGGTTTCGCTTTGTCCTTTAGGTTCTTTTGGACAAAGATTGGAATCAAGTCTTAATCGTTAAGGAATTGGTTTCTCTTTGTCCTTTAGGTTCTTTCGGCCATTGATTCAAATCAAGTCTCAATCTGTAATGAATTGGTTTCTGTTTGTCATTTAAGCTCTTTTGGCCAACGATTGGAATCAAGTCTTAATCATTAACGAATTGGTTTCTCTTTGTCCTTTAAGTTCTTTTGGCTATTGATTGGTACCAAGTCTTAATCTATAATGAATTGGTTTGCCTTTGTCCTTTAAGTTCTTTTGGCCAACGATTGGAATCAAGTCTTAATCATTAAGGAATTGGTTTCTCTTTGTCCTTTAAGTTCTTTTGGCCATTTATTGAAAACAAGTCTTAATCCGTAATGAATTGGTTTCAGTTTGTCCTTTAAGTTCTTTTGGCCAAAGATTGAAATCAAGTCTTTATCATTAAGGAATTGGTTTCTCATTGTTTTCATTTCTTTTTGGCATTGATTTGAATCAAGTCTTAATCCGTAATGTATTGGTTTCGCTTTGTCCTTTAGGTTCTTTTGGACAAAGATTGGAATCAAGTCTTAATCATTAAGGAATTGGTTTCTCTTTGTCCTTTAGGTTCTTTCGGCCATTGATTGAAATCAAGTCTTAATCTGTAATGAATTCATTTCTATTTGTCATTTAAGTTCTTTTGCCAACGATTGAAATCAAGTCTTAATCATTAAAGAATTGGTTTCTCTTTGTCCTTTAAGTTCTTTTGGCCATTAATTGAAATCAAGACTTAATCCGTAATGAATTGGTTTCCCTTTGTCCTTCAAGTTCTTTTTGCCAAAGATTGATATCAAGTCTTTACCATTAAGGAATTGGTTTCTCATTGTTTTCCTTTTTTTTGACATTGATTTGAATCAAGTCTTAATCCATAATGAATTGGTTTTGCTTTGCCCTTTAGGTTCTTTTGGACAAAGATTGGAATCAAGTCTTAATCATTCAGGAATTGGTTTCCCTTTGTCCTTTAAGTTCTTTTGGCCATTGATTGGAATCAAGTCTTAATCCATAATGAATTGGTTTGCCTTTGTCCTTTAAGTTCTTTTGGCCAACGATTGGAATCAAGTCTTAATCATTAAGGAATTGGTTTCTCATTGTTTTCATTTCGTTTTGACATTGATTTGAATCAAGTCTTAATCCGTAATGTATTGGTTTCATTTTGTCCTTTAGGTTCTTTTGGACAAAGATTGGAGTCAAGTCTTAATCATTAAGGAATTGGCTTCTCTTTGTCCCTTAGGTTCTTTCGGCCATTGACTGAAATCAAGTCTTAATCTGTAATGAATTGGTTTCTGTTTGTCATTTAAGTTCTTTTGGCCAACGATTAGAATCAAGTCTTAATCATTAAGGAATTGGTTTCTCTTTGTCCTTTAAGTTCTTTTGGGTATTGATTGGAATCAAGTCTTAATCCATAATGAATTGGTTTGCCTTTGTCCTTTAAGTTCTTTTATTGTGATTGGAATCAAGTCTTAATCATTAAGGAATTGGTTTCTCTTTGTCCTTTAGGTTCTTTTGGCCATTTATTGAAATCAATTCTTAATCCGTAATGAATTGGTTTCTGTTTGTCCTTGAAGTTCTTTTTGCCAAAGATTGGAATCAAGTGTTCATCATTAAGGATTTGGTTTCTGATTGTTTTCATTTCTTTTTGACATTGATTGGAATCAGGTCTTAATCCATAATGTTTTGGTTTCGCTTTGTCCTTTAGGTTCTTTTGGACAAAGATTGGAATCAAGTCTTAATCATTAAGGAATTGGTTTCTCTTTGTCCGTTAGGTTATTTCGGCCGTTGATTGAAATCAAGTCTTAATCTGTAATGAATTCATTTCTGTTTGTCATTTAAGTTCTTTTGGCCAACGATTGAAATCAAGTCTTAATCATTAAAGAATTGGTTTCTCTTTGTCCTTTAAGTTCTTTTGGCCATTAAATGAAATCAAGTCTTAATCCATAATGAATTGGTTTCTCTTTGTCCTTTAAGTTCTTTTTGCCAAAGATTGAAATCAAGTCTTTATCATTAAGGAATCGGTTTCTCATTGTTTTCATTTCTTTTTGACATTGATCTGAAGCAAGTCTTAATCCATAATGTATTGGTTTCGCTTTATCCTTTAGGTTCTTTTGGACAAAGATTGGAATCAAGTCTTAATCGTTAAGGAATTGGTTTCTCTTTGTCCTTTAGGTTCTTTCGGCCATTGATTGAAATCAAGTCTTAATCTGTAATGATCAAGTCTTAATCGGTAATGAATTGGTTTCTGTTTGTCATTTAAGTTCTTTTAGCCAACTATTGGAATCAAGTCTTAATCATTAAGGAATTGGTTTCTCTTTGTCCTTTAAGTTCTTTTGGCTATTGATTGGAATCAAGTCTTAATCCATAATGAATTGGTTTGCCTTTGTCCTTTAAGTTCTTTTGGACAAAGATTGGAATCAAGTCTTAATCATTAAGGAACTGGTTTCTCTTTGACCTTTAGGTTATTTCGGCCATTGATTGAAATCAAGTCTTAATCTGTAATGAATTCATTTCTGTTTGTCATTTAAGTTCTTTTGGCCAACGATTGACATCAAGCCTTAATCATTAAAGAATTGGTTTCTCTTTGTCCTTTAAGTTCTTTTGGCCATTAATTGAAATCAAGTCTTAATCCGTAATGAATTGGTTTCTCTTTGTCCTTTAAGTTCTTTTGGCCAAAGATTGAAATCAAGTCTTTATCATTAAGGAATTGGTTTCTTATTGTTTTCATTTCTTTTTGACATTGATTTGAATCAGGTCTTAATCCGTAATGTATTGGTTTCGCTTTGTCCTTTAGGTTCTTTTGGACAAAGATTGGAATCAAGTCTTAATCATTAAGGAATCGGTTTCTCTTGGTCCTTTAAGTTCTTTTGTCTATTGATTGGAATCAAGTCTTAATCCATAATGAATTGGTTTGCCTTTGTCCTTTAAGTTCTTTTGCCGTTTTATTGAAATCAAGTCTTAATCTGTAATGAATTGGTTTCTGTTTGTCCTTTACGTTCTTTTTGCCAAAGATTGGAATCAAGTGTTTATCATTTCGGAATTAGTTTCTCATTATTTTCATTTCTTTTTGACATTGATTTGAATGAAGTCTTAATCCGTAATGTATTGGTTTCGCTTTGTCCTTTAGGTTCTTTTGGACAAAGATTGGAATCAAGTCTTAATCATTAAGGAATTGGTTTCTCTTTGTCCTTTAGGTTCTTTCGGCCATTGATTGAAATCAAGTCCTAATCTGTAATGAATTGGTTTCTGTTTGTCATTTAAGTTCTTTTGGCCAACGATTGGAATCAAGTCTTAATCATTAAGGAATTGGTTTCTCTTTGCCCTTTAAGTTCTTTTGGCCATTAATTGAAATCAAGTCTTAATCTGTAAGGAATTGGTTTCTCTTTGTCCTTTAAGTTCTTTTTGCCAAAGATTGAAATCAAGTCTTTATCATTAAGGAATTGGTTTCTCATTGTTTTCATTTCTTTTTGATATTGATTTGAATCAAGTCTTAGTCCATATGTATTGGTTTCGCTTTGTCCTTTATGTTCTTTTGAACAAAGATTGGAATCAAGTCTTAATCATTAAGGAATTGGTTTCTCTTTGTCCTTTAGGTTCTTTTGGCTATTGATCGGAATCAAGTCTTTATCTATAATGAATTGGTTTGCCTTTGTCCTTTAAGTTCTTTTGGCCAACGATTGAAATAATGTCTTTATCATTAAGGAATTGGTTTCTCATTGTTTTCATTTCTTTTTGACATTGATTTGAATCAAGTCTTAATCCGTAATGTATTGGTTTCGCTTTGTCCTTTAGGTTCTTGTGGACAAAGATTGGAATCAAATCTTAATCATTAAGGAATCGGTTTCTCTTTGTCCTTTAAGTTCTTTTGGCTATTAATTGGAATCAAGTCTTAATCTATAATGAATTGGTTTGCTTTTGTCCTTTAAGTTCTTTTGGCCAACGATTGGAATCAAGTCTTAATCATTAAGGAATTGGTTTCTCTTTGTCCGTTAAGTTCTTTTGGCCATTGATTGGAATCAAGTCTTAATCCATAATGAATTGGTTTGCCTTTGTCCTTTAAGTTCTTTTGGCCAACGATTGGAATCAAGTCTTAATCATTAAGGAATTGGTTTGTCATTGTTTTCATTTATTTTTCACATTGATTTGAATCACGTCTTAATCCGTAATGTATTGGTTTCGCTTTGTCCTTAGGTTCTTTTGGACAAAGATTGGAATCAAGTCTTAATCATTAAGGAATTGGTTTCTCTTTGTCCTTTAAGTTATTTTGGCTATTGATTGGAATCAAGTCTTAATCTGTATTGAATTGGTTTCTGTTTGACATTTAAGTTCTTTTGGCCAACGATTGGAATCAAGTCTTAATCATTAAGGAATTGGTTTCTCTTTGTCCTTTAAGTTCTTTTGGCTATTGATTGAAATCAAGTCTTAATCCATACTGAATTGGTTTGCCTTTGTCCTTT
>CM062513.1:19517831-19829069 GCA_031439585.1 Pterocarpus macrocarpus | reverse complement strand
AAAGAAGGGTAAAAATGATGAGAACTTGTAAGAAAGACGTACCAATCTACCACGTGAGGCATGGCATAAACCCAGCTAACATGTCCTAGAAGCTGATCTTGTCTAAGACTTAGGCCAGGCCCTGAACAAATTTAAGGGGAATAAGTCGATGGGAGCGTCGAGGAAAGTAAACCCGGTAATCCTGTATAGGAATAAGCTCAATCCTGAAAAGCAATCTATTACCCAGAGGTGAGGAGGCCATTCACCTCCAGGGGATTAAGTGCAGAAAAGCAAGATCAAGTTGCAAGTTAAAGAAAGAGATGAATTAAGTCAAGTGCACTTGCATTCAGTCAAGTACAATCATCTATATGTGCATCTCTAGCTATCTCATTATGTCATGATGTTATTATGATTCTTACTGAAGTATATTACACTATTCGTGTTTCTATGTCTGTCATATAATATGCCAAGTGGTTGTTAAAATATAACCTGCTTCGAGAAAGATGTTTTCAACTTAAAATCGAACCACTACTTGTTTATGTGTACTCACATTTTCATAAGAAACCGAAGTCTTGGAATATTTATGATGACATTGTATGCATGATGGTTCGAGTTTACCTTCCGAGAACCTTAGGTTCTCCTTTGCTTGCTTGTATATTTTTCTTTTTGTAAACATTCCAGATTCAGGCTAAAACTTCAAAATAAGGCGAAACACGGATGTTCATCATTCAAGACTCAGTGAAGTCATCAGAAAGACTATAGAGTAGGTTGAAGTTGATAAGGCGACAATTGCAATGTAGAAACAATTTACATGTATAATATTAGTTACAAAATTTTTTTCTTAAAATGTAATTATTTTATTCTCTATGTATCAGAAATAGCGAAATTTATGAAGCTGTATTCAGTAATAAAGTGTCTTGCGGTTAAAGGGTCATATATTATATTTTTGTATTTTAAAATTCACTATGAGAACCTTTTAATATAACTCCATGACTCAAGCATGTCTTATATGATAGAGGTTGTTACACTATCCGTACCACAGATAGTGCGTTTTGACCTACATCAGTCAAAATTTAATGAAACCATTTTTGGATAAAACTAGACATCCAAAGCTTTCAAACCATACTAATTATAAGCCCATTGGATCTAAAATGAGAGAGTTATTTGAAGTAATGAATTTTTGAAGTAATCTCATGTATCTTACCCATTATTATGACCAATATAGATTGTGAAGGGCATAAATCGCCCTATACAACATCAAATTCAGTAAAACCAATTTTTTTAGATAGTTAACATATAGATGATCTTGCCTAAAAATTTCAGATTCATATCTTATGTGCATTGCTCTCAAAAATTCTTCAAAATTACCCTATGTCTGTATAGGGAATAGGAGTAGTACATGGCAATCTACTTGAGAAGCTCATAACCTAATCTTTGCTTAACTCAATTCAAATGAAACTTGTAGGAAATGAAAGATTGTTCAATTAGCTTTACTTAGGTACAATTTTCGAATAAAAAAAATGAGAATTGGATTTTCAGTGATTTTCTAAAATTGAGTAATCAAGTCTATCCAATAATAGGGCAGTCTTGACTAAAATTCTAATAACTCAACTTACTCCTCAAATTAAGGTGGGCCTAAAGATGTTCAAAGAAGATTGATAAGGATATAATCGATTAAATTTTTGGATCAAAATGAATTAAAATGGAATTTAAGAGGAATTTAGAAAACCATAACAGAATTAAGGGAATCAAGATCACTTGGCAATTTATAGGGTTAAAAGTTTTCTAAACTATGATAGGTAAATGGTTGAATGGGTTGCACAAATTCTAGCCATATTGATGTAAATTGAATGTATTGATGTTATGATCCTTATTTCTATGGTTGACTGGCTACTTATATGCATTATTCATTGGAAAGCCTTATATCTTGGCTATTATGTTGTCAGAATTTCAGTAGGAAGCATGTGAATTATGTATTATCATCTCAAGTTATGTAAGCATGGTGTTCCTAAACATATGATTTATGATTAAAGTATGATTCCATATTACTTAGGCCAACAGGAATTATTAAGGGAATAGATCGGTTGTAAGAGTCGGGAGCGTAAATTCGGTGATCATGTATAGGAACGAGCTTGATCCTGACAAGCAAACTATTACCTAGAGTTATATGGCCTAAAACTCCTAGGGAACCAAGTATGGAAACTTATGATATAAGTTAAGAAAAAGAAGTGTCAAATGCATATGCATTAAAATCCATTTTGCATTTCTTGTACACATGAGGTGATTAATTATACACCTTGTCTGATTATAATTAGCTCTCGGCTTTATTCCTTGCTGCTCATTGTATACATTCTTATTTTTTATTATTCTTATGAGTAAAAATGGAATTTGCTTCCGATGCTACGGTTTCAACTCTTATAAAATTTGCAACTTTTATTTTATTGTTCATATTTCTACGTATCTAAACTAAACTGAAGGAACTGAGAATGATGGCGATTTCATATCATGATAGTTTAGGGAATCCTATTGAGAATTTTCCAAATTCTCATTCTATTTATATGTTTGGGTCATTCTCAAATGATGACGATGGTGGCGATGGTCTTCTTCACTGAGGTGCCCGAGTAACACTAGCATTACAACCTATTTATGGATTCTTGGTACTTGATTGCTGCCTCTAGAGTCTACCTGTACATATTCTTCTAGTGGGCCTTTGTTGTACCCATCTTTAGTCCTCTTTTTGACCCAGCGGTCCTTTCCTAGGAGTCCCACTACACATGGCTCACCCAGATCCTGTGCCTTAGCACCAAGCCCAGCTATCTGTTCTACCACCCCAGCATGTACCTCCTGTAACATCCCCATATAACGTAATAGGAAATAATAAAAATAAATTTTTATTATTTACAACCTTGCCCTTAATCTTTTTAGAAAATGATATTTAGGTCCCTGTATCAATAGGATTAATAGAATAAGGTTTTAAACGAAGCAGAATTATGCAGCAAAAACGTAGAAACCTAAACCTCAGCTGATTGAGCCATGGAGGCATCCATATGTGAAATGACATAGGATGCCCCTAGACTTACCCATAATTACAAAAATGCCATTAGCCATGAAAAACAGAAAACAGAAAGGCCCTCAATTTGCAAAACATTTAATTTACATCTTTAATCGATTTATTTGATTTTAGTGGATAAGTAAAGTTAATTAGCAATTAATTAGAGATTAATTAGGATTTAATTAAGTGTTAATTATAAGGATTAAGTTTAGAGAGGATTAAAATAGATACATAGGAATTCTTACAAAACTATTCAATAATGATTTGCCGGTTTGAAGGAAATCGATAAAGATTCAGTATTTTAAACCACTGGAGCCGGACCAATAGAATTCTACACTAGAAACCCTAGAAAGGGTGGCTAAAATTCAGCCACCATTCCCCATAAAAGTGGCGCCACTTGTTGCCACACTTGGCGAAACTTGGATGGATCATAGCCACCCAAAGAGCAACCAATGAGAAGCCAAGCTTCCAACTATCAATGCTTCACAAAACCGAATTTTTTCCCTCTAACTCTCTCATTTTTGTGCTTCCTCTTCAGCTGGCCATTCCTCACTCTTCCTTCTCCAATTTTCACTTTATCTTCCTCAAAACTCCAAGCCCCATCCACTTCCTCCACCAAGAGCTCAATTCTAGCTAGTTTCTACATCAATTGGAGGTAGGATTCTTCAATTTCTTCTATTATTGGTGCTATTGTGGCTAAGTAGAATTCCTATTCTTTCCATTAGATTGATGATATATGGTGTTTATATGAATTCTTATGACTGGATTAATGTATAAATGTTGAGTTTGGATGAGAACTTGGGTGAGAATTCAAAAAGGGATGCAAAACAGAAGCTGAAACCTTGAAAACCTTACGGCGTTCGTATTGGCGAAGTGTACGGCTTCACCTAACGCCATTTAAATTTGATGAAACAATTTTTAGATGAAACTAAACATTCAGGGATTTCCATACATATATCATATAAGGCCATTGGATTAGTATTGAGAGAGATACGAATTTTGAAAATTCGACCTAGGTTTTTGATTTTGATTCTGGGCAGACTGGGTTGTTTAGGGCAAAACTCGCCCTATACTACTTGGAATTGAATGAAACTAACTTTTTTAGAAAGCTTGCATATAGGAGAATATCCCATAAAAATTTCAGAGTTAGATAAGCTCCCGTTTGCTCCCAGTGGTTTGAGAAATTTGCCCTATGTCCAAATTGGGCCAAAATAGGGCAGTTTAGGAAGGTCAAATTTCGGGGCTTATAACTCAAGCCTTACTAAGGCAAATGGAATGAAACTTTTTGAAAATGAAAGATTGTCCTATTAGCTTTAATATGAGACCAATTTCATATGATTTAAACTAGTTTTTGATTTTTAGTGGATTTTTATTTTTAAATGTGTAATTCTGGCCAACTTCAGGGTAGGCCGGGATAAAACTTAAATAACTTGAGCTATACTTATCAAAATTAGATGGGACCAAATAGGTTAGAAAATAGACACATGACACTTTAACATATCCAAAATTGAGGTCTAGATGAGTTAAATAGAAATTTTAGCTTGAATTACAAAAATCAGGTTGAATAGATGTGTTGGGACAGCAACTATGTGTTAAATGCAAAGATTGTTCTTATGAGATTGATGATTGAAATATGAATGAAGTGTTATGATTTCTCTGTACAATTGATTTTCTGAGTACTGGCACTATTCATGGGAAGTGGACACATTCCGTTATGCTGCCGAATTTTCGGCAGAATCATATGAAGTTATAATAGCTTGTGTTATGAAGATTTAAGTTGTGAACATGAAATTCTATATTCAAGGATATATGAAAGTAAATGATGCAGCATATGTATGAGTGCAATTAGCATGTCTATGCATGATTATGTATGAGAATGAAAGGATATGAATATATTAAATGTGGATCCCTTCACCTGGAGGCAGTTATGAGATCCCTCCTTGTGAAGGTAGTTAAGTAAGATAAGATATAGGTCCCTTCACTTGGAAGCGATTTGCACATTGAATCCCTCTTTGTGAAGGCAGTATAAAACTATGAGATCCCTTATTCTTGAGGCATGTGACCAAAAGAGATCCCTTCAATTTAGAGGCACGTGACCAAAATGAGATCCCTCCAAGACTAGAGGCACGTGAATCCCCTTGTAGGTTAGTTCTGTGTGACGATGGTCACGAGTTGAGCTCACTCCTAGATCAGACTACCCAAGGGTAATAAAGAATAAAGAAAAGAAAGCAAAGAAAGTTAAAGAAAAACACTAGTGCATTTGCACGAATTCAAGTATGAGTATTTGCATAATTATATCCCATGTTTTATTGATGCTGAGACTATTCTATCTACTTATACTGTGATTATTATTCCGAATATGAAATATTGCCAATGTGACTCAAGTGCGTGAATAAAATGAATTCTGCTTCGGACAATATATTTTTCAAACTATAAAATTGAACAGTCTAGTTAACATGCTCACATTTTTCATAATAAACCGAAGCAGCTAGAGATAATAATGATGACACAGCATATGGTAATTTAAGGAATCCTACTGAGAATTTATAATTCTCACTCTTATGTTTATTTTTGTGTTATCTCCAGACAGTTCAGAAGTTCCGAAGAAGTTCCTCCGAGGCGGAGTTGACTAGTAAGATTGAAGGTGGCCGAAGGTTGCTGCCAGACAAGGTCGGATTAAGTGACAGTAACAACTCCTAGGTGAGGTATTATGACTTAAGCATAGTACCATAATTGGGAGGGTGTTACACCTCCTGTGCCTTTTGAGAGTGATCCATCAGAGTTGATGGATTCCTCATCCTCTTCTTCATCAGCTCCAGATGACGATGATGCACTAAGCGACCCAGGCCCACGAACCTCATGGTGAATGAATTCCTTTCTTCAGAGTTTGTCTAGTAAAGTTATCAGATCCTTATGTGCAGGATTGGTATTGTATAGCATGGCCCTATTTTGGTGTCTTTTATACTACCTTGAGCCATAGTCATGGTCTTTGTTTTGTATTCTCATGTATTTCGGCTGGTTACTATGTCCTTATGAGGACCTATATTGAGAAGGTGCTATAGTCATGGACCAAGTATATGTTTTGACGATCCTTTATGATGTACTCAAAACCTATGGATAAATACATGAGATTGTATATATATAATAAATGTTCTATAAATATTTACTGCAACTTTGTTTCTGCACTTTTATTCTCTTACTTTCTAACATACCACGTTATTTTATAAGCTTAGTAGATCACACTTATTTCCACAAATAGTTAAGACGAGACAATTCCGTGAAATTTTTTTTTTCTCGAACTACGACTTATTAAGAGTACATTTCAAAACCTACTACTAAGTCTATGACCCAAAGCTGCATACTACAAAAAGAGGGTCATATTGTATAATGTCATCTATGGTTGACTTACTCAGTTAGGTAGCCGTTAACCATGCCAGGCCTGGCTGGAGAGTAGTCTGCACTGGGTCCTGAGGAGGAGGATGATGAGCTGGTTGCCTCTGAAAGGTCGCCCTTGGAACTAAGCGGAACATCGGGTACCACTTGCGGGGGTGACTCTGGTGCATGGTCGTGGGGAGGCTGCGAGTGCTTCTGGTGCGGGGAGAGTGCGGGAGGTGGGTGCGCCACGTGCAGAGGAACAACAAAGGAAGGGGCAGCAGGGTCGAAAGCGGGATAGAATAAAGGAACAACAAAGTTCCTATCACTAAAAAGGTAAAAACGGAAATAACTGGAGCCGCTATATCGGTGAACCTATTGTGGGATCGTGGTGGAGCTGCAGGTCGGGAACCTCAATAAAGAGAGTGGCCGTCGAGTCCATCGTCAGCGTCTAAGAATGATGCGGAAATGCAAAATGAGGTGAGAAGAAATTCTTAATAGGGTTCGCGTACAGTGTTTAGCTGA
Organism: Pterocarpus macrocarpus; assembly: GCA_031439585.1. Classification (NCBI taxonomy): domain Eukaryota; kingdom Viridiplantae; phylum Streptophyta; class Magnoliopsida; order Fabales; family Fabaceae; genus Pterocarpus; species Pterocarpus macrocarpus. The sequence continues at coordinate 19,822,141 of CM062513.1, read as the reverse complement.
CGTCACATTCATTCTCTGTTGCCTCGGTTTTTATTTAATTATAAAAATATGGGATTAAACTGGACTGTCCATATTCAATATGTTTAAGAAAACGTTTGGTTCGAGGCAAAGTTCAGTTTTACTTAAAACAGCATAAGAAATAGGATAGACTACTACTAGTAAAACACAGAATAATAAGCAGAATAAATGAACATACAACAGTAAGTAAATATAACAGACAAACTGTAAACAACTTGTAATGACTGTTCAATGTAATCATGCATTTAATGTAATCATGCAAAACTTATTCTTGAGCCTTTCTTCATAAACTTTTCTATTACTTGGTCCCCTGGGAGTTCTTGGCCACTTTAGACTCCTGGGTAATAGTACGCTTTCAGGATCGAGTTTGTTCCTATCTGAGGAAAGGCGGGTTTACTTCCCCCACCCATCCCACCGAACTATTCCCCTTAACTTTAATTTGAGGCTGACCCAAGTATCATGGAACTTTTATCATAACATAATCTTTATGTTCATCATAACATAACCTTTATGACTTTCTTGAAGATGCACATGTATCTACATGTATACCATAACTGATGCATAGACTTTACCGAAATTTTGGCAGCATAGCAGGCGTGTCCGCTTCCCCATGAATAGTGCAGTACTCAGTATACCAACTTATCAGAGAAATCATGTCACTTCATTCATATTTCAACATTAAACTCATAGGAACATTAGTTACATTAAAACAGAATTACTGCCTTAGCACAATCATTCAACCCGATTTTTGTAACTCAAGCCAAAATTTCTATTTAACTCATCTGGACCTAAATTTTCGATATGTTAAAGTGTTATGTGTCTATTTTCTAACCTCTTTGGTCCCATCTAATTTGGATAAATATAACTTAAGATATTTAGGTTTTATCCGGCTTGCCCTACAGCTGGCCATAATTACACACTTACAAGTAAAAATCCAGTAAAAATCGAAAACTAATTCAAATCATATGAAATTGGTCTCATATTAAAGCTAACAGGACAACCTTTCATTTACAAAAAGTTCCATTCCATTTTCCTTAGTAGGGTCAAGTTATAAACCCCAAAATTTGACCTTCCTGAACTGCCCTGTTTTGGCCTGGTTTGGACATAGGGCAACTTCTGTGAATCACTGGGAACAAATGGGATAGTAACAAACTCGAAATTTCTTTGTAGGATGTTCTCCTATGTATAAGATTTCTAGCAAAGTTGGTTTCACTCAATTTGGAATTGTGTAAGGTGAGTTACACCTTTTTCAACTCACACTGCTCGGGTGAAAGTCCTGATTCCTAGGTCAAATTCAAAAATTCATATCTCTCTCAATATTAATCCAATGGCCTTATATGATATATGTATGGAAATCCCTAAATGTCTAGTTTTGTATAAAAATAGTTTCATCGGATTTAACTGGCTGTAGACGGAGTTGTACACTCCGCCATACGGACTATTGAGGGAAATTGGTCTTCCAGCCTCCCACATCGTCCTACCCTCACCCTTCCCTATTCCTTAATCAAATTTAAACACAAGAATAGTTATAGATCATCATATTCATTCACTAATCACATCAAGAAGTGAGGAAATAAAATCAAAATCAGCCACCCATAATTAGAACAAGAACAAAATGTGAACCTTTACCTCTTGTTATGTGATTAGGCTTGAGTTTGGAGTTTGAATCAATAAAACTTGGTTGGGCTTGATGGAGTTGAGTGAGTGGAGAAGAGAAGAAGAGAGCTAAAAGAGGGGAGAAGGCAGCGCAGAAAATAGGGCTGAAGGAGAGAAAGAAATGAGTTATATAGACTTGAGGTGGTAGTTGGCTTCTTGCAACATGATTGGTTCAAAAATGCAAGGCTGAATTTCAGCCAACTTTCCTCCTTTCTTGTGGCCTAAGTGACGCCACTTTCATGGATTAAGTGGCTGAATTATTCTCCACATTGCCTAAAAGTGGAACTCGCTTCCATTGTATCTAAAATCGGAACTCGTCTCGACTCTACTTAAAGTCGGAACTCGTGCCCATCTATTTGAAACTTGGAGATGAAATCGGAACTCGGAAATCTTGTCTGGTTTATTCGAAACTTGAAAGCAAAGTCGGATCTTGGAAATCATACAGCACCCAATCACCTTAAAATCGAAAGTCAAGGATAAGAATGTGAAACCAAAATACTTAAACCCAAAAGTCGGGGACGTTACGTAAACTTGGGTCGATTCTAAGCATAACACCGGATATCGGGAATCAAAACATTAATCTTATGTACCAGAAAATCGGAACTTATAGAATCTCGAAACTCCAAATTTAATCTCGGCAATCTGTTATAGGCAAACTCGGGAACATCAATAGAAATGAAAGCTCTTGGGAATAAACTCGGAGATCGTAACTCGTGTAAATTTTGGTCGAACTTGGAGACCAACTCAGAGATCTGATCTCGCATCCATTTCTAGTCGAGATCAACTCGGATGTCGAATTTCATGTCCATTCTAAATCAAGCCTAAGATCGGAACTCGTGTATTATTTATTTCAAGCATAAGGTTGGAAATCAGAAAATCATAGCCAGTCCATTTGAGACTTGGAGATGAAGTCAGAGGTCAAAAATTTTAACATTTTACTAACGAGGTCGGAGGTTGGAAATCGGGGACGTTACATTACCACCCTCCTAAAAAAAAAATTTTGTCCTCAAAATTTAGTACCTGAGAATAGTCCAGGATACTCTTTCCTCATGTTTGATTCCAGTTCCCAAGTGTAGTCTTTAGTATCTTCTTTTCCCCATGCTACCTTTACTAACTGCATGGTTTTGTTTCAAAGTTGCCTACTGCTTCAGTCTACGATCCGCACCGGTTGTACGTGGAAAGTCAAGTCCTCTTTCAACTGTATTGACTTAGGTTCTAGAAGGTGTGTAGCATCAGGGTGATACTTTCTGAGTTGAGAAACATGGAAAACTTCATGAAGGTTTGACAAATGTGGAGGTAAAGCGATTTGGTAGGCAACTGCTCCGATTCGCTTCAAGATTTGGAAAGGACCAATAAAGCAAGGATTTAGCTTCTTGACCTTAATGGCTCTACCTATCCCAGTCGTGGGTGTAACCTTTAGAAATACATAGTCTCTTTCTTGAAATTCCAAAGGTTTCCTCCTGGTATCCGCGTAACTCTTTTGACGGCTTTGAGCGATAAGCATCTTACTTCGTATTTTCTTGATCTGCTTAGTGGTCTGCTCGACTAAATCAGGCCCTAATAGAGTTGATTCTCCTTTTTCATACCAACACAGGGGAGATTGGCACTTCCGTCCATACAATGCTTTGTAAGGAGCCATGCCGATGCTAGCGTGATAGCTATTGTTGTATGCAAACTCGGCTAGCGGTAAGTATCGATCCCAATTCCCACATTGCTCCATTACATAGGCTCGTAGCATATCTTCTAAGGTTTGAATTGTTCTCTCTGTTTGGCCGTCCAGTTGTGGGTGATATGCCATGCTTAAGCACAACTTAGCACCAAACACCTTTTGTAAGACTCCCCAAAATTGTGAAGTAAACCTTGGGTCTCGATCAGAGATAATGGTTGAAGGGGTTCCATGCAATCTTATAATCTCTTGAATGTACAGCTGTGCCAATTTTTCCAACAGATAATTTGCTCGAATGGGTAGGAAGTGAGCAGATTTGGTTAATCTATCCACAATGACCCATATGGCATCATGTCCTGTTGGCATTCTTGGTAATCCCATTACAAAATCCATGGAGATATTCTCCCACTTCCACTCAGGGATTTCTAAGGGCTACAATATACCGGAGGGTTTTTGATGTTCCGCTTTCACCTTCTGACAGTTCAAGCACTTGCTCACGACGCTTGCCACGTCTGACTTCATGTCTGGCCACCAAAACATTTTCTTGAGGCCTTGATACATTTTGGTAATGCCGGGATGTACAGTAAATTCACCCTTATGTGCTTCCACCAAGATTCTTCTCCGAAGATCATTTCCCTCGGGTACACACACCCTGTTGCGACACCGCCATATGCCTTCTTTATCTTGAGTAAAATTCGTCAATTTCCCTGATTGTACAAGATTGATCGTATGTTGGAAATTAGCATTCTGCTGTTGTGCTTGCCGAATCTGTTCCTTAAAGCTACTGGCTATCTTAATTTGATGTAGCTGAAGGGTCTTGGGAGTTATAAAGATTCCCAAATTAAGATCTTGGAAGCTCTCAATAAGCTCCGTCTCCTTAATCATCATCCAGGCTATGGTCAACGATTTCCTACTCAAAGCATCTGCCACAACATTTGCCTTGCTTGGGTGGTACTTCAATTCAAATTCGTAGTCCTTAAGGAGTTCCATCCACCTTCGCTACCTCATATTTAATTCCTTCTTATCAAAGAGGTACTTCAAACTCTTATGATCAGAAAAGACTTCGAATCTCACACTATATAGGTGATGTCTCCATATTTTTAAGGCAAATACTACTGCAGCTAATTCGAGATCATGCGTGGGATAATTCCTTTCATGTGGCTTTAACTGTCCGGAGGCATAAACGACTACATTTCCGGTTTGCATCAACACGCACCCTAATCCTTGTTTGGAAGCATCACAATAGACCTCAAATGGTCTACGAGGGTCTAGCAAGGCTAACACTAGTCTCGTAGTCAACCTTTTCTTCGAATGGAACATTCTCCCTGGTTAGCTTGGTCAAGGATAAAGCTATTCGAGAAAAATCCTTAACAAATCGCCTGTAATATCCAGCTAAGCCCAGAAAACTCCTGACTTTAGTGACTGTAGTCAGCCTTTACTAATTTAGAACTGCTTCTACTTTGCTGGGGTCCACGGAGATTCCTCCGTAGGACACTACATGGCCGAGAAATTTTACTTCTTTCATCCAAAATTCACATTTGGATAACTTAGCATAGAGTTTCTTTTCTCTTAGCATTTGTAGAACCAATCGCAAGTGTCCCGCATGCTCTCGCTCCGTCTTCGAGTAGACGAGTATATCGTCAATGAAAACCAATAAAAATTTGTCCAAATATGGGCGGAATATTCGATTCATGTAATCCATGAATACTGCTGGTGCGTTGGTCAGCCCAAACGACATCACGGTATACTCATAGTGCCCATAACGAGTTCGAAAAGCTGTCTTAGGGATATCTTGTTCCCAAACTCGAATTTGATGATATCCGGAATGTAAGTCGATCTTGGAAGATACCGTTGCCCCTTGTCGTTGGTCCATGAGATCATCAATCCTTGGCAGTGGATATTTATTCTTGATTGTTACTTTATTCAATTGCCTATAATCCACGCATAGACGCATGCTCCCATCTTTCTTTTTGACCAACAAGACTAGAGCTCCCCATGGCGACGCGCTTGGCTGTATGAATCCTTTTTCCAAAAGCTCTTCGATCTGCCTCTTTAGTTCTGTCAGCTCCAAAGGTGACATTCAATATGGAGCTATAGATATTGGTCCCGCACCTAGAACCAACTCGATGGTGAACCCTATTTCTCTCTTAGGAGGGAATTCAGGAGTATCTTTTGGAAAAATATCAGGATATTCCTTAACAACTGCGATATCTTCTAGTTTCTGTTCAACTTCCACCACATTAGCTGACAAGAGGATGTATCCTTGATTCTTTAACCCACTATAGTTTACTAATAAAGAGTTCAGATAGAAGAGTGTTGAGGCTTGGGATTCAGAAGATGAGATAGAGGGGAATACCATCGTCTTATCGGAGCAATTGAGCATGACTCGATTGGCGGATAGCCAGTCCATGCCCAGAATTATGTCAAGTCCAGATAGATGGAGGCAAATCAAATTAACTGCAAAGGTCCTACCCTCAATTCGAAGAGGAACATTGATGCAAATTTGACTAGTTTTAACAGGTTCATTAGTAGGAGTAGAAACCAGTAGATCATAAGGCAATTCAGAGATTAGTAATTGCAAAACAGCCACACAATTACTAGAATAAATGAATGTGAGGCACCTGAATCATAGAGTATAGTTAGAGTCTCACCGTCTACTTCACAGTTACTTTGGATTAGTCCCTCGGACTTGTCAGCTTCTTCTACATTCATCGTAAAGACCCATCCTTGACGTTAGGGTTGAGACGACTATGGTGGATTCCTGGTTGGGCACTCATAAATTTTGTGGCCTGGCTTGCCACACCCATAGCAGACATTCTGGCTTGCCAAACATGGTCGATCTCTGTGATTCTTATCGCATTTGGTGCAAGTCAGATTCGAAAAAGGCCTCTGAGGCTGCTTGCCTTTATTGCCTGTTGGCGGGAATCTCCTCTGCTGTTGCACGTTGGGCTTGAATCTTGGGCCCTGCGGTGCTAATCCCTTCTTGAAACCACTACCAGATGCCCTGGCCGTAGCCAGTTTCAAATTGCAATCTTCCACAAGTCAGCATTTATTTACCAACGTGGGGAAATCTCTAATCTCCATTAGCCCTATTGCGGTAAGAATATCTTCCTGTAATCCCCTTTCGAACTTGACGCACTTCCAGGCTTCATCTGGGTTCCTCTGATAAATTGTAGAAAATTTGCATAGCTCTTTAAATCTAGCAATATATTCAGATATCGTCTGGTTCCCTTGACGAAACTGCATAAATTCAAGTTCCTTGGCATTTCAAACAGGGGCAGGAAAGTACTTTTGGTAAAACACATCTTTAAACACCATCTAAGTGACTGCTGTCTGAGATTCTTCGAATAACCTTAAATCTGTTGTTCCACCAAAATTCGGCGTCTGCTTCGAGCATGTAGGTGGCAAAAGTCACCTTTTGATGATCTGAGCAATCCAGGATAGAGACAATCTTCTCCATAGCTTTGATCCATTCGTCGGCTTTATCAGGGTCATATGCCCCTCGAAAGCTGGGCGGATTTGCCTTTCTGAATTCAGCAAATTTGAGATAGTCCAAATTAGCTTCTGGGCCATGTGGGCTTCCTCCGCAGCTTGCCTTAGGTTGTCTACCTAATTGATCCACCATCTGGTGTGCTGCTGCGGCCTATTTCGGCATCGCATGAGCCATTTCTCGTACTGTGTCCATAAGGTCAACGGGATCTCCTCGAGCAGGTTCTGTGTGTGGCCTACCTCGCCTTCCGGAAGCCATTAAGTTCTGAGCACACAAAACAAAAGTTATTGAGTTGATCAGGCTCAACACTAAGTCTAATGTGCTAGTAAATAACAGCTCACACGATCAGGCACTTCTTACACATGCACATCTATATCTCAACCATACAGGCAAGATCTAGTGCATGTTATCAGCTAAAATACAGAATATGCGCGAAGCATAGCCAGTCCAATCCTTAGGCCTTAGCTAGGATGAACTGCTCTGATACCAAAAATGTAACACCCTACCAATTTAATGTTATGCTTAAGTCATAGCATGAAATTAAGTAGATTGTGTTACCGTGTTAATACTCTGCTTACGTTTCGTTCATCATATCATCCTTTTTTTTTTTTTAAACAGAAGAAATAGAGCGCTGCATATAATGAATGTAACAGAGTTTAGTACCTCACAACAGAAAAGATAAGAACAAATAACATGTATACTGTCAACTATATATGTGCACATGTACATATATATATATATATATATATGTAAGCCACTGCTTCAGTTTATATACAAGTTTCAAAATAGGATACATAAGTGGGGCCGGGGTACCAGAAAGACGTAAGGTCCATGTCAGTGAAAGTGATCCTATGGGGTCCTCAGAGGACATTTCAAAACCTACTACTAAGTCTATGACCTAAAGCTGCATACTAGCAAAAGAGGGTCATATTGTACAATGTCATCTGTGGCTGACCTACTCAGTCAGGTAGCCGTTGGCCATGCCAGGCCCGACTGGAGAGTAGTTTGCAGTGGGTCCCGAGGAGGAGGATGATGAGCTGGTGGCCTCCGAAGGGTCGCCCTCCGAGCCAAGAGGAACATCGGGTACCACCTGCGGGGGTGACTGCAGTGCGGTCAGTGAGGCTGCAAATGCTGCGGGTGCAGGAGGTGCGGGAGGTGGGTGTGCCACGTGCAGAGAAACAGCAAATTATGGGGCAGCAGGGTCGAAAGCGGGATGGAATAAAGGAACAGCAAAGTTCCTATCACTAAAAAGGTAAAAATGGAAATGACAGGAGCTGCAGGTTGGGAACCTCAATAAAGAGAGTGGCCGTCGAGTCCATCATCAACGTCTGAGAATGATGCGGAAATGCAAAACGAGATGAGAATTTAAAGAAATTCTCAGTAGGGTTCGCGTACAGTGTTTAGCTAACGTCACATTCATTCTCAGTTGCCTTGGTTTTCATTTAATTATAAAAACATGGGATTAAACTAGACTGTCCATATTCAATATGTTTAAGAAAACATTTAGTCTGAGGCAAGGTTCAGTTTTGCTTAAGACAACATAAGAAATAGGATAGACTACTACTGGTAAAACACAGAATAATAAGCAGAATAAATGAACATACAGCAATAAGTAAATTTAACAGACAAACTGTAAACAACTTGTAATGATTGCTCAATGTAATCATGCATTTAATGTAATCATGCAAAACTTATTCTTGAACCTTTCTTCATAAACTTTTCATTACTTCGTCCCCTGGGAGTTCTTGGCCACTTTAGACTCCTGGGTAATAGTCTGCTTTTCAGGATCGAGCTCGTTCCTATACAGGAATGGCGGGTTTATTTTCCCCAACCTTTCTACCGATCTATTCCCCTTAACTTTAATCCGGGGCTGGCCTAAGTATCATGGAACTTTCATCATAACATAATCTTTATTTTCATCATAACATAACCTTTATGACTTTCTTGAAGATGCACATGTATCTACATGTATACCATAACTGATGCATAGACTTTACCGAAATTTCGGAGGCATAACGGAACATGTTCGCTTCCCCATGAATAGTGCTAGTACTCATTATACCAACTTATCAAAGAAATCATATCACTTCATTCATATTTCAACATTAAACTCATAGGAACATTAGTTACATTAAAACAGAATTACTGCCTCAACACAATCATTCAACCCAATTTTTGTAACTCAAGCCAAAATTTCTATTTAACTCATATGGACCTAAGTTTTGGATATGTTAAAGTTTTATGTGTCTATTTTCTAACCTCTTTGGTCCCATCTAATTTGGATAAATATAACTTAAGATATTTAGGTTTTATCTCGGCTGCCCTACAACTGGCTTGAATTACACACTTACAAGTAAAAATCTACTAAAAATCGAAAACTGATTCAAATTGTACGAAATTGATCTCATATTAAATCTAACAGGATAACCTTTGATTTGCAAAATGTTCCATTCCATTTGCCTTAGTAGGGCTCAAGTTATAAGCCCCGAAATTTGACCTTCTTGAACTACCCTGTTTTGGCCCAGTTTGGACATAGGCCAACTTCTACGAATCACTGGGAACAAATGGGATAGTAAAAAACTCAGAATTTCTTTGTAAGATGTTCTCCTATGTATAAGATTTCTAGCAAAGTTGGTTTCACTCAATTTGGAATTGTGTAGGGTGAGTTACACCCTTTTCAACTCACACTGCTCGGGTGAAAGTCCTGATTCCTAGGTCAAACTTCAAAAATTCATATCTCTCTCAATATTAATCCAATGCCCTTATATATATATATATATATATATATATATATATGTATGGAAAGCCCTGAATGTCTAGTTTCATATAAAAATAGTCTCATCGGATTTAACCGGTTGTAGACAGAGCCGTACACTCTGCCGTACGGACTGTCGAGGGAAATTAGTCTTCCAGCCTCTCACATCTTCCTACCCTCACCGTTCCCTATTCCTTAGTCAAATTTAAACACAAGAACAGTTATAGATCATCATATTCATTCACTAATCACATCAAGAAGTGATTGCTCACCTAGGGAAGAAAATTTCTAAGCTAACCAACTTGCTCGGTTAGCTTTAAGATACAAAATTAATACTTCAACATTAAAAAAAGTTGATTGAGTTAATGCGACATTGTGCTTCTATTGGCAAACGAGAAGTATATTTGCTTAGTTATTTCAATTTCTTAGATTGGAGAAAACCTATTGTTAAATTCTTGACAAACCCTAATGCAATCATCGATAGAAAAACTAACAATAGGACTTTGAATTATGTAAATTTAGGAGATTCTTTGTTTAGAAGGTCTGTAGATGGAAATTCATTAACTTGCCTAAGTGAATTAGAGGCTTATATTGCCTTGGCTGAGGTTCACAAGGGAATATGTGGGGTTCATCAAGCACGAGAAAGGATGAAGTGGGTTTGTATAGACATAGAGTGTATTGGCTATCGATGGTTAAAGACTGTTTTGTAACACTTTACTAACTAACTATTATCGCATCCTTTATTTTACCTTATTTATTCCTGATAATAATTAGTTAGTAGAGTATTACTAAACTTTCTACCTTAATTTTATGCAGGTGAATTTTTTTGCCGATTATTATTTCCAACTTTAGTCATTAGTTAATTATTTTATGCGGCAAAGTTGAAACACCCTAAATCTTAAGCAAAATTTGAGCAATTTTTTTTTTAATTTACCGAAGCTACCAAAACTATTTTCTTTATTTAGTTGATTTATCCATTATATATTAAATCCATTTATCAATTATAAACATAAAATAACAAGCTACTTTATATTAAATCCCATAGGAAGCCTAAGCTTTAAACAACTGACCACTAATGAATATATGTTGTTTAGATGCATTTCTAAAATTACGATAGGAACACCTGACTTACAAGCCAGAGGATAGACGCCCATAATTTCTTATGAAGCTAATTGTAACACCCTCCCAAGTACAGTACTACGCTTAAGTCATAATATCATACTTAGGAGTTGTTACTGTTACATAAATAGACCTTGTTTAACAGTAACCTTCAGTCATTCTCTAAACTTAGTCAACTCCATCTACGATTGACCATCTTCACTATCTCCTAAGTTATCTACAGATAACAAGAGAATAAACATAGAAGTAAGAATTATAAATGCTCAGTAGGATTTCCTAGACTACCACCTATTTTGTCATCGTTATTATCTCCAGTTGCTTCGATTTATTTTAGAAAAAGTGAACATACCATGTCAATAAGGGACTTCAATTTATAAGGTTAAAAAATATCCGTTCCAAATCAGGTTCATTTTATTCATTCACTTGACAAATAGAGACCAGATCTAAACATATGTATAGCATATACTAAAGAACAAATAAATAATATGCATATATGAATGCAACTGGACTCTTGATGCAAATGAACCTATTTCTGTTTGACTTTCTTTACTTTATCTTCCTAGCACACCTAGGCATTATGGGTTGCCATCCCTAAGATGTATTCTTTTCTTATCTTTCCTTTACTTGTATCTTACTTCTTTGTACTTGGTCCCTCGGAGGTGAATGACCTCTTTCACCCCTGGGCAATAGCCTGCTTCTTAGGTCCAATCTTGTACCTATACATGAGTGACGGGTTTACTTTCCCTGACCTTCACACCGGCCTATTCCCCTTAAATCTAGTCAAAGGCTAGCCCAAGTCTTAGACAATACTGCCCTAGCCGACTACGAGATGGAGGCTCGGTATGTCCCTTTGCAAGTTCTTATAGTCTTTTCCTTTTCATACATGATCATGCATGTAAATGCCTTACATTTATTCATATGTCTCATATCATATCTCAATCATACTTGCATGAATGCTCTTTATGGACACAACATATATATGTACTCATGAATATACATGCTTTATGTCTTAATTTCAAACATTATTGCATGAATAACTTCCCTATGCAACATATGTACTTATACCTTCACATCACATACTTCTGCCAAAATTTTGGTAGCATAACAGTTTAAATATGGGATTTCTCAAAGTAAACAACATAGGAAAACAGCCAATATGTAACACCCTCCCAAGTATGGTACTATGCTTAAGTCATAATACCTCACCTAGGAGTTGTTACTATCACTTAGTCGGACCTTGTCTGGCAGTGGCCTTCGGCCACCTTCAATCTTACTAGTCAACTCCGCCTCGGAGGACCTTCTTCGGAACTTTTAAACTATCTGGAGATAACACGGAAATAAATATAGGAGTGAGAATTATAAATTCTCAGTAGGATTCATTAACTATCATACATACTGTCATCGTTGTCATCTCCAGCTGCTTCGATTTTTTTATGAAAAATGTGAGCATGTTAACTAGACTGTTCAATTTTATAGTTTGAAAACATACTATATGAAGCAGAGTTCATTTAGTCATATACTTGTCATTTGGGTGAGCCGATACAAAATCAATTCATGAATTATACTATGAATAATAACTGAAATGTATTAAAATGCACATGCCTTTACTTGTACATGAATTTGTATAGATACATAAAATTTACTTTTCTTTCTTTATCTTCCTTTACTTGTTACACATATTCCAGAGTACAATCGCCATGTCATACCCCATCAGAGCATGATCGCCATGTCACGTTCCTTAGGATGTGCTTATCATGCCATATTCCAGAGTATGATTGACATGTCATACCCCATCAGAGCGTGATCGCCATGTCACGATCTTTAGGAATATGGGACCTTCATCATATCTTTCATCATAAAATCTTTACATGCCACCATAAATTTTCGGTACTTACACTAACTGGGTCATGCCATGCCTCATGTAATCCCTATCGTCTACACTCACACTAGTTGGGTCGACGCCATGCCTCATGTGAGGGGATGCTTGCATATGCTTTAATATTTATTCTTTAGTCTTTACTGTCCTTGGGTAGTCTGATCTAGGAGTAAGCTCGTCAGCTCAACTCGTGATCGTCGTCACACAGACTAACCCACAAGGGGACCCACGTGCCTCTAGTCTTGGGGGGATGTCATTTTGGCCACGTGCCTCTAGTCTTGGAGGGATCTCATTTTGGCCATGTGCCTCTAAATTGAAGGGATCTCAGTTGACCACTTGCTTTCAATGTAGAGGGATTTCATCTGACCATGTGCCTCCAAAGTAAAGGGATCTTATCTGACCATGTGCCTCCAAGGTAGAGGGATCTCATAGTTTTATGCTACCTTTACAGGGAGGGATTCAACGTGCAACTGCCTCCAGGTGAAAGGATCCACATCTTATCTTATTTAACTGCCTTCATAAGGAGGGATTCAATGTGCAACTGCCTCCAGGCGAAGGGACTCACATTTAATATGTTCATATTATTTCATTCTCATACATAACCATGCATAGACATGCTGAATGTACTCATACATATGCTTCATCATTTCTTTTCATATACCTCATATCATACTTAAATCATTCTTGCATATAGAATTTCCACATACATATTCATAACATATAAATGCTCATAGCTTCTTTACTATTCTACCGAAAACTCGGCAGCATAATGGATCATGTTTGCTTTTTCATGAATAGTGCCAATTTCAACAGACAGTCAGTCACAGTAAGAGATCAAATATAATGCATTAATCTTTCAAGCATCAACATGGAATTGCAATACTTAGGCTTTGCTTGAACTCATATGTGAATTAAGGTGCCAAATCCTTTAACTTTGGGAATGCTGTTCATATTCTTCAACTCTGCCCGTTTTTAGAAATTAAGCCTTAAATTCATTTTAACTCATTTGGACCTGAATATTGGATATGTCAAAGTGTTATGTGTCTATTTTCTAACCTCTTTGGTCCCATCTAGTTTGATAAATATAACTCAATTATTTAGGTTTTATCCCAGCCTGCCCTGTGGTTGGCCAAACTTGCACACCTAAATGCAAAAATCTACTAAAAATCGAAAGCAAGTCCAAATCATACGATGTCATATCAAAGTTAATAGGATAAGCTTTCATTTGCAATAAGTTTCATTTCATTTGCTTTAGTAGAGCTCAAGTTATAAGTCCTGAAATTCGACCTTCTTGAACTACCCTATTTTGTCCTAGTCTAGACATAGGGCAACTTCCTCGAACCACTGGGAACAAATGGGATCATAAAAAACTCAAAATTTCATTATGAAATGTTCCCCTATGTGTAAGCTTTCTAACAAAGTTCGTTTCACTCAATTTGGAGTTGTGTAGGATGAGTTACACCCTTCTTAATTCACACTGACCAGATGAAAGTCCTGATTCCTAGGTTAAACTTCAAAAATTTATATCTCTCTCAATACTAATCCAATGGCCTTATATGATATATGTATGGAAAGCCTTGAATGTCTAGTTTGATACAAAAGTAATTTCATTTTGTTTCAACGGCTGTAGGCGGAGCCGTGCACTCTATCGTACGGACTGCTGTAGGTTCTCCTAGGTTTTCAGTTTCTGGTTTGCTCTCTATCTTATGTTCCATGTAATATTCAATCTCAATCCCTCCAAATACTTAATAACCAGTCATAAATCATCATATTCATTCATTAATCACATCAAAAAGTGAGAAAATAAAATCAAAAGCAACCATCCACAATCAAAATAACAAGAACTAAATTGAACTTCTACCTCTTTGGAGTGTGATTTTACTAGGTGTTGAGCTAAGTGTTGAAGTTTGAATTGAGAGAACCTTATTAAGCTTGAAGGAGTGATGGAGTTTGTTGAGAGAAGAAGAGGAGAATAAGGCTGAAATCAAAAGAGAAAGTGGCGTAATCAGTATGGGAATAAGAGAGAAAAATCTGATTTAAGTATTGGAGAGGTAGTTGGCTTTGTGTGTTTTGATTGGTTGAAATTTTGTGAGGGAAGTTTAGCCATATCTCCCTCTTTGATGGCTAAATTATCCTCCACGTCACCTAAAAGTGGAACTTCCTTCCTTTTTATCTGAAATCGTAACTTGTTCTATTCCATGTAAAATCGGAGCCCGCATTCATTTTATCTCAACTTGGAGTCAAGTCGGATGTCGAAACTCGTGCCCACCTTATTTGAGACTTGGAAATAAATTCGGAGATCGGAAATCATTTCTGTTTTATTTGAAGTTTGGGAATACAGTAGGAGATCAGAAATTCAACAACATAGTATTTTGGATGAGTATTTGTAACTATTTACATGTATATTTAATTGTTATACTGTGTGCTGAGGGGTATATTCTGAGAATACCTGGATCCCAGATGGAAGATTGTGTTTGTTTATCTTGCAGGGTAACCTTTTGTAATTGGAAAATATCCGGATTACAAAGGGGACTCTATTGAAATTTTTATAAAATTTTTGTGGTGAAAGGCTTGCATAGGGACTTGTCCCTATGCGCTAGTCACGGCTCGGGTTGGGTCGTGACAAAGATACTTGTGTAAATTTTGATCGAACTTGGAGATCAACTCAAAGATTTGAACTCGTGTCCATTCTAGTTGAGTTCAACTCTAAGGTCGGAGCTCGTTACATTCAACCCAGAGGTCGGTACTTGTGACCATTCTCTTAAACTATAAACTTGGAGGTCGGAAACCCTGTACACTTTATTTTGAAACATGAAGTCGGAAGTCAGAAATGAGTGAATATAGGGGATGGTTAAGGCCGGAACTCGGGACTTAGGAAACATTCATAACTTGGAAGACCAATATAGATTAATGTCGGAAATCGAAATCACAAGCACATAAAACACTTAAAACCCGGAAGTCGGGATTTTTACATAAACTTGGAAGTTGGTACTAGAATAGGAAACCTTATACCCAAATCCAGGAAGTCAGAAATTATGTACAATATATTTGAAACTCAAAGTCGGAAGTTGGAACTCGAAAACCACTCCATTTAATTTGAAACTAGAAGATGAAGTCGGAAATCGGAAATAATCCATTTTATTTGAAACTTGAAGATGAAGTCGTAAATCGGAACTCATGGTGGATGTTACATAGTCAGTTATAGCAATTAAAATCATCATATCTATATATCAATATCACATCCATATGATAAAAATTGTAGCATTAATTCAACCATTAGCTTCTTATGGCTTATGGGGCTTCTAATCCTTAAACTTGTCAATTCATATTAAGTTCTTCAATTTTGGCCTGTTATTATAAATTACATCATATAATTTCATTCTAGCTTATTTTGACCTAGAAATTTAGTATATTGTAGCCTTATTAGTTTACTTTTAAACCATTTTAGTCCCACTACATTTTGAGGTATATAACTTGAGTTATTAAAGTTTTACTCAAGGGCGCCCTGTTGCTCGATAGATTTGAGCACTTAAATATAAAAATTCACTAAAAATCTAATCTTCATTAAATTTATCCGAAATTTATATATGAATGAAGCTAATTGGACCATCTTTCATTCCCCATAAGTTTCATGTTGAATAAGTAAGGCTATCAAATCGAACTAAAGGGAACTACCTTGCTTCACCTGAATAGAGCCTTAGGTCAAGTTTATAGAATTGCTGGAAATAAGGTAATTAAGATATAAGCTTGAAATTGTTATCACATGATTGTCTATGTGTTAGATTCCAAAAAAATTAGTTTCACTCAATTTGAAGTTGTATAAGGCAAGTTATTCACTTCACAATAGATACTGGTTAGGACAGTGGACAAAATTCAAGAGGCTACTTCTAAAATTCATAACTCTCTCATTTTAGATCCAATTGTCTTATAATTTATATGGTTGAAAAGCTGTTGAAGTCTTGTTCTATTAAAATTGGTTTCATTTGAATTTGATAACTGCAGGCAGTGTGGCATTATTTGCTATACGACCATTAGAGATTCTATCATAGCTTGTTCTATTTTGTGTTCTTCTTGATCTTTTGATCAATTCATCAAACTAAACTAATAATTCCTATCTTAATTCACTCATAACAACTCATATTAATATCTAATATCATCAAACAAAAGAGCATATGAGAAACCCTAATTAGCTCAAACCCTAAAGAAACAACTAAGTCCATGAAATCCTACCTCGATTCCAAAGTGTGAGCTCTTCTACTTGAATCTTTGGTGGCTCTACTTCACAAAAACCTTGAATTGTGACAAATCTCTTCTTGCTCTTGGAGGGGCTGAGCCTAAATGATCAAAAGGGAAGAGGATTGTGGGCTTGTCTTGAGGGTCCTTGAGAAAACACAAGGAAACAATGGAAATTTTGAGAGAAAGGAAGCAAGACACACTTAGAAGCCTAGGTGGAAAGGAAGCGAATAGAGAAAGGAATGAAATGAAAGAAAGAAATGGAGAGTGTGGGGTGTTGTAGGCTAGCCAAATTTTTGCTTGGACAAGGGAGGAAGAATTTGATGACTTGTGGAAAAAGTTGGAAAGAAGAGAAAAGAGTGTGATTAGTAGATTTCTATGGCAATTTGAATTTTGTTGAGCTTTCCAAATGGAGGGCCATGATTTGGCCAACAACCAAGGGTAAGTGGCTAGTTTCTAGTCATAGGATTTAGGGTTTTTAACTGATATTGATGTTATTTTACAATATAACTTCCTATCAACTCAGTTCTTGATTTACAAGATATTGTAAACAAACCGATTTCCGTTAAATTATCTAAATATTGTTAATTGTCTAATGAAATTTTCTACAATATCTAACCCTAAAATTTTTCATTTCAATATTGACTACTCGTATATCTATAATGTATTTAAAAATTAAATTCTTCACCGGTACTAGTTATGCAAAAAATTCGGGATGTTACATTAATATAAAACTCAGTTACATAATCTATTTCCTTGTAAGTACAAGGTATCATGCTACTCTTATCTCCACCATTATGGCGAATCCTGCAATTTGGAAACATCAAGAAAAACAGGGTTAGAGAAGTCTCCCAGTAGGGTGGTGTTTCCAGGGGAGTCCCATAGCTTCCTAAAAATGCTAAGAATAAGGCGAGAGTGCAGCAATATGCATAACACATAATGATTCAAATCACATATAAAACCATTAGAACATTTATCAATAAAATGACACATAATAAGTCACAAGCAATAAATAAGATAAATTATCATTCTCAATCATTTCATAATGTCCAACAAGATCGCAGTGTGTAGTCATAAATATAAACCATAAAGCAGCAATGCAAACATCATAATCACTAATATAATCTCATAAATGATGATAAGTATACTATCAAATTCCTTTCTACTGCTTGTTGATCTTTTCTGATAGTTTCAGTCTATAGAGTTACAACATATATTAGGATCTGTGAGAGCTCTCATTACTAAGGCATCCCTTAGTTAGATCAATGATTGCCAAGTCTTTATCTGCTATCTTGGCAGGGCCCGAGGCATCACTTAGTGAACATCAAGTCCTTGTTCACTACAAGGCAGGGCTCAAGGTGTCACATAATGATCACCAAGTCCTTGTTTGCTAGTAGTAACTTGGCGAATTCACTAGGAGCTCCACAAATGGAAACTGCCCAAGATATTTTATGTGGTTGTTTTGTATGTCTTAACTTTCTTAAAAATTTGGTCCTATTCAAAAATGTTTTATATAACTTGAATTATAAAGATTTTAGTACAAGCTGTCTAGACAAAAACTCCACTGGGTATATCCCACTTTCAAAATTCATAACTTTCTCATTTTTAAGTCCAATGATCACATATTTTATATGTATGGAAAGCTTTGTGAGTCTATTTTAATATAAAACTAGTTCCATTACATTTTAATTTAGAGATTAAATTATTACTTTTGCCACATAGACTATCTAGAAATTCTAGCATCTCAAAATTTCATTTCCTAAATTTGTTTGTAGGAAACATTAAGATTCATCCCCAAGTGACCATTTTATCTCTCATTTTACTTTCGTGCTTTGAAGTGTTATGGATAAAACAGTGTTTGGAGTATAAATAAAGTTTGGTTCTTAAAAGTATTTGTATAAACTAAACTGGTTTCAAGAAAATACTTTAACTCCAAGAATTACCTCAAAAGGGAAGAGTATGGTCATGAGACCTAAAGAGCAAGTCCTAGAACCACCTAACTATAGAGAAACTTAGGAGTTCTAGCTCTTGAAACACACAAAAATGAATTAGAATCACTACCGCTAGAAGCTTTGAAAGTGCTTGGAGAGTTGAAAGGATGAAGAAGGTATCTTCCCTTGGAGCTTGAAAATGGAGCTAAATTTGTGTTTGAATGTGCTCTTCAAAGACCAAAGAGTGTGGTCCTTGAAGGGATTATGAGAACGGTGGTGGAAAATAAGGTTGGTTATAGTAGGAAAGGCAAGAACAAGGAGAGGATAGTGTAGAGTTTAGAGAGAGATGAGAGCTTTGATCTTTTAGTAAGAGAATGAAAGTTGTAAAATGAGGGTATGTGGGGATGAATTGATATAGGCTAATTACATTTTGCTTCTTTCACTTAGGAACAAGCTTAGTGACCTTTGGGTGGAAAAGTGGTTGTTCCGCCCTTGAGTCTTGAGTGCATAGCTTAAACATCTTTGTGTTTTCTAAGTTGGTTAATAGCTAAATCCATGCCATTAGTAGGTTGATCCACTTTTGGTGGTTTATACCAAAACTAGTTTGATCCATGTGAAGGATAACCTCATTTTTAGTTAATCTCACTTTAAGGTAACTTAACCATAATAAGCCTTAATCTTATGGTGTAAGATTAGGAAGCAAATGAATGGTGGATGATTGGAGTAATGTGGCTGAATTTTCATCTTGATTAAGGGGAGAGTTTTGAATTTTTATTGTTATTAGAATTATCTAAATGTTAATGAATTAGATTAGTTGAATTGCTCTTTAAACAATTTTGGTTTAATACACTTTTAAAATTTTTTCCTTAAAAGGAATGATTCTCATTAACTACGATTTAGTGTGTAAGGATTAATTTATCACATCTGATTAAAGTAGGACATTTTTCAAGTGCTTAATTAATAAGATTATATCACCATAATTATGTTCTTAGTCAAGAATTAGCAAGATTAGGTTGATTAAGCCTTAGTTAAATTTAAAAATTTCCTCAATTCTACCTTGATCTTCTAAATTTCACTAAAATTTCATTTAATTCATTTTAATCTAAAAAATTTAATAGATTATAGCCTTATCAGTCTTCTTTTGAACCTGTTAAGTTCTACCTTGATTTGAGGTGTGTAGCTTGAGTTATTTAAGTTTTACTTAAGGTTGCCTTATTTTCAGATAGATTTGCACACAAATTTAGAAAATCACTAAAAATCCATTCTATATCATTTTTATCCGAAATTTATATCAAATTATAACCATTTTTAAATCCTCACAGGTTTCACTCCAATTGGGTCACTAGAGCTCAAGTTATGAGCTCTTCAAGTGGACTACTCCATTTCCACCCAAACAGAGCATGGGTCAAATTCAAGGAATTACTATGGAAAAACACTTAGTTTCTGATTTTGAAATTTTTATGACATAATTCTCTATGTATTAGCTTTCTAATAAAATTGATTTCACTTAATTTGAAATTGTATATGGCGAGTTATGTACTTCATAGCACACTGCTCAAGGTAGAAAGTGAATTCCAACAACTAACTTCTAAAAATCATAACTAATTCATTTTAAATCCAATGGTCTTATAATTTACATCCTTGGATTGCTCTTGAAGTCTAGTTTCATCTAAAAATAGTTTTGTTTGAGGTTGAGTTTTATAGGGAGAGTTATGGGCTCCATCATATGGACAATGCTTAAGGTTTCTATCTCACAGTTTTTCTATTTTGGTTCAATCTTGCTTTTGTGGTTTAATCTTCAACCTAAACCAAGTTTTCCTACCTTAAATCATTAGAAAAGAGAAATAACATCATCATATGAGCATGGACCAAGGATAATACACATAAGAACACAATAATCACACAATCCACAAACACAATCAAAACTAAGGATTTGAGCTACTTACCTCAAAATCCTTGAAACCATGAAAGCAAGGAAGACAAGAACAACATCATAGAGTTCCTTTCTCACCATGGCAGTAGCTCACATGAAGGTCGGGGGACTCCACTTGATGGTTGATCATCAAATTGGTGGAAGGGTTCTGTAGAGAAGAGGATGAGGATTAATTTTCATAAAGAGAGCAAGAGGATTTGAAGCCAAGAAGGCCTTCAAGTTTGAGCATGAAACTCAACCGTGGAGGTGGTGGAAGAAGAAGATGGAGATGGAGAGGAAATTAGGGAGATGGCTAAATTTTGAGGGGAAAGGAAGGAAAAAAATTGAAGTGTTAGCTTGCCCTTTAAGTTGGTTTTGCTTCTTGGATAAGTTTGTGATTTCCTTGGGTTTATTCGTTTACCCCACCTGAGATATCGCTTATCTTTGGCTACTCTTCTGACAGGTCTAACAAATTTGTAGGATTATTTCCCTGGGTTTGTCATATCTAGAGATAACATAAGACCCTTGAGAATTAATTCAAGGTGTTTGGGTATTAATTCGGGCGAGTACTCTGATTTACCCGAGATTATATATATATAGTGCAAGTAATACTACACATTTATTTAAAGTCAACTGTAGAAAATACCAGTTATAGAGTTATTACATATATTTTAGTTGTCTACTAGGGTCGTAGGGCCTACATAATCCAGGAATCAGGATTTTTCTATTATTACCCTTTCTGACAGCTATAAACCGTTATTTACAATTTTGCCATTAGAATCTAAAAATCCCAATTTCACCCCTCCTTTTCTACGGCTGCCTATTCACTATTTTGCCCATGCTTATGGGCCCAAGCGTCCTCCTGTGTAGGGCTATCACTAGAGTTGGGGATGTTACAATTAATCTTTGATCACACAAAACAAAAGTCATTGAGTTAATCAGGCTCAATACTAAGCTCAGTGTGCTAGTAATCAATAGCTCACACAATCAAGCAATCATGCACTTATGTCCCTACGTCTTATCTAGACATATAAGATTCAATGCATGATAATAGCTAAAAGATTAAGAGTATGCATGAAGCACAGTCAGCCCAATCTTCAGGCCTTTGCTAGGACAACCTGGCTCTAATACTAAAAATGTAACACCCTTCTCTATATAATACTATGCTTAAGTCATAATGTTATACCTTGAAGCTTGCTACATAAGTAAAGTTACTTTTATTATTGTTACGATAATTAGTTCTTGCAAAGTTCAATTCAATAAAAATGTGAATTATTTACTTTTCTTGTTTACATAACAACCATTTGTTGTGAATTTGAAAAATAGAGTGTAGTACACCAGAATCTAAAGAAAATAAAGACATGGAAAGGACTTTACAGTAAATATTTACAATACATCCACAAAATATATACAATCTCATGTATCTAATATAAGCCCTGAGTACAAAATAGAGGACAATCAAAACATACATTCGGCTCATGTCTTTTAGTACAATCTTAGTTCATATCTTCATAGGGATGACTACAGAAAGTCAGCGGGAATGCATTAGAACAAAGGAGAACAAAAGCTAAGTCTATGGCCCAAGCTCATGCAAAAAGATACCCAAAAGAGGGCCACCCTGTACATATAGTGCCTCATAACCCCACACTAACTATGGTTTTCAAAAGGTCTATTCCCATAGTCCTCTAAATAGACTTAGAGGAAAGGAAACCATTCTCCATAGGGTCTACAGTCCTGACATCACTAGGTGGGTGCTCACCTCCTCTAGGAGTGGAGTAAGAGAAGAAGGTGGATGCACTTACCTCTAAGGGATCATTCTCTAGAGAAGCTGGTGGAGAGAGTTGAGGTGGTACAACAGCTAGAAGAGCCATATGAGGAGGTACTACAACTAGATGAGCCATGTACAGTGGAATTCCGTCAAATGGAGCCTCGGGGCCAAAATACATGCTCAAAACGGAAACAACAAAAGAGCGTTGAAAAAATATATACAAATGCACACGAGAGCTCGCTGCCAAATATAAGGAGTCCAAGGCAGGGTCATAATGCCACTGCTACTCAAGTACTTTGACAAAGAATGCCATCGCTGCCATTGCTATCGTCTAAGAATAACATAGATACATACAAACGGAATGAGAATTTGAAAATTCTCAGTAGGATTTCTTAGACTATCACATACCGATATCGTGATTGTAACATCCCCGATTTTTGTCTAAGCTAATTAGCTTAGTGATCCTGGCTAATTAGAGAGGTTAACGATTAATTGAGAATTAATCGATTAATCTCGAGAGCAAGAGCTTAGTAAATTAAAGGCAAGTCAACAAGATAAGTGAAAGTCAACAATTGAAATATAATACATTAAAAGTTACAATTAAAAGCCTAATGCCCAATCCTTATTAATTCATGATTTAGATCATAAAACCAAGGTGATCTAACCTAATTAACTAGGAGCATATAAGTATCACATCTTAATCACATGAAGATTAACCCTTACCTCTTCCTTACATAATTAATGAGGAAAATCCCTTTTTATTGAAAATGTGCTAATGTATGATTAAACCAATTGGATTAATTAACATTTAGATAATTGTAACAATTATAAAGATGTAGAAACTTCCTTTTAATTAGTGATTGAAAGTTTGGTCAAAGCAAGAACCATATCCAACCATTCAATTGCCTTCTCATCATACATCACTAGATCAAGAGTCCATGTTAGTAGATCCCTTAAGTCATGACAAGAATGGTACTCTCCTCCATCAAGATTGTGACACTTGGAGTAATCACAATCATCCAATGCCAATCCTAAGATAGCTCATGCCTTTAACCACTTAGAAAACACTAAATAGTCTTTACCCAAGACCAAGACTCAAGAGAAACACAACTCACCCTTTTATCCCAAGGTCCCTAGCTTTCTTGCTTGAAAAAGAAGCTAAACTCACCTACTTCCCTTTGCTTGTTAGAGAAGCAAAACCAATCAGCCCTCATCCCCCCATTTTGCGCCAACTAAAGCCCCTCCCTCACACTCTCATTTGTGATTTCCATTCTCTTCCAAAGACACAAAGTAGCCACTACTTTTCCTCTCAACCTCCCCTTGTTCTTCCTACTTTCTTTCTTGTTCTTCTTACTCTTCCACCACCACCACCCTCTTTCCTATCACTACCCTCACAAACCCTTCAAGGACCATCCTCTTTGGTTCTTGAGGAAGCAAAACAAACACTCACTTAGCCCCATTATCAAGCTCAAGGAGGAGGAAGGTCATCTCCAACTCATCAACTCTTTCTACTCCTCAAGAAACCCATTTGGTAGTGACTCTAACCCTTCCTCTCCATATATTTTTCAAGAACTAGAACCCCTAAGCTCTTCATAGCTAGGTGGTTTTAGGACTTGCTTCAAGGTCTCATGACCACATCTTGCCTTATGAGTGTTCTTGCTTTGATGAAAATGTTGTTTTGAAAAGAGATTTTGTGGTATGGTGGTTTTTATGTATCTTGCTTTATTTTGTTTTAAAATACTGATTTGGAGACTAAAACTTTGAATATGATGATGAGTTAAAACATGAAAATGGTGATTTGAGGTGATATAACAATTTCTCCATAAGCTTGAAGTGAAAAACTTAAAAACTAGTAAATCTGGAATTCTGGCAGCCTGTAAAGCGTGCGGTATATTTATTGCTACAAAACTCAAAATGTAACGAAACTAATTTTCTGTGAAATTAGACTCAAAGAGCTTTTCACACATATAAAATATGTGAGATTTGGCCTTAAAACGAGAGAGATATGATTTTTCAAAGTTTGCTGTTCCTGGATGGGTTTCTGTCCGGGCAGTAGGTAATAAAACATGCATAACTCAAGTTATACATAACATTTTTGAGTGGGACCAAGTTTAAATGAAAGCTAAGACATAGAGGAACAAACCCATAAAACAGTTTTCTCAGATTCCTTCTGAGTACTTATAATGAGAAGTAACAATCCACTGTACCGGGAGTGAACTTAGAAACTGAACAGTCAGAATAAAATATGCATAACTCAAGCTACAAAATGAATTTTTAAGTGGGGCTTCTTTTGTTTAAAAATAGACTCAGAGAAGTATAAGCATACCAAAATTCGAAATAAAAGAGTAAAAGATGAAATTATGGTGAATTTTTGAAGTTACTGCCCCACCGTAAAAGTAAAACTGGTTATGGTAAAAGTTAAAGAATAAGGAGAAATAAGCTTTAAGACATTAATACCCTTATATTAAGCATTGAAAAAACCTTCATAATTCAACTTAAAAGTGTCAAAAAGGATAATAGATAAAATTGGCACTAAGCCTAATAAAAGAAGTTTACACAAGAGGCAATCTCAATTAAAAGCTTGCACCAAATTTACTAAGCCAAGCTCATAAAACTTTGCTTGAGAATATGCCTATGTTTATGTGAAAGCATGATGCTATGATGATGATGAGTAATGATGATGATATGATATGATGATGATGATTATGATATGATATGATGATGATCATGAGGATGATGATGTGATATGATGATGATCATGATGATGATGATGTGATATGATAGTGTTATGATGATGATAAGGATGATAATGATATGATGACGATATTATGATGAATCATGATGATATGAATATGATACGTTGATAATATGATGCTTAATGCTAAACACGAAAAGACTAATAAATATGAACACCCTGGGGACGGCGATACGTAACGCCCAGAGGTGATTAATAAAGGGACCACATTTGGGGACGGCGATACGTAACGCCTAAATGTGGAAGAGAATTAGAATAACTTTGCATCATAAGCTTTAATAAGAAAAAGATAAACTAAGGGAAGGTGACCTAATTTAAGTTTCCCCTCACCCACGACTCACATGAGGCATGGCATGACCCAGCTAGTGTGAGTATAGGGGATAGGTCTTACATGAGGCATGGCATGACCCAGCTAGTGTAAGTACCGAAATTCTATGGTGGCGACGGCCACGGTATGAGCTCATTACCACTTATTTTTAGTAGGTGAAAAGATAAAGTTAAGTTAAGAAAAGAAAAGAGACCTCGGTCTAAACCCTAGCAAGGGAAGAAGTTAAGAAAAATTTATAGCACAGTCATGCATTTTTATATAATTATACTTGTGCCCATGTATGTTATGATGTAAATAATTAGAGATTATGTTAAAAATTGAATCCACTTCGGATATTCATGTTTTCGAAAACCTAAGAACGAAACCTTATGAATGTTCACTATTTTCATTAATAAAACCGAAGTGGCTGGGACGATGACGATGACACATTCGTGTCGGGTTCGAGTCCTACTGAGAAATTCCATTTCTCACCCTAGTTGTTCTTCCGTATCGTCACCAGATCTCGACGACGCATCCGGTGGAGTGGAGCGTGGATCCCCAACATGGTGAGCGGACGTGTGATGTGAGGTGCAAGACGAAGCTGTTTTGGGACTTGTAGCGACCATCGCTCTGCATCTTCGCATATTTCTTTTGAGTTAGGCTTTGTCATTTAAATTTGTACTTCGTATCTAGTATTTGGATCATGGCTCAACCATGAGTCTCCCTTGTTGTAATGCTGAAATATATGTATATATATATTATGAACCCATATGAATGTAATGGTTAGTTATTTAATGCAATATATTTGTGAATTATTATTTGTTTACCTCATCCTTGTTTTATGATATTGGAGTATATATTTTATGCGACACGCTCTTTCTCTATCTAGCTTCTCGTTCAAGGCTTTACTTTTCAAAACGCTGCTAAGCGTCAATGTATTTCAAAGAAAAATCTTACCGTATTTTCCACGTAATTTAATTTCAAGTGAAGTTTAGTTTTCCACGAGCATAAGTAACAACTAATAAAATGCCGTAATACGACTTAAGCGTAGTATGGGTTTATTAGGGTGTTACAGTGATTATTCTCAGTTACTCCGATTTATTTAAAAAATGTGGAAAATGGAAATATTAAAGCAAAGCTTTCAGTTTTATAGGTTTGAAACTAGGTTATTTGAAGGAAATTCATTTTACTCATTCCTCCCTATAGCCTAATGCCTTAACTCAACAACTTTTAATTCAATAATGGAGAACCAAAGTAAAACAAAGCAGAACAAAGCAAAATATATATTTTTTTAAGCAAAAATGAAGTAAAACAACCATGAAACAAATCTATAATGCAAGACTAATTACCAAACAACACAACCTACAACCTATGTCGAAACTATTCCCCCACACTTCAACTTTACATTGTCCTCAATGTAATACACACAATGGAAATGCAAGCCAAGTAAAATGAGATGAGGGAAAGAAAAGAGAAACTCCCCTAT
Organism: Pterocarpus macrocarpus; assembly: GCA_031439585.1. NCBI lineage: Eukaryota > Viridiplantae > Streptophyta > Magnoliopsida > Fabales > Fabaceae > Pterocarpus > Pterocarpus macrocarpus. The sequence goes on along the minus strand of CM062513.1, from coordinate 19,795,169 downwards.
CAAGTGTAAGTGGCCACTAGCAAGCGAACCTCCTCAATGGTCTTCAAGGGTGTGTCTTCATGAAATGACTTTAGGTGGTGGCCATTCACCGTGAAAGCTTTATCAGTCCCAGGCTCCAAAATCTGCACAGCACCATATGGAAAAATTTTAGTCACTATATAAGGACCAAGCCACCTAGAACGAAGTTTACCAGAAAAGAGCTTGAGGCGAGAATTGTAGAGAAGCACTTTTTGGCCAATGGAGAACTCCTTCCGTAGCAACTTCTTATCATGAATGAGTTTTATCTTCTCCTTATACATGTGGGAGTTCTCATAGGCTTCCAACCGGATCTCCTCTAACTCCTGAAGTTGGAACTTCCTATGAAGTCCGGACTTGCTCATATCAAGGTTGCAGTTCTTGACTGCCCAATATGCTTTGTGCTCAATTTCCACCAGAAGGTGGCATGCCTTGCCAAAGACAATCCTATAAGGGGACATCCCCAAAGGAGTCTTGTAGGCAGTGCAATAAGCCCATAATGCATCCTCCAACCTCTTGCTCCAATCCTTCCTATTAGGCTGCACTGTTTTCTCCAGAATCTGCTTTAACTCCCTATTTGATACCTCCGCTTGTCCATTAGTCTGCGGATGGTATGAAGTTGAGACCTTGTGGGTGACACCATATTTCTTCAACAGAGTTGCTATATTCTTGTTACAGAAATGGCTCCCCTGATCACTGATGTTTGCTCTAGGCACTCCAAACCTGCAAAAAATGTGTGATCTGACAAAATCTACAACAACATGAGAATCATCAGTCCGGGTGGCCTTGGCCTCCACCCACTTGGAGACATAATCAACAGCCAGCAGAGTATAAACAAAACCAAATGAGACAGGAAATGGACCCATAAAGTCAATACCCTAAAGATCAAATATCTCACAAAACAATAATGGTTGTTGAGGCATCTCATTCCTACGGGAAATAGTACCTGTCTTTCGACATTGTTCACAATTCTTACAATAAGTCTAAGAATCGCGAAACAATGTGGGCCAATAAAAACCTGCATCTAAGACCTTCTTAGCAGTGTGTTGTGGTCCAAAGTGACCACCACAAGCAAGTGTGTGACAAAAATGCAAAATGGAAGGAATCTCAAGCTCATGCACACAGCGCCTAATAATCTGATCACTACACATGCGCCACAAATAAGGATCATCCCAGACATAATATTTAGCCTCACTCTTAAGTTTGTCTATCTGATGCTTTTTAAAATAGGCAGGCAACGGTGCCAAAATTTGACTCGAGTGCCGAGCTCGGTCAAATTACAATAAAACCGAGTTACACTACTTTGCGGTAAAGTGTGCAATCCAGGTCGTCTCACATGGATGATAATATTATATGATCAGAAATGGGTGGGGGGGTTTGATTTATCAAATAAAAATGTAGCTAATTAAAATGGAAATGAATAGAAATTGAAACTCTAATCCAAGAATCAAAGGAACAACCACAGACACTCAATCATTGAATTCTAGAAATAACTCAGCAAACAGAATCAGTGATTAACATTGAATCCGAATGAAACCTGAATTCAAACTCAGCATTCACATGAAAACCTTCATGTATTCGATTAACACAATTTCAATTAAAATTCAGAAACCTCTAGAATCTAAGTGAATTATGTTAATTTCATATGCCAATGCAGTTAATCATAGATTTCAAACCTGAAACTCTAATTCATATTCCTTCCACAATCTGATTACATATATCTACCGAATATTATGCAACCAATCAAATTTCAATCGTCAATTCAAAATGAAAAATTCCAATTCAAACGAGATTGAAATAGGAGAGAAGGAGTAGATGAAACTGATTGTATGCTGAGTCTGAATAAACCAATTCTCAAGAGTGTTGTCATTGTTTCTTTAATCCATGGATCAGATGTAAGTTCAAGCCTCCATGAATGGAGGTAAACGAGTTGCAAAGGTGGGGGGGGCTTGAGAGAATACAAGAGACGAAGAAGAAAAATTGAAAATTTCCTATCCAAAAATCTGTGTGTGTTACAAGTTTGGCCTCCCTCTCATTCAGCTAGCCAAACAGAATCAAAATGTCTCCCCATCAATCTGTAATAGTCATTACATTAATCCCTTCTCTCTCCTTTGAATCTGGACAATTTATTTGCTAAATTCTGAATTATATAAAGAAAGTTATGCTAAAAACATGCAAGTAAGTTCTCTAATCCAGTCAGTAACGTTTGTCCGCATTTTTGGCAATGAAAACACATCAGTTTGGATTTGTGGTCTGAAGACCACTTAAAGCTTTGGATGTCAGCTTCAAAATGCCACTGAAATTGGCTCAATTGGGCTACTATGGACCAAGATATGGTTCAAATACTGCACCCAGTTTAGAAATCGAAACTACATCGCTTCAGTTCACTTCTAGGCCCAATTTCAGCTCCTTAACACCAGAATTGGCCTCTGACTTCTTCATATCACTTGTAGGCCTATCTCTCTGCTTTTCTACAATCAAGAATCACAATAAAATGAGCTCTACAACTCAAGATATAACCCAAAAACTAAAATAGTGTCAGAATTCGCCTAATGCTAGAAAATTTAACTCAAACCAAAACAGAATCCAAACAATACAAAATGGTCCAATTCAAAACAATTAGGCATAAAAGAGAATTAATGAGCTAGGAATGAGGGAAAATAAGTATATAAAAATCCAATTGATCACTCATACACTTAATAAACAAAAAGAAAATTGTATCATAATCACAACAGGTCAATACGCAATTAAACATTATGCACAGATAATTGCAAATGAATCATGATGCAAGTGCACTTGACTCTTCTATTTCTTAACTTATGTCATAATTATCCATATTTGGTCCCTTGGGAGTAATTGGCCATGTAAACTCCTCAGTAATAGCCTACTTTTTAGGACCAAGCTTGCTCCCATACATGATTATCAGGTTTACTTTTCTTGATGCTCACATCGACTTATTCCCCTTAATTTATTCCAGGGTTGGCCCAAGTAATATGGAATCATAATCATATTAGGAATCATATATTCATGAATGAGTATGCTTGAGAGACTTATGATCATGCTACATAGTTCATATACTTCTGCTGAAAATCTGGCAGCATGACAGATGAAATAGGAAAGGTTCCAAAACAGATAGTATAATCATCAACCAGCCAGTCACAGCAATCATGATCATCATAATTAATATACTAACAAAACATCATTTTGGTAAATAACTGCATAGATATTCAGTCCATATGATTGCTCATGGTTTGTGAAATCTTTAAGTCATGAAACTCTCAAGTTGTCCTACCTTAAAATTTGCCTAGAAACTTCTAAATTGCACAAAAATTTCATTTTAATTCATTTTAATTTGAAAATTTAATAGAATGTAGCCCTGAGTTTATTTTTGAACCTCTTTGGTTTCAATAAATTTTCAAGTGTATAACTTGAGTTATTAAGGTTTTACTCAAGGCTGCCCTATTTTTGGATAAACTTGCACATTCAAACTTAGAAAATCACTAATAATTCGTTTACATTATTTTGATCCAAAATTCTATCAGGATACCTATATGGACCCTCTATCACATCCAATAAGTTCTTTCTAATTGAGTAAGTAGAACCCAAGTTATGAGCTCCTCATTTGGGCTACCCTATTTCAACCTAAACAGAGCATAAGTCAACTTTAAGAATCTATTGGGAACAATGTACTCATGATTTGATTCTGAAATTTTATAACCATGATTCCCTATGTATTAGCTTTCTAACAAAAGTGGTTGCACTCAAATTGAAGTTATATAGGGTAAGTTATGCCCATTTCATCACACACTAATCAGGATAAGAGGTGTTAACTAACAACCTACTTCTAAAAATTATAACTCCTTCATTTTAAGTCCAATGGACCTATAATTTATATATTTGGATTCATCTTCAAGTCATCTAAAATTAGTGAAATTTGAGTTTTATAGGTTGAGATATATCCTTTGCTGTATGAAGTGCCCTAAGTTCCCAAATAATAGCTTTTCTGTTTTGTGACTACTTTGATTTTCTAATCTTTCCATCCTAAACAAGTTTTCTTAACCTTAAAACACTAGAAAAGGGTCTTATTAGCATCATACGAACCCTACATGAATAAATAAAAAATGATACAAGGAAACCCTAACTTCCTTAAAACCCTAGAAGACAACAAGTCTTAGGAATTGTACCTCAAATTCAAAGTTGATAGCTCTTTAACTTGAATCTTTTGATGTCTCTATTCCCCTAAAGCCTCAAAATGGATGTAAATCCCTTCTTACTTGATATGTCGTTAAACTACCAAATTAAAAACCTTTGCTTGGTTTAGGAAAAATTAGTTTAGTAATGAGCAAAGGGTCGATCCATAAGGAATTGAATTAATTTAATTATTTAGCTAAATTTAGATTTTGATTCTAATAAACTCTAAAAAGACAAAGTAACACAAAATGGGGGGGGGTTGGTTGTTTCTATAAATCAAACAAAAATTATATAAAAAAAATTACACGAAAAAAAAAAAAGAGCAAATGAAGCTGTTTTGTTGAAATCAATTAAAATTGGTTATGGGATCCTTTTTCCCCACCAAATTATATCATGCAATTAGTTCTTAATTTCAGCCTCCAATTCTCCTTTTGTAGTTACCAATCTTAGGCAATAAAACATTCCATTACCTACCTTCTTTTAAATAGATTAAGGAACATCCATTAACCTATTTTAATCACTAATTGACATAGGGAACATCCACTAAGTTCAATTAACAATTACAACTAGAAGGACAGATTGATCTAAGTTTTGGTCTCTAACATAGGACTAAGTGACTTAGGTTATATTCTCCCTTGCATACAATCAAAACTTGACCATTAAGTTTGAACACAAGTTACTACATATGGATAAAGGATAATGAACATCATAATCCTAAATCTAGCAATCAGCCATAACATGAAATATAAGGGCGTAATCCAAACATGTCACATTACTACCATAATCATGAAGTGGGTAGGAGAATATAATCAACTCTCAAGAAAATAGAGGTCTGAAAATCAATTTAATTACATGATAATTTAGGGTTCAATGTTCACCTATAACCATAAAAATAACTTAGCCTAACATTCTAGAGAAAACCATATCACAAATTGAAAAATACATGACATGAGTTAAGAAAGAAAGAAAACATGTGCAGACTAAAGGGAGAAAGCAAAGTTGCCCAAACTCTAATCTTCAGCACCTATCTCTTCTTCTTGTCCTCAATTAAATCTCTAAAGAGCAGCAAAAAGTGATGTCCACAGCTACAAGCTTGATGAAAATGTCACTTCTCCAACCCCAATATTGTAACTATGGTTTCTAAGGATGAGTGGCCGAAACCTCTTTCTCTCTCCACGAAAATTTCCCTCTCTAGCCAGAGCCAAAATGCTCATCTATCTCTCTTCCTCCTTCTGGCTGCTGGTCTCTTGTCAAAATGTAATCTCAGCCTTCCAAATTGTAACTGCTCCAAGTGTAATTCCATATTAAACTAGCTTCAAAGGTTACATTCTCACAAAGCATTGGTGATTATCAGAAATAATTCTGATAATTAAGTTCTTGTTGCCTATAATCAGACATTGAAAACCCACAAATGAATTGAACTCAATTGGCCCACCATTCATTAATTAAAATGAACAATTTCAGTTTTTTCTGGCAGCTCTGCTTCACATGTAAATTTCATTGACCAAATGGACTTCGATGAGAGTAATTCGACCACCATTGAAAAGTTAACATCTTGGGCTTCATTTTTGGCTCTGGAATCATCCCATTTGGGCTTATATCAAGGGAGAACTGAATTGAGCAAAACTGCATTGAATGTAGTAATGGGTCAGCATCAGGCCCAACTTTGGCAGCTTTAATCTTTCTGGTCCCTTGGACTTTTTGAGTGATCTTGGTGTCAAATTAAAGCTCTGGATGTCTACTTTCATATCCAAGTGGAATCATGTCATTTTGACTTCGGACCAAAAAGTTATGCCCTTCGAAAGACACACTGCTCATGCTGTCTAGCACTCAATTCTTGGCATTTTCTTGAATTAGCTCTAAATTGAGTCATTTTACTCTTGTTCAACTCAAAAATCATCCTTAAGTTTTATTTTCCTACAAAACACAAATAGTAAAATAAAAGCATTACATTTTCAAGATTAAAGCTATGAACAAGCATAGAAAAGAATATAAAATAAGTGAATAAAATACACTTATCAATTTTCCCCCCACTTGAACCTTGCTTGTCCTCAAGCAAGACTAAGATAAAACCTAAGCTAATCCACTTTCGTAGGAAAGCACGATTGCATTTAGCATATGCAACAAGCCTTTAAACCTCTAGGTGGCCCATAGAGGACGAGTTATAGTCTCATGAGGGCTTCCAGCGATGATACCCACAAACACCTATTCTTTCCAGCATTTTTCAAAGAACTAGAAATACACAACTTTGAAATCAAACAAGAAAAATGTTATCATCAACCATTCTCAAGATAATGCATCCAATGAACATCATACTCAAGTAAATGAGACAACTAAGCTAATGGTGAAAAAAAAAACTATGCAACACTTTAAACATGCCTCACTCTTTCCATCTCCACAATTCAAGCTTTCAATTTTCATGCAATCATGTCAAGCATCAAATTCTCTTAATTCATGCAAATGTCAAATCATCATCAAAACACCACAATGGAATCAAAAGGTCTTTTCTTTGGTTGTAATGGGGTTAATGGGGGTTGTAATGTATCTTAAGAAACAAAGGGACAAGGAAATACATAAGAGTTTCTTTGAATTCCTAGAAATAGAGACATGAAAATGATAATGCAAGCATGTTTAAGGCAAAACTCCATAGAACAAACATGAAGGTCAATTTTTTTAGCGTGGACCCTTCCTTCACCTTTCTTTACTCTTGTAAGATTGTAACATGCTTTGAACTTCAACTGAGTTTATTGAACACTTTTTTTTCTTTTCTTCTTTTTTTTTTCTTTTTTTTTCTTTCATTCCACTAATTGTTGAAAGATAACAAATTCCCCCACACTTCTCATCTTTACCGTACTTGAATTACCAATATGTTGCACATCAATCAAGTCTCTAACTCTATTCCATCAAAGAAACAAAGGTTAGGACAAAAATTTATATCAAGCTAGGTAAAGAAGATAAGGGTGCCAAAGAAATTAAGACTAAATTCTATGAAGGCTCAAATTGGCTCAATAAGGATTTGTGTTCACTTTGGAACATCAAAATGTAGGGAACAGGTCCATTTGGCCATGGTGTTAGACAACAAAATGCCTTAATCATTTTCCAAAGTGGCAGAAATCAGTTTCAAATCCAAAAGCACTTCAAAAGAGAATTTTCAGCTCAACAATCAAACAATTAAATCTAATGACTATCCAAGTGTAAATTTCAAGAATGCAAGCAAGGTTAAAGTATGCATTATAACTGTACCAAAAGCAAAGTAAGTAACATTTAAAAGAGTATAATATCATAAAAATGCATTAACAAGAGAATGAAGTCAAATCCAACTCTAAACTTGTCATCAATCAAAGCTATGAATTAAAGCTCAAAATCTCATCATTTTTCTAGAAAGAATAAAAAAAAACCTAAAACTAGACTTAAAAACAAAATTATGAAAAAAAAAAATACAACTAGAATTTTTTTTTTAAAGTTTGATTTTTTTTTTTATAAACAAGAAATTATCCTAAACCATTCCCCCCACACTTAATCCTTACATTGTCGTCCTCAATGTAAGACAAAAATATGAATTAAAGTGAAAGGGAAAAAGAAAAATAACAAACTACAAAAGCAAACAAAATAAAGGAGTAAAATGATAAAGAATAAGAGAGATCAAATCTGATTTCCAAAGCTCTCCATCCATTGGGTTGCCTCCCAAATGCGCTTGGTTTATTGTCCTCAGCCTGACTTTTCCTCAGAAGATCGGAGATGGTCATAAGAAGGCTCTTCCAACTTTATCTCCTCAATCTCATCAAAACTAGAAGATGGTAAATCATAATAAGGCTTCAATCTATGACCATTAACCTTGAATACTTTCCCTGTATCTAAAGCCTTCATTTCAACTGCACCATGGGGAAATATGTTAGTGACAACAAAAGGACCAATCCACCTTGATCTTAACTTACCAGGAAACAGTTTTAGCTTTGAATGAAAAAGAAGAACTTTTTGACCAATGGAAAAATCCTTCCTCAAAATCATCTTGTCATGGAGCATCTTTGTCTTCTCCTTATAGATTCTTGCATTATCATATGCATTGTTCCTAATTTCTTCAAGTTCTTGCAATTGTAACTTTCTATGAATTCCAGCTTCATCTAAATTCATGTTACATTGCTTAACAGCCCAATAAGCTTTATGTTCAAGCTCCATAGGTAAATAACAAGGTTTGCCATAAAGCAACCTATATGGAGACATTCCCAAAGGAATTTTATAGGCTGTCCTATAAGCCCACAATGTATCATCAAGCCTTAAGCTCCAATCCTTTAAATTTGGATTCACTGTTTTCTCCAAGATGGATTTCACCTCTCTATTTGACAATTCAGCTTGTCCACTTGTTTGGGGATGATATGCAGTGGAAATTCTATGGACAACATTATACTTCTTCAAAAGAGATTGAAAAGACCTATTACAAAAATGAGTACCCCTATCGCTAATAATAGCTTTAGGAGTGCCAAATCTTGCAAAGATATTAGTTCTCACAAAATTACAAACAATTTTAGCATCATTCAACCTAGTGGCCTTAGCCTCAATCCACTTAGAGACATAATCAACCGCAAGAAGAATGTAAACATTACCAAAGGAAGAAACAAATGGTCCCATAAAATCAATTCCCCAAACATCAAAAATTTCAACAACAAGTATGGGTGATTGGGGCATTTGGTTTTTAGGGCTTAGATTACCAACACGTTGGCATCTATCACATGCTTTGCAAAACAAATATGCATCCTTAAATAAAGAAGGCCAATAAAAACCACATTCAAGCACTTTAAGAGCTGTTCTCTTTGGTCCAAAATGGCCACCACAAGCATAAGCATGACAGAAACTTAAAATTGAGTTAAACTCAGATTCAGGGACACACCTTCTTATTACCCAATCAAAACAATGCTTCCATAGATAAGGATCATCCCAAATATAATACTTGGAGTCACTCTTAATCTTGTCCTTTTGAGCTCGAGTTAAATCCTTTGGTAGCTCCTTTGTGACCTTAAAATTGACAATATCAACATACCAAGGAACACTGACATTAATGGCAAAGAGTTGCTCATCAGGGAACTTCTCTTCCAAAGGTAAGGCATCCTCTTCAAGAGCTAAGCAACTAAGATGATCGGCCACTAAGTTTTCACTTCCCTTCTTGTCTTTGATCTCAATGTCAAATTCCTGCAATAAAGAATCCACCTGATCAATCTAGGCTTTGCATCTTTCTTAGAAAGCAAATACTTAAGTGCTGCATGATCACTATAAACAACAACTTTAGATCCAACCAAATAAGATCTAAACTTCTCCAAAGCAAAGATTACAGCAAGAAATTCTTTTTCAATATCAGAATAGTTTAGTTATGCATCATTTAGAGTGCGAGAAGCATAATAAATGACATGAGGCAACTTCCCTTTTCGCTGACCCAAAACAGCACTAATAGCAAAATCACTTGCATCACACATAACCTCAAAAGGCAAGCTCCAGTCAGGTGGCTGAATAATGGGAGCTGAAGTGAGAAGCTCTTTAAGCTCGTTGAATGCCATCTTGCACTCTTCATTGAAATCAAATGCCACTTTTTTTTGCAGCAACTTGCAGAGAGGATGAGAAATCTTTGAGAAATCCTTGATAAATCTTCTGTAGAAACCTGCATATCCAAGAAAGGAACGAACCTCCCTCACCAAAGTGGGGTATGGTAAGGATTTAACAAGGTCTACCTTAGCTTTATCTACCTTAATTCCTTTAGCTGAAATCACATGTCCCAAAACAATTCCTTGATCAACCATAAAATGGTATTTTTTCCAATTTAAAATAAGATTTGTTTCTAAGCATCTTTCCAAAACAAGAGACAAATTATCAAGGCATTTATCAAAAGAATTACCATAAATAGAGAAATCATCCATAAATACCTCAATAATGCTTTCAATGTAATCAGAAAAGATATTTACCATGCACCTTTGAAAGGTAGAAGGGGCATTACATAAACCAAAGGGCATTCTTCTATAAGCATAGACACCATAAGGACATGTGAATGTGGTCTTTTCTTGATCTTCTAGAGCAATCACAATTTGGTTGTATCCTGAATAACCATCAAGGAAGCAAAAGTGAGAGTGTCCGGCCAATCTTTCCAGCATTTGATCCATGAAAGGAAGAGAAAAATGATCCTTCCTTGTGGCTGAATTAAGCTTCCTATAGTCAATACACATTCTCCAACCAGTTTGTACCCTTGTTGGAACCAACTCATTGTCTTCATTCTTGATCACTGTGATGCCAGATTTCTTAGGAACCATTTGCACAAGGCTCACCCATTTTGAATCAGAGATGGCATAGATGATACCAGCATCAAGCAGTTTCTGAATTTCCTTTTTCACAACCTCCATCATGTTAGGATTAAGTCTTCTTTGAGGTTCTCTGCTTGGCTTTGCTCCATCTTCAATTAAGATCCTATGCATACACACAGAAGGGCTAATTCCCTTTATATCCGGAATTGACCATGCCATAGCTGTCTTGTTGTCTCTAAGGACTCTAATAAGCCTTTCTTCTTGGGATGGTGTCAAATTGTTAGCAATGATCACAGTAAGTGTTTCTTTCTCTCCCAAGAATGCATATTTGAGATGACTTGGTAAAGGCTTCAATTCAAGCTCAGGTGCCTTAACAATGGATGGGGAAAGCTTCTCTTTAAGTGTAAGAAGCTCAAGGTATGACACCATGTGTAGAAGAATGGGAGACATGGCTTCTAGGGCAGCAACCTCTTCAATGTTGTCATGCAATTCTAGCTCCCACTTTGGCTCATTAAGCTTCTTTAACTCAAGATTGTTGACAAGAGCCACTTCCAAGCTATCTTCCTTCCCTAATTCAAACACTTGCTACACTAATAAGTCAATTGCATCAATAACTTCAATGGAGCATAAAGAAGATGAATCACAAGGATATTTCATTGTATCAAACAAACTAAATTTAATGACATGCCCATCAAATTCCATAGAAAGAGTTCCTTCACACACATCAATCTTAGTTCTAGCAGTCATTAAAAATGGTCTTCCAAGCAAAATAGGAGTAGGGTTAAGTGCACCCTCATCCTCCATATCTAGAACATAAAAATCAACAGGAAAAACAAGTTCATTCACTTTCACAAGAACATCTTCAACAACTCCTTCAGGATATGCATGAGATCTGTCAGCTAATTGAATTATGATGCCAGTTTCTTCTAATGGACCAAGATTCAAAGATTTGTAAATAGAAAAAGGCATTACACTAATAGAAGCACCTGGATCTAACATGCATTTCTCAAAAATTTTATCACCAATGATGCAAGGAATTGTAAATAAACTTGGATCTTTACATTTTGGAGGAAATTTCTTTTGAAAAACAGTTGAAACTTGTTCTCCCATGCAAACTTTTTCATTACCTTTTAACTTCCTCTTGTTTGTGCACAAATCCTTCAAAAATTTGGTATACCTGGGAACTTGCTTAGTAGCCTCAAGCAATGGAATATTGATCTGCACCTTCTTGAAAGTGTCCAAAATCTCCTTTTCTTGTTCCTCTTTTTTGGACTTTGCAAGCCTTTGAGGGAAAGGTGGAGGATGCACATAACTGTCAAGTGTTTGAGATGTATGCTTCCTTGGAGATTGGGTGGAATCATGAGTTTCTTTGGCAACCACCACTTCTTGTTCTTCATTATTCCTTAATGTTTTGGGTGCTAGATTGGTAAGCTCTTTTCTACTCCTCAAAGTGATGGCACTAGCATTACAACATTAGGATTCACTATAGTGTGAGAAGGAATTTTATTTGACACTTTAGCCTCCAAATTGCTTAAAGATGTTGCAAGTTGTCCAATCTGATTCTCCATATCCTTCATGCCAGATTGCATTTGAGAAATAGTTTGTTGCAATTGGATTGTATTTGAAGCAAGAGTCTTCATCATCTCCTTCATTTCATCATTAGAACCTTGTTGCTCTTGAGGTCTTTGTTGGAAATCTGTTGGCTTTTGAAAAAAATCAGGTGGTTTGTTAAATATTGCATGAGGTTGTTGACTTCCTCCAGAACTAAAGCCTTGCTGATTATTCCGACCTCCATATTGAGGGCGTTGTGGCTGCCCTTGAAATCCTCCAATTGCATTGCAATCTTCTTCTTGAAGTGTGGGGCACATATCAGTAGGATGCCCAAAATTCGAACAAATTTCGCAAGCCCTTACTTGCTGCACATTACCAGCCATGAGTTGTTGCATTAAGGTTGCCAAATTTGAAATCTGTTGAGTGTTGGCAGAAATTTGTTGCTCCAAGGAAGATGATGACACTTCATTGACCTTCCTCATATCTTGTCTATTGCCAAATTGTTGAGTATTGGCTGCCATGTTGGCAATCAAATCTTTTGCTTCTTGAGGAGTCTTGTTCATCAAAGCACCGCCACTAGCTGCATCAATCATACTCCTATCCATTGGCGTGAGTCCCTCATAAAAATATTGAATTAGCAGTTGCTCACTAATTTGATGATTAGGACAACTAGCACAGAGACGTTTAAACCTCTCCCAATATTCAGGTAACGTTTCTCCATTCATCTGTCTAATACCATAGATTTCTTTCCTTATGTTGGCAGCCTTGGATGCAGGGAAATATCTTTCAAGGAAGCTTCTTTTCAGTTTAACCCAAGAACCAATTGAGCCAATCTTTTGCAACACCATCCAAAGAGAATGGAAATGCTCTCAGCTTCACTTGTTCTTCTGAGATGTTTGAAGGTCTCATTGTAGAGCAAACAACTTGAAATTCCTTAAGGTGCTTGTTTGGGTCTTCTCCTGCAAGACCATTAAACTTTGGAAGTAAATGGATCATCCCAGTCTTCAACTCAAATCCACCTTCAATGACTGGAAATTCTATGCACAAGGGTTGTTGATCAAGATTAGGAGTAGCAAGCTCCCTCAAGGTTTGATTTCCAGCCATCACCTCTTCTTCTTCTGAAAATTCAAATGTTGAACTTGAAAGGGCAGTGTTGATGGCTTGTTCAATTTGGGATGGTGAAAAGCCTAAAGATGATGAGGATGGAGAATGTAGTGATGGTGGTGGTATTGGTGCAAAAATGTGTCTTCTAGCTTCAAAGAAATTGTTCTCAATATAAAAATTGTTCTCCTACATGCACCTAAAGAACACCAAGAAAGCAAAACTCCAACAAAATGATTAGACAAATACAAATTTAAGAACAATCTACGTAAAACTTAATGAAACAAAGAAAAACACAAAAACAAACAAGACTAAACCAAAATTTAAAAATACTAAAGAACACCAACAAAATAGAACAGAAACTAAATGAACAAAATAATCCAATTAATGTCAATTCCCCGGCAACAGCACCAAAAATTTGATATCTCGTTAAACTACCAAATTAAAAACCTTTGCTTGGTTTAGAAAAAATTAGTTTAGTGATGAGCAAAGGGTCGATCCACAAGGAATTGAATTAATTTAATTATTTAGCTAAATTTAGATTCTGATTCTAATAAACTCTAAAAAGACAAAGTAACACAAAATGGGGGGGGGTTGGTTGTTTCTATAAATCAAACAAAAATTATATAAAAAAAATTACACGAAAATAAAGAAAAAAATAAACAAGAGCAAATGATGCTGTTTTGTTGAAATCAATTAAAACTGGTTATGGGATCCCTTTTCCCTACCAAATTATATCATGCAATTAGTTCTTAATTTCAGCCTCCAATTCTCCTTTTGTAGTTACCAATCTTAGGCAATGAAACATTCTATTACCTACCTTCTTTTAAATAGATTAAGGAACATCCATTAACCTATTTTAATCACTAATTGACATAGGGAACATCCACTAAGTTCAATTAACAATTGCAACTAGAAGGACAGATTGATCTAAGTTTTGGTCTCTAACATAGGACTAAGTGACTTAGGTTATATTCTCCCTTGCATACAATCAAAACTTGACCATTAAGTTTGCACACAAGTTACTACATATGGATAAAGGATAATGAACATCATAATCCTAAATCTAGCAATCAGCCATAACATGAAATATAACAGTGGCCAATCCAAACATGTCACATTACTACCATAATCATGAAGTGGGTAGGAGAATATAATCAACTCTTAAGAAAATAGAGGTCTGAAAATCAATTTAATTACATGATAATTTAGGGTTCAAAGTTCACCTATAACCATAAAAATAACTTATCCTAACATTCTAGAGAAAACCATATCACAAATTGAAGAATATATCACATGAGTTAAGAAAGAAAGAAAACATGTGAAGACTAAAGGGAGAAAGCAAAGTTGCCCAAACTCTAATCTTCAGCACCTATCTCTTCTTCTTGCCCTCAATTAAATCTCTAAAGAGCAGCAAAAAGTGATGTCCACAGCTACAAGCTTGATGAAAATGTCACTTCTCCAACTCTAATATTGTAACTATGGTTTTTAAGGATCAGTGGCTGAAACCTCTTTCTCTCTCCACGAAAATTTCCCTCTCTAGCCAGAGCCAAAATGCTCATCTGTCTCTCCTCCTCCTTCTGGCTGCTGGTCTCTTGTCAAAATGTAATCTCAGCCTTCCAAATTGTAACTGCTCCAAGTGTAACTCCACATTAAACTAGCTTCATAGGTTACATTCTCACAAAGCATTGGTGATTATCAGAAATAATTCTGATAATGAAGTTCTTAACAGCCTATAATCAGACATTGAAAACCCACAAATGAATTGAACTCAATTGGCCCACCATTCATTAATTAAAATGGACAGTTTCGATTTTTTCTGGCAACTCTACTTCACATGTAAATTTCATTGACCAAATGGACTTGGATGAGAGTAATTCGACCACCATTGGAAAGTTAACATCTTGGGCTTCATTTTTGGCTCTGGAATCATCCCATTTGGGCTTATATTAAGGGAGAACTGAATTGAGCAAAACTGCATTGAATGCAGTGATGGGTCAGCATCAGGTCCAATTTTGGTAGCTTTAATCTTTTTGGCCCTTAGACTTTTTGAGTGATCTTAGTGTCAAATTAAAGCTCTGGATGTCTACTTTCATATCCAAGTGGAATCATGTCATTTTGACTTCGGACCAAAAAGTTATGCCCTTCGAAAGACACACTGCTCATCTTTGTCCAAAGACTCAATTCTTGACATTTTCTTGAATTAGCTCTAAATTGAGTCATTTTACTCTTGTTCAGCTCAAAAATCATCCTTAAGCTTTATTTTCCTACAAAACACAAATAGTAAAATAAAAGCATTATATTTACAATATTAAAGCTATGAACAAGCATAGAAAAAAATATAAAATAAGTGAATAAAATACACTTATCATTACTCCTTGCTTGGTCGAGGTTACATAACTCAAGGGAAAAAGGCTTTTGGCTTATCTTAGGGCTTGTTGATGATAAGTAAGGGAAAAAGTTGAAATTTTGGACAAGAAGAAGCACGATGCAAGAGTTTAGGTAAGTATGAGTGAATTGAAGAAGAAAATGGAGATAGAGAGAAAAGAGAAGACAAGCGAGTTTTTGGGGGAGAAATAGGGAAATATAGGCTTTCTTCCCTCATAAGTGATCTTGACATATGAAGGCTTCTCATTGGTGGATATGAAAGGAAATTTAAATTTCCTTGAGTTTCTTTTTGTGTGGCCTTCCTTTGGCCACCAAGAGGGTTAGTGTGGCTAATTTCTAGCTAGACATCCTAAGGTTATTAAATGATATTTATGCCATCCTATAGTGTAACGTCCGCTACTTCCGACCTTCGACTTCATCTTCAAGGCCGAACAGACAAGGATTTCCGATTTCCGACCTAATCAGGCAATTTCCGATTTCCGATTTAATGAAACTCAACTGGGATGGCTTATTTTTCCGAATTTCGATCTTATATATGTATACCCGATTTCCGACCTTAATAGTTTCGACCTCATCAGTAATAAATATCGATTTCCGATTTCATTTAGAGTGGACGATGATTCCGATTTCCGATCTTAAGCACGAAAGCCTACGTCCGATTTGATGTCAACCTGAAATGGATGCGAGATCAGGTCTTTGAACTGGCCTCCAAGTCCGAGCAAAATTTCACGAGTTCCGATCTCGAGTTTATTACCAATACCGAGTTCTGATATCGTGGCATTTTGAATTCCAACTTCCGGTGTTATGGTTAGAATCCATTCGAGTTTACCTAATTTCCCGACTTCAGACCTTAAGTACTTACTTCACATCAAGCTTTGTTTAAACTTTACAATATTTCCCGAGTTCCGACTTCATCCCAACATATGCCCGAGTTCCGACTTTACAAAGGGTATGAGTTTCGATTTCATATTCAGAATATACTAGAAACTAGTCCCACTTTAGGCTACGTGGAGAGCAATTCTACCACACAAAGAGGGCGACATGGAGAGCAAGGTGGTGAAAACTCAGCCTTATGTTTTGAGGCCAATAAAAACCTTCCAAGTTAACTACCACTCATGCTTATATAACACCCTCTCCTCCCCTCATTCAGACTCTCCTCTCACGTTGCCTTCTTCTTCACTTCAGCTCTCTTTTCTTTTCTTCACTCACCCAAATCCACCCAACTTTGAAATTCAACCAAGTTTCAACTACAAACTCAAGCCAAATCACTCATAGTAAGAGGTAGAGGTTTTCTTCTTTCTTGATTTTCTGACTCTTGGATGATTGGTGTTGATTTAATTCCTTGAATTTGATATGTTAATTGACTGATTATGATGAATTATAATTGATTTATTGGCTGTTTGTGAGATTAAAATTGAATTGGAAACAAGAAAGGATGAAGATATGAAGAAGTTGAGAGGTTGGAAAACTCAAAACCCTCGGCGGTCCGTACGGCGGAGTGTACGGCTCCGCCTCCCGCCGTTTAAAATGAGTGGAACCATTTTTATATGAAACCAGACATCTAGGGCTTTCCATACATGTATCATATAAGACCATTGGATTAATATTGAGGGAGATATGAATTTTTGAAGTTTGACCTAGGAATCCAGACATCCACCCGGGCAGTATGGGTTGAAAAGGGTGTAGCTCACCCTATATAACTCCAAATTGAGTGAAACTAATTTTGTTGGAAAGCTTACACATAGGAGAACATCCTACCTAGAAATTCCGAGTTTGTTACCATCTTATTTGTTCCCAGTGATTTGAAAAAGTTAACCGATGTCCAAACCGAGCCAAATCAGAGTAGTTCAAGAAGGTTAAGTTGCGGGGCTTATAACTCGAGCCCTACCAAGCCAAATGGGATGGGACTTTTTGTAAATGAAACTTTACCCTGTTAACTTTAA
Organism: Pterocarpus macrocarpus; assembly: GCA_031439585.1. Taxonomy (NCBI): domain Eukaryota; kingdom Viridiplantae; phylum Streptophyta; class Magnoliopsida; order Fabales; family Fabaceae; genus Pterocarpus; species Pterocarpus macrocarpus. The sequence goes on along the minus strand of CM062513.1, from coordinate 19,777,699 downwards.
TATGAGACCAAGTTCGTATCATTTGAGTTAGTTTTCGATTTTTAGTGGATTTCTACTTTTTGTTGCCTAATTCAGGCTAGCCATTGGGCATGCCGGGATAAAATCTGAATATCTAGAGCTATAGATATCAAAATTAGATGGGACCAAAAGGGTTAGAAACTAGACACATAAGGCTACAACATATCCAAAAATCAGGTTTAAAGGAGTTAAATTGAAATAAAGGTGGGATAAACCATAACCGGGCAGAATGAGGCAGAATCAGCCAAAAGCCCTATTGAAGCTGGTTGAAACTAATGAATGAATTTATGAATGTATGTGTATGATTGCCGCCCTATACTGAAATTGTAAATTGTGTAAATGTATTGGTTGGCTGGCACTATTCATGGGGAAGCGGACTCGTTCTGTTATGCTGCCGAAAATTTGGTAGAACCCATACACAAGTTACGAATTTCATATTAATGCATGTGCATTCTTGAGAAAGTTATGAAAGTTATGAAAAGGGTCATGCCACTATGAAAGTTCCATGCTACTTGGGCCAGCCCCGGATAAGAAGTTAAGGAATAGATCGGTGGGAGCGTCGGGAAAGTAAACCCGGCAATTCTGTATAGGAACGAGCTCGATCACGATAAGCGGACTATTACCCAGGAGTCTAAAATGGCCAAGAACTCCCAGGGGACCAAGAGATGGAAAATGATGACAAGTAATAGAAAAGTTTATGAGAAAGTTTATGAAGAAAGATTCAAGAGCAAGTCTGCATGATTGCATTCAGTGCATACTTACATCGAATGGTTATTATATGTCATTTATAGTTTCTATACTGCATTCATGTACTGCCATATGCTCATTATTACATTTATTGTCGATATTGGTTTATTCTGCTCCTTATATGTCTTAAGTAAAACTGGACCCTGCCTCGGACCAGACATTTTCCCAACCTTATTAAATATGAATAGTTAAGTTTAATCTCATGTCTTTATAAGTAAATAAAACCCGAGGCAGCTGAGAATGAACGCGACGTCAGTCAAGCGTCATGCACAACCCTACTGAGAATTTTCTTAAATTCTCACCTCGATTTTGCTTTTCCGCCTCACTCTCAGACGTGGGCAATGGACTCGGCAGCTACCCTCTTCATTGAGGTTCCAGACCTGCAACTGCACCAAGACCTCGAGTGGGATTCGCTGTTCCTAGCTGGTTTCCACCATTTTTGTTATGCCTTTTCCTTCACTCTACTCTTGATATGTATATTTATAGACCGAAGCCCTGGCTTCCAACTTACATATGTATATGTATATATATGCAACTAATGATACTTCTATGCTAATCACGTTTATTATATGGAGCGCCCGGTTTTGTAGATTCTTTAAATCAGTTATATACATATATATCATATTATAAAATCTTGAATACAACTTTAGGCAATGGACTAATACGGTAATGCAACCTATTCAATTTCATGCTATGACTTAAGCATAACATCAAGTTGATAGGGTGTTACATATAGTATAAGATTCTACTAAATCAATTCTTGTATCACAAGATTCTGCTAATAAGACAATTTTTTCTTCAAATTTAGCAAAATATTGCTATTTTCCTACAAAGAAAAGTTGAATTCACATTACTTTATAATTACCATTTCCTTATTACCTACTTGTATATCTATAATATATCTAAAAATTTAATCATTTAACAGTGTTAGTTATACGCACTATTATTAGAGATATTACAATCTTGGCCTAATGCCAAAACTCCACTAAAATATTTTCTTAGTACAAGTTTAAGTGGTCTAATAAGGTTTTCAGTGCTCGTTATGCACCCCAATATGGTTATTTTTGTGCAATTATATTTATATTCTTCAAATTTGCTAAAAATTGGTATTGATCTTCAAAAATATTCAAAATGTACTTGTCATTTTTCTAGAATTTTTCAGGGTCTTTTGGGCAGTTTTTGGCCTCCCATAAGTCCTTTAGTGTTTTCTGTTTGTTTTCTATAGGCATTTCTACTGTATTTTTTATTTTCTATAACTAATGGTATTTTTACAATTATGGGCAAGTCTAGGGGTATCCTATGTCATTTCACACTCAGATACCTTTGTGGACCAATCGATAGAGATTTGAGTTTCAACGGTTTTGCTATATTACTCGGTTTCGCTTAAACACCTTTTTCGCTAATTCTAATGGTGCAGGGACGTAAATATAATCTTTCTAAAAGTTCTAGGGCTCTAAGTGTAATTACTAAATATCCTAGCGCAATTCTATAAATAACAAAACTTTACTCTATAAGGGCATTTTCATCATTTCCTAATTTTTTACTATGCGACAGTGCTGTAATTTCAACGGCAGTGTCGTATCGTCCTATAGTTCTCAGTGTGAGGATCATCATGGTATTATGCTGCTTGAGAAATTTTCACACTACTTAAGTGAAATAAATCAAAATTCTTATTATGCTATATTAAGTAAAGTGGGGATGTTACAGAAGTAATACTACCATATACTAGTCGGTAAATTCCGTAATTAAGAACAACCACCATTTACAGAAAGCATATAGCAATAATACTACATCATAAAATATACAAGTACCAATCCAAAAGACATAGCCCAAAATATAACAGGGGACAAGATGCTTGTACTACTACTAATCATCCCTACCCAACCATGTACAAATACCAAACCCTAAAATCAAACTTGTCGATGAAGATGCCATAAAGGTGTCCTATGCTACATCATGGCATTTTAAGATCTAGTCATTAATAATAGTAATAACAAGTGTATAATCTAAAATATGCAATAAGATCCTATTATTGGCACATTTGGCTTAAAGGCCACATCCATCTCAATGTTAAGAATGACCTGCGCCATCTGGAAACACCAAAGAAAAAGGGGTGAGAGAAGTCTTCCAATAAGGTGATATTCCCAAGAAAGTCCTGCATCATCCCAAAAAATGCTAAGAATGAAAGCGGGACTGCAGCAATATGCATAATACATAGCAAAGTAAATATATCACATGAACAATTAGTAGAACATTTAGTAGCAAAATGACGCATAATTAGTCACAGATAGCCAATAAGATAAATTATCATTCCTAATTATTCATTAGTGTCAAGCAAGATAAAAGTACATCATAATAATGAAAGCAATGAAATAGTTATACAAGTACTATAATCAATAGAAATAATAACAAGTATACTATCAATCCGTTCACTGGTTCCTGTTACCATTTCTATTGGCTGAAGTGTAACACCCTCCCAAGCATAGTACCATATTTAAGTCATAGTACCATATTTAGGAGTTGTTATTGTTACATAAATGGACCTTGTCTGACAGCGACCTTCGACTGTCTTCAACATTTCAGTAAACTCTTATCAGGATGACTATCCTCAATATCTCTTGAGCTATTTGAAGATAACATGGAAATATACATTGGGGTGAGAATTACAAATTCTTAGTAGGATTTCTTAGACTACCACATATAGTGTTATCGTCATTATCTCCAGCTACTTTGGTTTATTATGAAAAAGTGATCATGCCATATGAACTAAATTTCATTTTAGAAAGTTAAAAAGTGTCCTTCCGAAGCAGGTTAATTTTATTCACCTACTTGACAATTAGGAAAGCAGTTTCATGATAGTAAAAAACAAAATATAATTTAGGCATGTGCAGATGCATACATCATGTAATCATGCCAGTATACTTGTCTTTATTTAACTTTCTTTACTTAACATGCCTAAGCATTACATATCATTGTCACTAGGATGTCTGCTTGGTCCTATACTTGAGCGTTACGTGTCCCCATCCTTAGAGTGCAATCTTAATTATCTTTTCGTTACTTAACATACCTAGATGTTACGTATCACTATCCTCAGGATGCAATCTTAGACGCGCCTCTAATTTGAGGGATCTCATTTGGCCACGTGCCTCCAAGTAGAGGGATCTCATAGTTTTAGCTGCTTCACACGGAGGGATCCAAATAACTGCCTCCAAGTGAAAGGATCCACATCATGCATGTTTATATTCTTTCATGGATGCACATGCTTGAAGAACTTATACCTCAAGATGCATATTACATATAATTCTACCGAAAACTTGGCGGCATCACAGTTAAAAATAGAGGACTTCTCAGTATATAGTCATTATAATGTCTATTAGCCAATCATAGTAAACAGAAGCATCATATTCATATCTCAATATCACCTCATATCATAAATTGCATCCATAATTTAGCTATTGGCTTCTTATGGCTTATAGGTTTTCTAATTCTTAAAGTTGTCAATTCATTTTAAATTCTTCACTTCTATCTTGTTCTTGTAAATTGCAACATAATTTCTTTTCAAGTCATTTTAATCTGAAATTTAGTATGTTGTAGCCTTAGCAGTCTACTTTTAAATCTCTTTGCTTCCATTAAGTTTTGATGTGTATAGGTTGAGTTATTAAAGTTTTATTCAAGGCTACCCTATTTCAGGATTGACTTAGGCATCTAATTTTAGAAATTCACTAAAACTCCATCTTTTACTATTTTTATTTGAATTTTATACAAAATTGTAGGTAATTGGATTCTCTTTCAACTCCAACAAATTTCATTTTCATTGGGTAACTAGAGCTCAAGTTATGAGCTCTTCAAGTAAACTATCTTATATTAACTAGAACAGAGCATAAAGTAAGTTTGAGGAATTAATAAGGAAATCTACTTATTCTCTAACTCTAAAATTTTTATGGAGTAATCTCCTATGTATTAATTTCTAAAAAAATTGATTGCACTTAATTTGAAGTTGTATAGTGTAACACCTTACCAGACAAGTACTATGCTTAAGTCATAATAAATTATCTGATAAGTGATTACATGTAGTGAGCTAATTAAATTCTGTTTTCTGTCTCATTATTAATTACCCATATAGAGATGGCTATTCATGTAGTAAAATTTTCTGCTTGACTGCGGAATAAATACTAGTTAATTGTTGTGCCGGAAATAACGTAACATGAATAAAAATACAATTTAGACAGAACTATTGCAAACTACATCATAAATATATACATAGATGTCTGTTTTCAAAGTTTGCCAAACGATACATAAAATGGCACTGGGTAATAAAAAATGAGGCCACTAATACAAAATAAATCGACCTGTCCCTATGAACAGTATCCTAGTTGGTCCCCATGGGACATTTCATGTACAACTCCAAATTTCTACCCATCTGCCATGACCCAGACTGCCACAAGAGGGCCATTCTGTACATCTACTACTGCTACAGGATGCACACTATCTAAACGGAATCCAAAGAAAGAAATCTGTTCGCTATGCCCGTGTCTGCAGGAGTGTGGTCCACACTCGGAGCAGAGGACGAGGAAGAGGAACTCGCTGCCTCAGATGGATCCTCCTCCGACATTAAGGCTGAGGGCATCTGCTGCGGTGGTGAGGCAGGAGGGGCCATAGGAGCTGGAGCTGCTACTGCTGGAGGTGGAAAGGGATGGGCCATATGGAGGGGAATGGCAACATAAGGGACGGCAGAGTCAAAAAGCGGATGCATAAACAGTACAGCAAAATCTCTTTGGAAGAAGAAGTAAAGGCGAAATTGACACCTACCAGATATATATACAGAGTCCAAGAACAGGTCGAGGTGGATATGGAGCTCGGGAAACTCAATGAACAGAACTCCGGCTGTTGCGTTCTCCATGGTCTGAGAATGACGCGGAAATATATAATGGGGAGAGAAATAAAGATTTCTTAGTAGGATTCCTAGTTTCTACATATCTGTTATCGCTGTCATTCCCAGTTGTTTTGGTCTTTCTTTAATTTAAAATATTATGACACAATAGTAATATTTAACTTAAATCCTTATTTATGAAACATACACCAAAACAAACTCAATTCTAGTTAACAGATATGCTAATGCAATTAAAGCAATAACTATAAGAAAACAAGAGTATATCAAGAACAATAAACAGGTAACTAGAACAATCAACTAAGGAGTATCATACTATACATATTAATGTGCAATTGGAAAATGTATCTTATCCTTGAAGGCTTTCACCTCTTAAAACTTATTTCCATCCGTGGTCCCCTGGGAGTTATTGGACATATACTCCTGGGTAATAGTCCGCTTTTGGTGAGCTGGATTCCTATCTGATTGCCAAGTTTACTTTCCCCGACTTTCCCACCGATCTATTCCTTAAATTTATTCAGGGGCTGGCCCAAGTAATATGGAATCCTTTGCAATATCCATGAATTGCATGCACAACTAACTTTATTCTTTCAAACATCATCTATTCATGCCATTGTAATTTACACTACATATGAATTTTTGCCAACATTTCTAAGAAAGATAATCTGGATCGAGTCCGCTTCCTATGAATAGTGTGGACAACCAGTACAATTGTTCAAACTTACAATTCAACATGGATCAACAAATATATATATATATATATATATATATATATATATATATATATATATATATATATATATATATATTCATAGCATCATTCATCAAGTTCAATTCAATCATCAATAGGGTTTTCGGTTTATTCTCTTGTATTCTACCTGAGTATGGTATACCCCACCCTTAGTTCAATTCAATTCATTTAACTCTAATTTTTTAATATATCATAGCCTTATGTGTTTAGTTTCCAACCCTTTTCGTCCCATCTTATTTTGATTTGTATAACTCAATATATAAGTATTTTACCTCAGACTGCCCTGTTCTTAGCCAGAATTGTGCTCTTATAAGTGAAAATTTACTAAAAATAGAAATCTAGGTGAACTTATATGAAATTTATATCAAATTAAAGCTAACAGAAAATGAAATAAGTTTCATATCATTTGCATGAGTATATTTTGAGTTATGAGTCCCGAAACTTGACCCTACTGGACTACCCTGTTCCAGCCTGGTTTAAACTTAAGTCAACTTCATTGATGTGCTGGGAACAAATGGCAATGAATATGAGTTTGAAATGTTTATGGGGTATTCCCTTATATGTTAGCTTTCAAACAACTTTGGGTTCACTCAATTTGGAGTTGTGTAGGGTGAGTTGTACCCTTCTCAACTCATGCTATCCGAATAAGAATCTAAATTTCTAGGTCAAACTTAAAAAATTCATAACTAATTCTATACTAATCCAATGGCCTTATATTTTATATGTATCAAAAGCCCTGAATGTCTAGTTTCATATAAAAATAGATTCATCAAGTTTAATCAGCTGTAGGCAGAGCCGTACACTCTGCCGTACAGACTATCGAGAAAAACCCTAACAGCTTCTTAAATTGTTCTCTATTCTTCAAGCTATTTGCTATCAATTCCAATTTTAATCACAACATGCATCAAAAATTAGTCATAAACCATCATCATCACTCTACATAACATCAATTTCACAGGTTACATAAGACCCACATGCAGCCCCAAACCAAAGAAATTAAGAAGAGAAGTAGGATTTCCTACCTTGTCTAGTTGAGATTTAGTTGATTTAGTGTCTTTGATGGAAGTAACTTTTGATGAGACTTGAAGAGGGGATGAAGATGGAGTGAAGATGAGAGTGAGGAGAAGAGAAATGAAAGGAGCTTCAGCAGCTATGGGTGGCCGAAATTTACAAGAAGAGAAGGAAAGAAAAGGTGAAGATTTTTGAAGCAACTTCTCTTTGATTGGTGGACTTCACTTTATCTTCCGATTTAGCTTTGCTTCCCATCCTTCAATGGCTTATCAAGGCGCCACATAAGGAGGTGGTTTGGCTAACTCTTAGCCATTCATCCTAGGGTACTCATAGAAAAATTTCTATTGGTCCGATTCCGACAGTTTAAAATACCGAAATCTTACCGATTTCTCTTAAATCGGTAAACCGGTTTGAAAAATTTCTGTGAGGTTTCCTATGATCCTAATCTAATTCCATCAAGCCTAATCTTTTTAAATCACACTTAATTGGCTTTAAGTAAATGTTTAATCGAATTTTAATTAAACCCACTTATTCGATAAAAACTGAACAATTCAGTTGTTAATGATAAAATTTTTCAGACGTTACATTTCTACCCTTCAAAAAAAATTTTGTCCTCAAAATTTAGTACCTGAGAATAATTCAGGATACTCCCTCCTCATATCTGATTCTAACTCCCACGTACAGTCTGCTGAGTCTTCGTGTCCCCATGCCACCTTCACTAGCTGTACGGCTTTGTTCCGAAGGTGTTTGATGCTCCTGTCCACTATCCGTCTTTGAGGATACATGAAAAGTTAAGTCATCCCTTAAATGGATTGATTTAGGTTCAAAAAAGTGAGTAGGATCAGGCTGGTATTTTTTGAGTTGAGAAACATGGAAAACATCATGAAGATTTGACAGATGTGGAGGTAAGGCAACTCGATACGCAACTGGCCCAATTTGCTTTAAAATTTGAAAGGGACCTATAAAGCGAGGGCTTAGCTTTTTGACTCTAATGGCTCTACCTACTCCAGTTATGGGTGTGATCTTTAGAAACACTTGGTCTCCTTCTTGAAACTCCAAAGGCTTTCTCCTGACTCCGCGTAGCTTTTTTGGTGGCTTTGAGCTGCAAGTATTTTGCTACGGATTCTTTTGATTTGCTCTATAGTTTGTTTGACTAATTTTGGACCTAACAGACTCTGTTCTCTTGATTCATACCAATATAGGGGAGATTGACACTTCCGTCCATATAAAGCCCCATATGGAGCCATGCCGATGCTAGCATGGTAACTGTTGTTTTACGCAAACTCGGCTAATGGTAAGTATCAATCCCAGCTTCCACACTATTCCAGGATGTATGCTCATAACATATCTTCCAAAGTCTGAATCATTCATTCCGTTTGACCATCTGATTGCGGATGATATGCAGTACTTAGACATAGCTTAGTACCGAATGCCTTCTGGAGTGCTCCCCAAAACCGTGAGGTGAACCTTGGATCTCGATTTGAAATGATTGTTGAAGGAATACCATGTAACCGTACCATTTCTTGAATATACAATTGAGCCAGCTTCTCTAGGGGAGAATTCGCTCGAATGGGTAAAAAGTGAGTGGACTTGGTTAGTCTATCCACTATGACCCATATGGCATCATATTCTGAGGGGGTTCTTGGTAAGCCCACCACAAAATCCATAGAAATGCTCTCCCATTTCCATTCCGGAATCTCTAAGGGTTGTAATGTCTCTGCCGGTTTCTAGTGCTCTATTTTTACCTTCTAGCAAGTTAGACATTTGTTCACAAAATTTGCCATATCTGTTTTAAGGCCTGGCCACCAAAACATCTTCTTGAGATCTTGATACATTTTGTTAATGCCAGGATGTATAATAAACTCGTTCTTATGGGCTTTCTCCAAGACCTTCTTCCTGAGGTTGTCCTCCTTAAGTATGCATATCCTCTCTTGATATCGCAATATTCCTTCTGCATCGCGTGTAAATCCTATTAGCTTGCCAGATTGCACTAGTCGCACTATATGCTAAAGTCATCATTTCTTTGTTGTGCTTGCTGGATTTGGTCTTTGAAATCACTAGTTATCTTAAGTTGGTTTAAATGAATGGCATTGGGGGTTATAGAGATTCCCAAATTGAGGGCTCGGAAACTTTCTATAAGTTCCGCCTTTTTCATCATCATCCACGCCATCGTTAAGGATTTTCTACTTAGGGCGTCTGCTACCACGTTTGCCTTGCCAGGATGGTACTTTAGGTCAAACTCGTAATCTTTAAGAAACTTCATCCACCTTCGCTACCTCATGTGCAATTCCTTCTGATCAAAAAGGTGTTTCAATCTTTTGTGATCAGAAAATACTTCAAACTTCACTCCGTAGAGATAGTGTCTCCATATCTTCAAGGCTAACACTATCGCTGCTAGCTCGAGGTCATGTGTTGGATAATTTCTTTCATGAGTTTTCAATTGCCTGGAAGCATACGCGACGACGTTCCTATTCTGCATTAATATGTACCCTAATCCTTTCTTAGAAGCATCATAGTAGAATTCGAATGGTCCATGAGGATTTAGTAAAATAAGTATTGGGGCTATTGTCAACTTTTCCTTTAATTCTTGGAAACTTTGCTCGAACTCGGGTGTCTACTCAAATGGGGTGTTCTTCCTGGTTAACTTTGTTAGGGGTAGGGTTATTTGGGAGAAGTTCTTAACAAATCTCCTGTAATATCCTGCCAACCCTAAGAAGCTCCTAACTTCCGTAATTATCGTTGGTCGTTCCCAGTTTAATACTGCTTCTACCTTATTAGGGTCCACTGAAATTCCCCCATGGGATATCATATGCCCAAGAAATTGTACTTCTTTCATCCAAAATTCACATTTGGATAGCTTGGCATAGAGTTTCTTTTCTCTCAGAATTTGCAAAACCAGTCACAAATGTCCTGCATGCTCCTGTTCCGTCTTCGAGTAAACAAGTATGTCATCAATGAACACCACCACGAATTTATCAAGATATGGTCGAAATATTCGATTCATGTAATCCATGAATATTGCCAGTGCATTCGTCAATCCGAAGGACATCACAGTATATTCATAATGTCCATAACGAGTCCGAAATGCCGTCTTCGGAATATCTTCTTCTCGAACCCGAATCTGGTGATATCCAGACTGTAGATCAATCTTGGAAAATATAGTAGCCCCTTGCAGTTGATACATGAGATCATCAATCCTTGGCAACAGATACTTGTTCTTGATCGTTGCCTTATTCAATTGCCTATAATCTACACATAGTCGCGTGCCTCCATCCTTCTTCTTAACTAACAGGACTGGGGCTCCCCATGGTGATGCACTTGGCCTAATAAATTTCTTTTTCAGGAGTTCTTCAATCTGCTCCTTAAGTTCGGTCAGTTCCAAGGGTGACATGCGGTATGGTGCTAAAGATATTGGCCCTACTCCTGGCACTAATTCAATGGTGAACTCAATCTCTCTCTCGGGAGGGAACTCAGGAATATCTTCGGGGAACATATCAGGATATTCCCTAACAATTGGAATATCATTTAACTTTTGATCAACCTCCGCTACACTGGTTGATAAGAAAATATACTCTTGACTTCCATTCCCACAGTGGTGTACTATTAAGGAACTTAAATAAAGACTTACAGGGATTACTGATTCAGAAAATGAAACTAGGGGAAGTACAATGAATTTATCAGAGCAATTTAACAGGGCTTGGTTGGCAAAGAGCCAGTCCATACCAAAAATAATGTTAAGTATGGACAAGGGAAGACAAATTAAATTAGCCAAAAAAGTTCGACCTCCTATCTGACAGGGGACATTCATACAAATATAATTGGTCCTAACGGACTCACTTGTAGGAGTAGAAACTAGCAAGTCATAGGGTAATTCAGAAATAGGTAACTGCAAGGCTGACATGCAATCATGAGAGATGAAGGAGTGAGATGCACTTGAATCGTATAAAACGATTAAGGTCTTACCATTCACTTCACACGTATCTTGAATCAAATCTTCGGACTTGTTGACCTCCTGTGCATCCATAGTGAAAACTCTTCCCTGGTGTTGTGGCTTGGGAGTCGGTTGAGGGTTTCTGGCAGGACATTCACAGATTTTGTGGCCTAGTCTACCACATCCAAAACAGACATTTTGACCTGCCAAGTAGTGGCGGTTGCCATGATTTCTGCCGTATTGGCTACAAGTTTGGTTCCCAATAGGCCTCTGAGGTTGCTTGTCTTTGTTGCTCGCCGCCTGAAACTTTCTCTACTGCTGTAAGTTGGGTTTGAACCTTGGGCCTTGCGGAGCTAACCCTTTCTTAAAGCTATTGTCGGTTGACCTAGCAGCAACTAACTTCTTGTTACAATCCTCCACTAGGCGGCACTTGTTCACCAAAGTAGGGAATTCTCTAATCTCCATTGGTCCTATGGTGGTAAAGATGTCTTCTCTCAGTCCACCTTCAAACTTCATGCATTTCCATACTTCGTTGGGATTCCATTGATAAATGGTGGAAAATTTGCATAACTCCTCAAATTTAGCAATGTACTCCGACACGCTACTATTCCTTTGACGGAGGTGCATGAACTCCAACTCTTTAGCATTGCGGACAGATGCAGGGAAGTACTTCTGATAGAACGCATCTCTGAATACGTCCCAAGTAATATCTGTCTGAGATCCCTCTAATAACCATTGTGCACTATTCCACTAGAATTCTGCATTTGCTTCTAGCATATAGGTGGCAAAAGTCACCTTCTGACAGTCTGTGCAATCTAATACGGAGAAAATCTTTTCCATAGCTTTAACCCACTCATCTGCCTTATCTGGGTTAATTCTCCCCTGAAGCTGGGTGGGTTGACCTTCCGGAACTCAACAAATTTGAGGTATTCTAGATCCACTCCAGGGCTATTATGATTCCCTCCAAGACCTACCTCTGACTGCCTTCCTAGTTGACCCATCATTTGAGTCACCGCAGCTGCCTGCTCGTGCATAGCGTGCGCTATCTCTCGCATTGTGTCTAGGAACTCTGGAGATTCCTCTTGGGCTGGGGAAGTTCGCGGCCTACCTCGCCTTCCAGAAGCCATCAAGTTCTGAACACACAAAATAAGAGTAATTGAGTTGATCAGGCTCAATACCAAGTTCGATGTGCTAGTAAATAATAGCGTACGGTTAGGCAAACTCCCTCACGTGCATCCTATCCATATGGACTGGACTCAGTGCGTAATAATATCTAGGGAATAAAGAGCATATACGAAGCATAGTCAATCCAATCCTCAGGCCTATATTAGGACGAACTACTCTGATACCAAAAATGTAACACCTTATCAAACAAGTACTATGCTTAAGTCATAATAAATTATCTAATAAGTAATTACATGTAGTGAGCTGATTAAATTCTGTTTTCTGTCTCATTATTAATTACCCATATAGAGATGGCTATTCACGTAGTAAAATTTTTTGCTTGACTGCAGAATAAATACTAGTTAATTATTGTACCGGAAATAATGTAACATGAATAAAAATACAATATAGATAGAACTGCTGCAAACTACATCATAAATATATACATAGACATCTATTTCCAAAGTTTGCCAAACGATACATAAAACGGCACAGGGTAATAAAAAATGAGGTGGCTAACACAAAATAAATCGGCTTGTACCTATGAATAGTACCCTAGTTGGTCCCCATGGGACATTTCATGTACAACTTTTAATTCTTACCCATCTGCCCATGACCCAGATTACCAAAAGAAGGCCATTCTGTACATCTACTACCGCTACGGCATGCACACTATCTAAATGGAATCTGAAGAAAGAAATCTGTTCACCATGCCGGTGTCTGCAGGAGTGTGGTCCACGCTCGGAGCAGAGGACGAGGAAGAGGAACTCGCTGCCTCAGATGGATCCTCCTCCAACATCGAGGCTGAGGGCACCTGCTATGGTGGTGAGGCAGGAGGGGCCGTAGGAGCTGGAGCTGCTGCTGCTGTTGCTGGTAGAGGTGGAAAGGGATGGGCCATATGGAGGGGAATGGCAATATAAGGGATGGCCGGGTCAAAAAGCAGATGCATAAGCGGTACAGCAAAATCTCTTTGGAAGAAGAAGTAAAGGCGAAACTGACACCTATCGGATACATATACAGAGTCCAAGAACGGGTCGAGGTGGATATGGAGCTCGAGAAACTCAATGAACAGATCTTCGGTTGCTACGTTCTCCATGGTCTGAGAATGACGCGGAAATATATAGTGGGGTGAGAAATAAAGATTTCTCAGTAGGAATTCCTAGTTTCTACATATCTGTCATCGCTGTCATTCCCAGTTGTTTCGGTCTTTCCTTAATTTAAAATAGTATGACACAATAGTAATATTTAACTTAAATCCTTATTTATGAAACATACACCAAAACAAACTCAATTTTAGTTAACAGATATGCTAATGCAATTAAAGCAGTAACTATAAGAAAACAATAGTATATCAAGAACAATAAACAGGTAACTAGAACAATCAATTAAGGAGTATCATACTATACATATTAATGTGCAATTGGAAAATTCATTTTATCCTTAAAGGCTTTTGCCTCTTAAAACTTATTTCCATCCTTGGTCCCCTGGGAGTTATTGGCCATATACTCCTGGGTAATAGTCCGTTTTTCAGGCCTGAGCTCGTTCCTATACAGGATTGTCGGGTTTACTTTCCCCGACCTTCCCACTGATCTATTCCCCTTAAATTTATTCAAGGGCTGGCCCAAGTTGTAACACCCTAATAAACCCATACTACGCTTAAGTCGTATTATGGTGTTTTATTAGTTGTTACTTATGCTCGTGGAAAACTAAACTGCACATGAAATTAAATTACGCGGAAAATACGGTAAGATTTTTCTTTGAAATACGTTGACGCTTAGCAGCGTTTTGAAAAGTAAAGCCTTGAGCGAGAAGATAGCTAGAGAAAGAGCGTGTCGCGTAAAATATATATTCCAATATCATAAAACAAGAAAAAGATAAACAAATAATAATTCACAAATATATTGCATTCAATAACTAACCATTACATTCATATGGGTCCATAATATATATATACATATCAGCATTACAGCGAAGGAGGCTCATGGTCGGGCCATGATTCAAATACTAGATACTAAGTACAAATTTAAATGACAAAGCCCAACTCAAAAAGAAATATGCGAAGGTGCAGAGCGATGGTCGCTACAAGTCCCAAAACAGCTTCGTCTTGCATCCCACGTCGCACGTCCGCTCACAGTGTTGGGGATCCACGCTCCACTCCACCGGATGCGCCCTCGAGATCTGGTGACGATACGGAAGAATAACGAGGGTGAGAAATGGAATTTCTCAGTAGGACTCGACCCCGACACGAAAGTGTCATCGTCATCATCCCAGCCACTTCGGTTTTATTAATGAAAACAGTGAGCATGCATACGGTTCAATTCTTACATTTTTCGAAATCATGAACATTCGAAGCGGATTCAATTTTAACATACTCTCTAATCATTTATATCATAACATACATGGGCATAAGTATAATCATATAAAAATGCATGATTGTGCTATAAGTTTTTCTTAACTTCTTCCCTTGCTAGGGTTTAGACCGAGGTCCCTTTTCTTTTCTTAACTTAACTTTATCTTTTCACCCACTAAACATAAGTGGTAATGAGCTCATACCGTGGCCGTCGCCACCATAGAATTTCGGTACTTACACTAGCTGGGTCATGCCATGCCTCATGTAAGACCTATCCCCTATACTCACACTAGCTGGGTCATGCCATGCCTCATGTGAGTCGTGGGTGAGGGGAAACTTAAATTAGGTTACCTTCCCTTTTGAAGGATCACTTACTTGAATTAAACTTCTTCTTATTTAAGCATTATGATGCAAAATATTTCTAAGTCCATAATTCTTACAAAATTTCGGCAGCATAACGGCTAAACCGAAGCTTCCCAAAATTTTGCCAAACAGCGAAACCAACATCATGGTATCATCAGGCATCATATCATATCATCATCATCATATCGTCATCATCATATCATCATCATAACATCATCATACCATCATGATCATTATCATAACATCATGCTTGCACATAAACATAGGCATATTCACAAGCAACATTTTATGAGCTTAGCTTGATAAATTAGGTGCAAGCTTTTAATTGAGGTTGTCTCTTGTGTAAACTTCTCTTATTGAGCATAATGCCAATTTTTGTCTAATGTCCTTTTTGACACTTTTTAAGTTGAATTATGAGGGTTCTCTAATGCTTAATGTAAGGGTATTAATGTCTTAAAGCTTATTTCTCCTTATTCTTTAACTTTTACCCTAACCTGTTTTACTTTTACAGTGGGGCAGTAACTTTGAAAATTCACCATAATTTCCTCTTTTACTCTTTTATTTCGAATTTTTGTGTGGATATACTTCTCTGAGTCTATTTTTAAACAAAACAAACCCCACTTAAAAATTCATTTTGTAGCTTGAGTTATGCATATTTTATTCTGACTGTTCAGTTTCTAAGTTCACTCCCGGTACAGTGGATTGTTACTTCTCATTATAATTACTCAGAAGGAATCTGAGAAAACTGTTTTATGGGTTTGTTACTCTATGTCTTAGCTTTCAATTAAACTTGGTCTCACTCAAAAATCATTTTTGTAGCTCGAGTTATACACATTTTAGTGTAGACTGCCCAGACAGAAACCAATCCGAGAACAGTCCACTTTGAAAAATCATATCTCACTCATTTTAACTCCGAATCTTATGTATTTTATATGTATGGAAAGCTCTCTGAGTCTATTTTCATATAAAATTAGTTCCACTAATTTCTGAGTTCTCTGGAAAAAGTTATACCGTTCGGTTTACAGACTGCCAGAAAATCCAGATTTCACGTTTTGATTTTTCTCATGTTTTCTCCAAAACACTCAACCTCACTTTCAAGAAAACATTCTCAAGTTATAAAACACTCATATACCATGAAAGATTAGTGAAAAACTAACATGTTGGAGTTCAAAAATATTGAGTTCAACCATGCTTCACACCAAACCGAAAACATGTTTTCAACAAACCACCATACAAGCAACAACATCTCATTTTATGACAAGAATGGCTATGATGCCCATAATCAATCTTTAAAACCATCTAGCTATGGAAGCGTAGGAGTTCTAAAGCTTGAAAAACAAGAGAGAAAAAGAGTTTAGAGCCACTACCAAAGAGAGTTTTCTTGAAGGATTTTGAAGGTGGAGAAGGTTGGAGAGAGCCTTCCTCCTTGAGTGCTTGGAAATGGGGCTTGTGTATGAGTGATCTTGTTTCTCCAAAGACCAAAAATGGTGGTCCTTGAAGGGATGGTGATGGTGGTGATGGAAATGAGGTGAGAAGTAGTGGAGAGATTGGAAGAAGAACAAGGAAGATTGAAAGAACAAGAGAGTAGGAAAGGAACTTGGAGAGAGGAGAGAGCTTTGTGTCTTTGGGTAAGGAAATGAAAAATGAAGTGAGGGGGAGAGAGGGGGGGCTGAATGGCGCACAAAAGGAGAGAGGGAGTGAGGTGACTTTGCTTCTTACAACAAGCTAGAGAGTGGGAAAAACCATAGGGCAAAAGAGTGTGTTGTGTTTCCTTTGAGTCTTGGCAATTGGGTAAAGACTATGTAGTGTTTTTGTCAAGTGGTTAAAAGCATGAGCTCTCTTAGGATTGGGCATTGGATGGCTAGGATCACACCAAGTGTCATGATCTTGGTGAAGAAGAGTACAACTCTTGTCATGACTTAAGGGATCTACTAATATGGACTCTTGCTCTTGTGGTGTATGATGAGTAAGTAAATGGATGGTTGGATATGGCTCTTGCTTTGACCAAACTTTCAAACCATAATTAAAGGGAAGTTTCTACATCTTTCTAATTGTTGTAATTATCTAAATATTAATTAATTCACTTAGTTTAAATTACTCATTAGCACATTTTAATTAAGAAGGATTTTCCTCATTAATTATGTAAGAAGATGTAAGGGTTAATGTGATTAAGTCTTGAGACTTATATGCTCTTAGTTAATTAGATTAGATCACCTTGATTTTATGTTCTAAATCATGGATTAATAAGGATTGGGCAATTAGGCTTTTAATTATAACTTTTAATACATTATGTTTCAATTGTTGACTTTTACTTATCTTGTTGACTTGCCTTTAATTTACTAAGTTCTTGCTCATCAAGATTAGCCGATTAATTCTCAGTTAATCGTTAACCTCTCTAATTAGTCAGGATCACTGAACTAATTAGCTTAGACAAAAATTGGGGTGTTACACAAGTAATATGGAATCCTTTGCAATATCCATGAATTGCATGCACAACTAACTTTATTCTTTCAAACATCATGTGTTCATGCCATTGTAATTTACACAACATATGAATTTTTTGCCGAAATTTCGGTAGCATAACGGATCGAGTCCGCTTTCCCATAAATAGTGCCAGACAACCAGTACAATTGTTCAAACTTGCAATTCAACATGGATCAGCAAATATATATATATATATATATATATATATATAGCATCATTCATCAAGTTCAATTCAAGCATCAATAGGGTTTTCGGGTTATTCTCTCCTATTCTGCTCGAGCTTGGTATACCCCACCCTTAGTTCAATTCAACTCATTTAAATCTAATTTTTGAATATGTCATAGCCTTATGTGTCTAATTTCCAACCCTTTTGCTCCCATCTTATTTTGATTTGTATAACTCAAGATATAAGTATTTTACCTCAGACTGCCTTGTTCTTAGCCAGAATTGTGCTCTTATAAGTGAAAATTTACTAAAAATAGAAATCTAGGTGAAATCATACGAAATTTATATCCAATTAAAGCTAACAGAACAAGCTTTCAAATGAAATAAGCTTCATATCATTTTCATGAGTATATTTTGAGTTATGAGTCCTGAAACTTGACCCTACTAGACTACCCTATTCCAGCCTAATTTAAACTTAAGTTAGCTTCATTGATGTACTGGGAGCAAATGGCAATGAATATGATTCTGAAATTTTTATGGGGTATTCCCTTATATGTTAGCTTTCAAAAAACTTTAGGTTTACTCAATTTGGAGTTGTGTAGGGTGAGTTATGCGCTTCTCAACTCATACTGTCTGGATAAGAACCTAGATTTCTAGGTCAAACTTAAAAAATTCATAACTAATCTATATTAATCCAATGGCCTTATATTATATATATATGGAAAGCCCTAAATGTCTAGTTTCATATAAAAATAGATTCATCAAATTTAATCAGCTATAGGCATAGTCGTACACTCCGCCGAGGAAAACCCTAATAGCTTCTTGAATTGTTCTCTATTCTTCAAGCTATTTGCTATCAATTCCAATTTTAATCACAACATGCATGCAAAATTAGTCATAAACCATCATCATCACTCTGCATAACATCAATATCACAGGTTACACAAGACCCCCATGCAGCTCCAAACCAAAGAAAGTAAGAAGAGAAGTAGGATTTCCTACCTTGTCTAGTTGAGATTTAGTTGATTTAGTGTCTTTGATGGAAGTAACTTTTGATGAGACTTGAAGAGGGGATGAAGATGGAGTGAAGATGAGAGTGAGGAGAAGAGAAATGAAAGGAGCTTCAGCAGCTAGGGATGGCCGAAATTTACAAGAAGAGAAGGAAAGAAAAGGTGAAGATTTTTGAAGCAACTTCTCTTTGATTAGTGGACTTCACTTTATCTTCCAATTTAGCTTTGCTTCCCATCCTTCAATGGCTAATCAAGGTGCCACATAAGGAGGTGGTTTGGCTAAATCTTAGCCATTCATCCTAGGGTACTCATAGAAAAATTTCTATTGGTCTGGTTCCGACAGTTTAAAATACCAAAATCTTACCGATTTCTCTTAAATCGGTAAACCGGTTTGAAAAATTTTTGTGAGGTTTCCTATGCTCCTAATCTAATTCCATCAAGCCTAATCTTTTTAAATCACACTTAATTGGCTTTAAGTAAATGTTTAATCGAATTATGATTAAATCTACTTATTTGATAAAAATCGAACAACTCAGTTGTTAATGATAAAATTTTTCGGACATTACATATAGGGCAAGTTATGCCCTTCACAACACATACTGGTATGGACAATGAATGAATTTCAACACCTTATTTCTAAAAATCAAAACTCTCTCATTTTGATCAAATGAACATATTATTTGCATGGTTGAAAAGCTCTAGAAGTCTAGTTTTATATAAAATTGGAAACACTCGAATTTGATACCTTTAGGTGGAGAAACCTTGTTCGTTGTATGGATGGTTCCCTTAGGGTTTATCTCACAGCATTCCTATTTGTGAGTTCTCTTAGTATTTGATCAAATGTTAACCCCCAAACCAATAATTCTTGTCTTAAATCACTCAAAACAAGACATACTAACATCAAATATCATCAAAGAAAGTATAACATAAGAAAACCTAATAGTCATATAACCCATAGAAATCAATTAATCTAAGAAATCCTATCTAAGACACCACTTGTAGCATGTAAATTTGGAGTTATTGATGGTTTTTCTTCATTAGAGTTTCCAAGATGATGATGATGATTTCTTTCTTCTTAGTCGCTGAGGTTGGATGACTCAAATAAAGGGATTTTATGAGTTTGTTCTAAGGTTTCTTGGAGATTCACAATAAAAGAGTGAAAGATTTGAGCATAAGGAGGCAAGATCAAAAGGCTCTTTGGGTGAGGGTGAATAGGTGGAATAAGATAATGAACATGAAGAAGAAATAGAGGTTGTTAAGGGGGAGAGGCTGGCTGAAATTTCATGGGGCAAGGAAGAAAGAATTTTGTGCTTTGTGTCCTAAGTTGGAATAGTTTGAAAGTTGTTGTTGGAAGAGATGACACGAGAAGGGGGGTTGAATCATGTATTCATGAATATTTCTTAAACCTGAAAGCTTTTTGTAAAGCAATTTTCTCAAGTTCTAAACTTGGAATGTGGAAACAGTAGTTAGAAAAAAATGTTTTGCATTATAAAAGATTCCTTGAGTGATTTAAATATTGCACAGATCTAAGTATGAAATAAATACTGCAAGTAAAAGGAGAAAGATAGAAGGATTACACAAAGAGATTTATCCTAGTTCCGCCAAACCAATGCCTACGTCTAGTCCCCAACTCCTTGTTGAGATTTTTATACCAAGAGTTTTCTTTTTGCAAGCCTTTCCAGGCTTTTAAAGTTAAATAGTCTTTCTTTAGCCTCTCCAAGCTTTCACAACAGATTAGTTTTTGTCCTAGCCTCTCCAAGCTCGCTATGACCACTATTCGGTCTAGTTACAAGAGATTTTTGAAAGTTTTGTGTTTACACCTGCACTAACAATTCTATATATAGCATAGATCACAGAGGTACATTGAGTGACTTCTCTATATTCTCAAAGTAAGAATGTTATCTATTACACACCTATAGCGAAGATTTTAATATAGAAGTTACAACAAGTAACTTTCTGGAAGATTTGAAAGTCGAGAAAGATGAAGATATGAAATAGTTGCTGACTTTAAAAATTTGAACAGCGCCTCTATCTTCTTCTTCGTGTTCCAGCTTTATATAGACTTGAGATGTTACCGTTCAAGCTTGCAGATCTTGAGCCTTGTGCTGCTATGATCGACTAGTCTATGACTGGAAAGAAAGAGTACAACTTTCTTCTTCAACAAGTTGAGATGACATAGAAGAGGGAAAGTAGCCATTGAAGTCTTCACCAACTTTTCAGACTTGTCAGCACTTTCATTGCAACTTGTCAAATCATATTTGACTTTTTGAACATTTCACTGAAGCATATAAAAGAAGCTTTAGTGGTGAGATATTTTGTGAGAATTCACCCTTCTAGATCAAGTCATCTTTCTGAAATCAGGTGTGACCCTTCTCGTGGCATGCTTTTCCTTTCTAGTGCTTTACCATTATCCTTCTAAACTTTTTGTTTTGTTCCTAAGTGAGTAAACATCTGGGACCCAAAGCGATAGATCCAATATAATCACATTTGAAAAATGTACCACAGATTTTGACACCATGTTTTATATGATAAACAATTTAGCTTTGAAGCATATCATTTTACTCACAAAAGGATATGTTTAACAAATTGTTTTCAATTCAAGAGATTTACTTAAAGCTTGATTTGATATCCATCAAAACCTTTAAAACTTGAAATGTCTAAAGCTGAGATACTGTTTCAGTTGGGCATTAGAACTTACAATTTCCCTCTTTTTGATGATAGTAAATCAATATTTAAGAAAAGTTCTTGTTAACAAAAAATCATTTCAAAAGAGCATGATTTGTTATTTGAAGTAAGTTACTTTCTAAAAAGTGTAAGGATAATCATGATATCAAAAAACTTCAGAAAAAATTGAATCCCTTTTCAAACTAGAAGGTTTTGAGTATATTCTTTGTATGAGTGCATAGGATTCTTATGACATATAAAATTATCACTTTAGCATAAGAAAGTATTTAAATATATCAGAATAAGGGTTTAGATAGTTCAAGTAAGATGCAGATAGTTAGAGCAATTATGTAGAAAGTAACAACATAAAAAAAAAAGGTATCTATACAGATTTTATGATTTTGTAATAGTGTAAACACGCAAATATATTTCAATCAGTTGAAAGAGAAGAAATTAACCATGATATCAAAGCATTCAATGACTCACAAATTATGTAGTTGCACTAGCTGAAAAGACTAGATCAAAGGACATTAAAGCATAATTGTTAAAGAGATAATAAATATAACTAAACTGTAATGCTATCCACAGTCATATGATAAATTGTTCAAAAATATACAAAGATAAAGAAAAAAGATAAAATGTTTCTAGAATGCCAAAAAAATTTGAGTCCTAAGACTAATGTATGCATGCTCCCCCTCAATGTATGCTCCCCCTTAGCTTAAGTTTTTCTTGAAATATCTTTCCTTCTCCCGCTTTGACATCATCAAAAAAATTGAAGATATGGGATATAGAAGAGCCATCACTCATTGCCTTTTGCTTTCTGAACCGTCTTCAGAATCTGCAATAGAAGATTTTCCATCTTGTCCAACCTTTGCTGATGAGTTTGACGTTCTGCTTGATTTGCCAAGAGTGGATCCATATGGACTTCAGCAAATGAAAGGTCTCTAGAAGGCAGTTTTTCAATGTGTTGGTTGTGACTAGTTGAGGATTGTTGAGGCTCAGAAATAGCAAGAGTAGCTGTTTTGTCATATTTGGGTGTTGAAGTCAGTAGCAGCAATGTCTGTGTAGTAACAGGAGTAGAAAAAAGCTCTTAAGAACTGTGATAGTAGTTGGTTGTGGCATTGGAGTGTTTAAGGGTGCAATCTTAGATTTAGCAATAGTAGCTTCATTTTTTGATTCTACTACCAGAACAAGTGTCTTTTCTGGCTCTATTCTTTCTGGTGTAGTCTTAACTCTTTGAACCAGCGATCCTTCTTGATCCAAGGGAATCAATGGTTAGTTAGCAGGTTGACTAACTGGCTGTTCTATTTTTCTTTCAGCTCCTTCCAAAGGTCACACAACCCTTCTTATCTCAGAAAGTGGATTCACATCTTTAATAACCACATATTGTTGCTCAAACTCTAGAGAAGCAGATGAGCTTCTTGTACCTTTAGTTGAGGCACCAACTCCAGCTACTTTGTCCTTTTGTCTTTGTAGCCATGCCTCTATTCTCATTCTATTTTTTGCTGCTTCGAGTAGGGTCCTTCTAACAAAAGAAGGAAGGAGTTCTTTAGAAAGTTGTACAGGGGCTTTCTTCATAGGTTTCTTCCTTTTTCTTCTGATTTTAGGGTCCTCATCTTTATCTGAAGCTTCTACTTTAGGTTCCTTCTATTGCTCTTGAGGAGCTTCTTCCCTAATTATAATCCTTTTTTCTCTTAGTCTAGAGGATCTTTGTGCATATTTTGCAAGTGCAACAGCATTCATTGGCTCGGCAGCAATTGTGGAACTTTCATTTTCAGTAGTAGAAGAGGAGGATTCAGCAAGAAGCTTCAACTAGCTTCTCTTGCTTACTCTTCTTTCTTTAGAAACTAGGGAGAGACTTCTTTCGTGTCTCTTTTTTTTTTTTTCTAAGTTCTTCAGAAGGTTTGGATTTAACCTTCTGGATAGGAGCACACTTCTTCTTTGGCTCCTTCTTCTTCTTTTCCTCTTTTTCTTCTTTTCTTCTTTCTCAATGCCTTGAGGTTTTAGACCCATGGCAGAGAACGTCTTCATAGTAGTGGTAAGGCGTTTCTCATCCTTCCTATGTCCATCAACAGGAAGTTGTCCTCTTGCAAATACACGAGTGAGGAGCATGCCATAAGGTAGAGCAGTACGACTCCTTCTTACATCATCAATGGTTGAGAGCATGAAGTCTAGAATCAGCCTGACTAGATTTATCCTTCTTCTGGTCATAAGGCAGAACACGACCATATGGTCCATTTCTTTCATAAAATCAATGTTTCCTATTTGTGGGAAGCACAATGTATTGGACTACAGAATATACAACCCTAACAGTAATGGGAAGATTGGAGGTACGAATGCTTCTTACATGCATGTCTCTTCTACTTGTTAGAACTTTAGAGACTTCTTTTTTTGTGGCTCCAATTTGTTCCCATTACCTGGCACCACCTCTACACAAGACACCTTTGTAATATCCCCAATTTTGTCTAAGCTAATTAGCTCAGTGATCCTGGCTAATTAGGGAGGTTAACGATTAACTGAGGACTAATTGGCTAATCTCGATGAGCAAAAACTTAGTAAATTAAGTCAAGTCAATAATTTAATCATAACGCACTAAATGTTTTAGTTAAACCTAATTATTCAAATCTTATTAATTCATAACTTAGAAATATAATTAAGTTAATCTAATCTTATTAAGTACAAGACAATTGTTCTACTTTACCCATTTGAGATAGATTAATTCTTACACCCTAATTACATAATTCATAAGAGAAATTCTTTTAGAGAAAAAACGTCTTAAAAGTGTAATTAACCGAAATCGGTTAAAAAGCAATTTAACTAATCAAATTGATTAACAACTTAGGTAATTCTAATAGCTTTGAAGATTTAAAAATTTCTCCTAATTGATGCACCAAATTTCGGCCAAGGACAAGAGCAAAATCCAACCATCCATTTGCCATCTCATCATGCACTCTTAGATCAAGGGTCTATATTAGTAGAATCTCTTTAGTCAAGATAAGAGAAGTATCTTCCTCCCTTAGGATTATGCCACTTGGAGTGATCATATTCACCCAAGCCAATCCTAAGAGTGGTCATGCCTTTAACCACTTGGAAAACACTAAATGGTCTTTACCCAAGTGCCAAGACTCAAAGGAAACACAACCCACCCTTTTACCCCAAGGTTCCTAACTTTCTTGCTTGAAAAAGAAGTTAAACTCACCTACTTCCTCTTACTTGTTAGAGAAACAAAACACATCAGCCCTTCTCACACATTTTTACGCCAACTAGCCCCTCCCCCACTCCCTCATTTGTGATTTTCATCCTCTCACTACAAGCCTAAGCTCTCACTTCTCTCTAAGCCTCATTCTAACTCTTCTACTCTTCCAATTCCTCTTGTTCTTCTTCCCACTTTCACACCCC
This sequence comes from Pterocarpus macrocarpus, assembly GCA_031439585.1. NCBI lineage: Eukaryota > Viridiplantae > Streptophyta > Magnoliopsida > Fabales > Fabaceae > Pterocarpus > Pterocarpus macrocarpus. The sequence goes on along the minus strand of CM062513.1, from coordinate 19,752,754 downwards.
ATCCAACTCTTTTTCTTTTCACCATTCTCACAAGCCCTTCAAGGACCACCCTCTTTGGTTCTTGAGGAAGCAAAACAAACACTCACTTAGCCCCATTGTCAAGCTCAAGAAGAGAGAGGCCATCTCTAACATCTTTCTTTCTCTTCAAGCTTTTAAGAGAAACCCATTTGATAGTGACTCTGACCCCTCTTTCTTCTATGTTTTTCAAGTTCTAAAACTCCTAAGCTCTCCATAGCTAGGTGGTTTTAGAACTTGCTCTAAAGGCCTCATGGCCATGCTTTCATTATATGAAGTTGTTTGTGATTTTTGCTCTTTTCGTGGAAATTGACTTGTTGTGCATTTATTCTTATTTTGAAGCAAACTTTTTAGAACTCAAAATATTGATTTTTACCAAGGTCTCAAAGTATAAAAGTGGTTTGGAAGAAAACAGTGGTCACTTGAGGAGAAAACTTAATGTTTTTACAAGAAAACTCATTGAAACCAAAATCATGGAAGCTGGAAAATTCTGGCAGTATGTATGGCGCGACTAATAACTCTTTCAATATAACTCCAAATGGAACGATTTTAAATCAAAATAGACTTATAGATCTTTTTATACATATAAAATACGTGAAATTTGGCCTTAAAAAGAAAGAAATATGAATTTTCAAAGTGTGCTGTCCCCAGATATGTTTCTCTTCGGGAAGTATGTAATAAAATGTGCATAACTCAAGTTATACAGAATATTTTTTAGTGGGACCAAGTTTTTTAAAAAGTTAAGACATAGAGGAACATCCCATAAAATAGTTTTGGCAAATTCCTTGTGAGGAGCTCGTAGTATAGTTTAAAAGTCACTGTACCGAGAATAAATTTAAAAGCTAAGCAGCCAGAATAAAATGTGCTTATCTCAAGTTATAAAATGAATTTTTGAGTGGGGTTTTGTTTAAAAATAGACTCAGAGAACTATAATCATACCAAAATTCAAGTCAAAATTGTAAAAGATGAAATTATGGTGAATTTTTGAAGTTACTACCCCACTGTAAAAGTAAAACTGGTTATGGTTAAGTTTTAAAGGTTAATGAGAAATAAGCTTAAAGACATTAAGACCCTTACATTAAGTATTGGAAAACCTTCATAATTCAACTTCAAAGTTTCAAAAAGTATAATAGATGAAATTGACCCTATGCTAAATAAAAGGATTTATACAAGAGGCAACCTTAATTAAAAGCTTGCACCAAATTTACTAAGCTAAGCTCATAAGACTTTGTGTGATATGTATGCCTCTATGTGTCAATATGATGACAATGATATGATGATGATCATGATGATGATGATAAGAATGATAATGATATGATGGCGATGTGATAATGAATGATGATGATATGAATATGATATGTTGATGATATGATGCTTAATGATATGCGATAAAGGAATCACATTTGGGGATAGCGTTATGTAATGCCAAAATATGGAAAAGAATTAGAATAATTTTGCATCATAAGCTTTAATAAGAAGAGAATGAACTAAGGGTGTGATCCTTCAAAAGGGAAGGTTGTGACGTCCGAAAATTCAATCGCCTGTTATTAATCAATTTTCTCGATTAATTCACGCGAGTAAGGTTAGCTATGAACCATTTAAGATTGATTAGGATTCAAATGGATGTTAGTTAGGTAGATTAGAATGGAAAATTTAAAGTAGAACTAAGGTAAAGGCGAATGCGAAATCGGGTAAATACCGAATCTCCGATTTGGGGGAAGATCCGATAAAACTTCAATAACTTAAACTATTGGAATAAAATAATATTAATGGCCCTGGATCCAAAGGTGGGGAGGCCATCCACCCCACCACCATCAGACGATCCACAATTCACCTTGTGGCTCAATTGAGGCCACAAGATTAAAGGACCAATCACACCGCGACAACTTACCCCTTTAATTATTACACTTCAAAATATCTTCTCTCTCACTCTCCTCTCCTTATCTCATCCGCCACCCTTCCTTCTTCCTCCCTCCTCCATTTTTCTTTTCCTCTTCTTCATCTCTCTTCACTTCATACACTCTTCACTTTGGAGATTTGAAGTTCTTTTGAAGAATCAAGTTGGAACTCAAAGGAGGTAGGGTTTAAAGCTTTGAATAGATGTTTGTATTGTTGATTAAATCTGGATTGGATATGGTTTCTGATCTGTCTTCTTGCTGATCTTGATGAAATATGGGTGGAAAAATGATGGGATGAGTGAAGAGGTGATAGATCAATGGGGTAGATCAAGAAAGGAGAGAAATCAGCAAGTCTGGAAACAGAGTTCTCTTAGGGTTTCCGTACGAAATGCCCTCTGTCCCTCAGTTCCCACCATTTAAATTCTATGAAAATATTTTTAGATGAAACTAGACATCCAGAGCTTTCCATACATATAAATTATTAAGTCATTGGATCAGTATAGAATTAGTTATGAATTTTTGAAGTTTGAACTAAGTTTCAGAATTTGATTTCGGGCAGGGAAGATTACGTGAGCCATATCTCACTCCATATAACTTGGATTTAGGTGGAACAAGATTCTATAGAAAGCTAAGATCCAGTAGTTTATGCTATAAAAATTTCGGATTCAGATCTAATTTGAGTAACTCCCAGAAATTTTCTAAAGTCACCCCTGATTCTGCTTAGGCCAAAACAGGGCAGTTTGTAACACCGGAATTTGAGGTTTTATTACTTAAGCTATAGTTGGCCAAATGATGTGGGACTTGTTGGAGGATAAAATTTCATATCCTAGCTTCAAAACAACATAGGTTTGGTAGCCATACCCTTAGGATTCGAATTTTAACAGATTTTAACATTTTAGAGTGCTGTTCAGTTTAGTTATAGACCAAGGCAGAATAAAATGACAATATCTTGAGTTGTAGATATCAAAATTGAACGGGACCAAAAAGGTTAGAAACTAGACACATAGGGCTTCAACATATTAAAATTTCAGATCCATTGGAGTTGTGTAGCAATAAACTCAGAGAAAACACTAACCGGGCAGAATAGGAAGCATTTGGTGGCAGCACCCAAATTTTTAGTTTACTCTTCTCTTGATTATAACAAGTATGCATGCCCAGTATTATTATGAGAATCCTATATTGTTATGAACATTGTATATACTATTATAGAAATTATTGAACTATTGTTGAGAATTTCTGGAATTGTTGCTGCTGGCACTATTCATGGGGAAGCGGATGTGATCCGTTATGCTGCCCAAATTTCGGTAAGCATTATGATTGATTATGAGATTATAAGTGTAAGCTGGAACATATATAATCCTCGAGTAAGAGGATAAGCTTATTTAAGTTCCCCTCACCCACGACTCACATGAGGCATGGCATTAGACCCAGCTAGTGTGAGTATAGGGGATAGGTCTTACATGAGGCATGGCATTAGACCCAGCTAGTGTAAGTACCGAATATTTAAGGTGGTGACGGCCACAGTATGAGCTCATTACCATTTATGCTGAGTGGGTGTAAAGATTTTAAGAAAGAGTCAAACTTAGAGGAAGGATAAGAGTAAAGTTTTGAGTATATTCCCTTTTTACACGCATTAGGGGTATTAAATGTTGTTGAATTGTATACTTGAGTTATGCATGTATATTTTGTAATATGCTTTTCTACTGTTAATAGTTAGACTTATTCACTACCTCCGACCATGTTCATAGTTATCATAATAAAAGACCGAAGCCATTAGGGGTTAAGATGAGATAACTTTAGGAATATAGAACCCTACTGAGAGTTTGAAGAATTCTCACCCTATGTAGTACCCACTTTACTTTCAGATCAGTACGATGGACGCGACCGCGGTGGTGTTCATTGAGTTCTGCAGACGCAGACTTCATTCTGACCCACCTACGACTCGTTGTACATAGTCGGCTCGTGCCGATTTAGGGTATACTTTTTCAGCAGCAGTGACTTCACGGTGCCACTCTTCCACCCCTTGTTCGACCCCACTGTTCCATATTTCGCCTTCCCCATATCCGTAGCGCATCCGGCACCTCCTCCCGCACCTGCGGCTCAGGCGGATCCCATACCAGCCTCACCTCTTCATATGGTTCCCGGAGACCCGATGGACGCCGAGGATGACCCGTCCGAGGCCACCGACTCTTCGTCCTCCTCATCCGGACCTGATGACTCCTCCCCGACTGGGCCTGCTATGGCCAATGGGTACCGGACTCCGTAGTAGATATATTTGGCTAGCTGTTGTACATGATGGCCCTCTTTTGACAGGATGATGTATTGGGCCATAGGAGTAGTTTTGTTAGGACTTTGACTTGTACTCAAATGTCCTATGAGGACTCTTAGGACTGCACTTTTATGATATCGGCCAGGATCTTTTTGGTATGTACTGGCCCTACATGTATTCCTTACAGTGTATATATCAGAGGATGTCCTCTATGGATGCAGATATATATATATTTGCCTTTCAGTATATGTGCATAAATTCAGAAAAATTTCTACTGCATTCCTTTTATTATTTCAGTTTGTACGAAATTATTGTTTCACGTTATACGCTTAAGTTCTTCTGCACGCGAAATATAAAGAAAGATTCGTCGTGTAAATCATAGTCAGGACTATAAATAATAAATTTTAAATAAAAAAAAAAAACTTTAACATACTATACTACGATTAAGTAAATATAGTAGATAGAGTAGGACCTTACAAAGGTGACCCGTAATAAGAAGCTCCCCTCACCCACGACTCACATGAGGCATGGCATGACCCAGCTAGTGTCAGTATAGGGGATAGGGCTTACATGAGGCATGGCATGACCCAGCTAGTGTAAGTATCGAAAATTTATAGTGGTGACGGCCACGGTATGAGCTCATTACCACTTATATTTAGTGGGTGAAAATATAAGACTTAAGATAAAGTCAAGTTAAAAAAAGAAAAGGGACTTCGGTCCAAACCCTTAAAGGGAAGAAGTTAAGAGAAGCTTATAGCATAGCCATGCATGTTTTATGTAATTATACTTGTGCCCATGTATGTTATGATATAGATGATTAGAGGGCATGTTAAAATTGAATCCGCTTCAGATATTCATGTTTTTGAAAACCTAAGAACTGAACCTTATGAATGCTCACTATTTTCATTAATAAAATCGAAGTGGCTGGGACGATGACGATGACACTTTCGTGTCGGGTTCGAATCCTACTGAGAAATCCCATTTCTCACCCTAGTTATTCGTCCATAATCATCACCAGATCTCGATGGCGTACCCTTTGGAGTGGAGCATGGAGCTGCCCCATCATGAGTGGGCTTTCGACAACGATGCTTAGGCCATCATGGCGACGACCACTACGGTGGTGCGTACCTATTTTTACCCTGGCCGTATACATGAGGATGATGCCCCGCCTGCCCCAGCTGACATTCCTATTGCCTACCCTGGATAGTCGTTAGGTCCTCAGGATTTTTTGCCCGAGCCGTTGCCGGATATTGAGATAGAGCCAATGTCTCCGAAGCTACCTGCCGTCGAGCCCTTGCCGCAGCTGGAAATTCCTGTGATTTAGCTTAGCTCCACGGCTACCTCTAAGGCCGCAGCCGCCTTGCCGCCGTACCCTGAGTATCATCCTGAGACTTCGAAGGAGGATCCTTCCGAGGAGCGATCCTCAACAGCCAGCTATGACCCAAATCAGGCTGGCCCGAGTCGCCATGTTCGTCGAATTGAAGTAATTCGTAGGCACCCTCTCATCATACGCACACCTCATGTCCCTTGAGGGCGAGGAGCTAGGAAGAGTCGTATCTCTGGGCCACGACATCAGTAGATCGGAGGGTGCATTGTAAAGATTGATCTTAGGATTTGGTATGCAACCAAGGCGCATAGACTTTTAAGATTTCTGCTTCCTTGTGTATCTCTGCTTCTTAAAAGCTTGCTGTGCTAGATTGCATTCTATATGTAGCGATGACTTAATTATGAGTACCTTTATGTAATGATGGATATTATGAATTATATTTATGTGGTATGAGTATGTAAGAATTTTTATGTATTATGTATCTCGTATGGTTTTTATTCCACTTGTGAATTGGACTCTTGGACGTCACGCTCTTTCTCTATCTGTCTTCTCGCTCAAGGCTTTACTTTTCAAAACGCTACAAAGCAACAACGTATTTCAAAAAAAAAAATTTTACCATATTTTCCGCATAACTTAATTTCAAATGAAGTTTAGTTTTCCACGAGCATAAGTAACAACTAATAAAATGCCGTAATACGACTTAAGCGTAGTATGGGTTTATTAGGGTGTTACAACCTTTATTAGGTGTGTTGGTGATTTGAATAAGATTATAAGGAAGTACTTGAATCTCAAAGCATCCGATAATGCTCCCTAATGAAGTATTGTCTTCATCATCAGATGCGAGAGTACTATAGAATGAACCAATTATCCCTATGTAGACATCCTCAGAGATTCTCAAAAACTCATTTTACCCTTGGAACTCAAAGACTTCCACAATCTGAGATAGGGATGTGAAGTTTTCCAAATCAAAACTCCTAAAGGCAATGGTCCTGATGAAAAAGTTTCTGTGAAAGTTCCTTTGCATTTCTTCATCTTCGAAAATGTACGAAACACTATAATCTCCCTTTTTAGTCATGATGGATTTGAAATGGTAGAAAGTTTAGAATAAAGGAGGGTAATGTATGTAGGCTAAGTGAGTGGAGAGAATGAGAGAGTTAGAGGTAAGGAATGAGGAAGATGAACAGTGTAAAGTTTTTCTTTGTAACTTGGGAAGTGAAAAGGTTTGAGTGAAAGGGTGATTTGATAGGTGAGGTTAATGATGGTAACTAATGGTTAAACGATGTGAACGGTTTTCATAGTGAAAACTATGTCGTATTGGGATGTGAGACCATTAGTTTTCCCACTTCAGCCAAGACATGGCATATCATGAGTTTACAAAAATTGACCCATGTTCTAGAACGGTTCCAATTCTTCAGAATTTATTGTCATTTATAAGAAGCTTGAATCAACTTTCTGATGAGAAAAATTATTCTAAGCATATGATCTAAATTAATATCTAAATTCTTCCCTTCTGAACTATTTGTGATTTCTCCTTTCTCAACCAAGTCATCACCTTGATCTGAATTTTCTTTCTGAAGCAGCTCCTCAACCCTTCTTATTATCACAATCTCTCTGAATCACACTAGTCTTCTTCTTTCTTAACATATTTTGATAAGTAGCCTTGAGAGACTTTCCTATTAAGGACTCCAAAAGATAACAGCAATCTTAGCTTTAAGCTTGTAGCTAGATAAGGGATGTGCAAATGTAATTATGTATGAATGTTTTAGAAACTTCTCATGCTCAGAAGGTTCTTTATATGACAGAACCGATCTTCAGCTAAGGGTTTAGTAAAAATGTCAACAATTTGACCTTCAATGTTAATAAACCTTAGCTCAATATCTCCTTTTTGAATATGATCTCTTATGAAATGATGCTTGATGTCAATGTGCTTAGATCTAGAGTGCTGAATGAGATTCTTTGTGAGATTAATTGCACTAGTATTGTCACATAGGATAGGGATTTTGGTATACCTCATATTGAAATATTCTAGTTGTTGCTTAATCCACATAATCTATGTACTGCAATTTGCAGTAGACACATATTTAGCCTTTTCAGTTGAAAGAGCAATAGTGTTTTGCTTCTTGCTTGACCATGTTATTAATGACTTTCCAAGAAAGCAACAACAACCACTTATGCTTTTTCTTTCAACTCTGTCTCTAGTAAAATCAACATCACAGTAACCTATAACATTGCAAGTAGTATCTTTCTCGTACCAGAGACCAAGATTAGTAGTACCAACTAGATATCTCAAAATTCTCTTAATAGTATTCAAGTGTGATTGTTTAGGATTGGATTGGAATCTAGCGCAAATTCCCACACTTAATTGCAAGTCAGGTCTACTAGTAGTAAGATATAGTAGAGAGCTAATCATACTTCTATAAAGTTTCTCAAAAATTGTTTCACCATCTTCATCAACTTCTAGAACTTGAGAAGGATGCATGGGAGTACTTATGCTCTTTGCCTTGTCCATTTTGAACTTTCTGAGCAAATCCTTAGCATGTTTTTCTTGATGAATCAGGATTTCATCCTTTTATTGTTTGATTTGTAGTCCAAGAAAGAATTTTAGTTCTCCTATCATACTCATATCAAATTCACCTTGTATAAGCTTAGAGAAATTCTTGCACAAATTTTGATTAGTTGCTCCAAAAATAATATCATCAACATAAATCTGAACAATTAGAAAATCATTTTTGTCATGCAGAATAAATAAAGTGGTATCAATTTTTCCTCTTACAAAACCATTTTTGATCAGAAAAGAGCTGAGCTTTTCATACCAAGCTCTAGGAGCCTGTTTCAATCCATATGAACTTTTGACAGTTTAAAAACATGACGAGGGAGATTCGTGTTTTTAAAACCAGAAGGCTATTTGATGAGAACTTCCTCAAATATGAAATAACATAAACCCTTTATATGCAGCATAAGCAAGTAGAATTCTGATTGCTTCCAATCTTGCTACAGAGGCAAAAGTTTCATCATAATCAATGCCTTCTTGCTGATTGTAACCTTGAGCCACTAATCTTGCCTTGTTTATGATCGCTTTTCCATTTTCATCAAGTTTGTTTCTAAACACCCATTTAGTTCCAATGAATGTCCTTTTGGTAAGGGAACTAGAGTCCAGACTTTGCTCATCTCAAACTAGTTTAGTTCCTCTTGCAGTGCTTTGATCCAGTTTTGGTCCATTAAGGCTTTGTCAATACTTTTTGGTTGGATTTCGGAGATGAGAACAAGATTGGATTCGCTTCTGAGTGAAGATCTTGTTTTGATTCCTTGAGAAGGTTCACCAATAATTTGGTTTTGAATGATAGCTCTCAAGTCTCTTACACCAGTGTATCTTCGCTTCAGAGGGGTACCTTCTAAATCTTCAGAAATATCGTTAGAAACATGTTGATAAGAAGGAGGTTTAGAAACATCGTCATCATTACTTGTAATTTGAAGGTTCTGCTGATGTTAGGTATTGTCATTTAATGACATATTATCCATTTTTTCTTCCAAGTCTAGAACCTTCTGATTAAGGTCATTTTTTCTTTCCATGAAGCTTATATGAATTGTTTCTTCCACAGTTTGAGTTTTCTTACTGTACACCCTGTAAGTTTTTGAAACAGAAGAGTATCCTAGAAAGATTTTAGAATCAGATTTAGGATCAAACTTTGAAAGTTTGTCGTTGGTGTTAAGTATAAAACATTTAGATCCAATGACATGGAAATAAGAAATGTTAGGTTTTCTTCCTTTCCATAATTCATAGGGAGTTTTCTTGATAATAGGCCTTAAGAAAACATGGTTTTGAATGTAGCAGGCAGTGTTTACTGCTTCTGTCCAAAATCCTTTTGATAAATCACTTTCGAGAAACATGGTTTTGGCCATTTCTTGCAAAGATCTATTCTTTCTTTCCACTACTCCATTCTATTGAGGAGTTCTAGGAGAAGAGAAGTTATGAGAAATGCCATTTTCATTACAAAAGGTTTCAAAGGAATGATTTTCAAATTCTCAACCATGATAAGATCTAATGGAAGTAATGCAAAATCCTTTTTCATTTTGAATTCTTTTGAAAAAGATTTGCAGGCCTCACAAGCTTCATCCTTATGGATCAAAAAGATTACGAATGTAAATCTGGAAAAATCATCCATAATGGCTATACCATATTTCCTACCACCTAGGCTAGCAATTCTAGTTGGACCAAATAGATCAAGATGTAAAAGCTTAAGTGGTCTTATAGTAGAGGCTACATTTTTACTACGAAAAGAACTCTTGGTCTGCTTACTTTTGAGACAAAACTCACAGGATAAGTCATTTTCAAAATTGATTTTGGGTAAACTTTTAACTAATTCTTTCTAAGAAATGTCAGAAATTAGTTTCATATAAACATGACCAAGTTTCTTGTGCCATAACCACTTTTCATCGACGAAGGATGTTAAGCATTTTACATTTTGGTCTAGAAGATCATCTAGATGTAATAAATAAGGATTATCACACCTTCTAGCAGTAAGAATGATTTTATTAGTAGTGGACTCTTTGATAACACACTAAGAGAGTTCAAACACAACTCTGTAGCCTTGGTCATAGAATTGACTAATGCTCATAAGGTTGTGAATTAGCCTTTCTACTAGCATTACATCATTAATTAAGTTAGAATCATTCTTGCCAACATTACCTATCCCAATGACTTTGGATTTTATTCTGTTAGCGTATTGTAGTATTCCACCAGCCTTGGGTCTGAGGTTTCTGAACCAGGATTTATTTCCAGTTATTGTCTAAATCACCCATTGTCAAGATACCACTTCTTTTCCATTTGATGTAGTGATTTAAGACACACACGTCGAAAGCAATTTTCACTTTCAGTACCCATATCTTCTTGGTCCTTTTGTGATGTTGACTTTTTGGGACTTTTTCACTTTCTGTTTAGCTTTCCTTCTGGAGAAGCATATTTCAGAAGAGTGTCCTCTTTTGAAACAATATATACATGCAAGAATTTTAGACTGTGGATCTTTGGATGAATTCTCATTAGCCTCTTCCACATATCGTAATCCAGTTTTGTCAAGGTATGGTTTTTGGCCTCCAAGCATAAGATTGAGATTTTTTGAGCTATTTACCATTTTCTCAAGATCAAATCTAAGAAGTTTAACTAAGTTCTAAAGTTTATAAATATCAGTGGAAGCATTCTAACTAACTTCAGAAACTTTAGTTTTCAAGGTATTAGCATCCTTCTAAAGGGTGTCATTTTCTTTTAAAAGATCAGGATTTTTATTTTCTAACTTCTCATTCTCAATCTTCAATTTTTCAAAATTTAATGATAGTTTCTGAAAGTTTTCCTTTAAAGAGGCATATTAGGAAGCAAGTAACTAAGAATCATCCAAGAGATCATCATAGGATTTTTGAAGATTTTCAAGTGAAGGTTCAAGCTCAGAATCAGATACCTCAATTTCTTCTTCTGATACAATATTAGCCATGAAGCAAAGATTTGCTATAATCTCTTCTTCACCTTGTGATTCAGCATTCTCTTATTTTTCATCAAGATCCTCCCATGTTGCCATCATGGCCTTCTTCTTTGTAGTCTTTTTCTTGAGGCTTTCTTCAGTCTAGGACATTTAGATCTAACATGTCCAGGTTCCTTGTACTCAAAGCAGATGATCTCATCTTGCTTGACCTTGCCTTTTTTATCTTTCTTGGGAACAAGGTTCTTCTTCTTTCTCTTAATGCATGCTTTTGAGATCTTCTTTACTAAGTGTGCAATCTCGTCATTATCATCATAATCATCAAAGGAGTCTTCTTCTTCTTCTTCTTTAGACTCTTCTAAAGCTTTCATGGCTTTGGAAAACTAAGTCCTCTTCTAGGTGGACTTCAAAGTAATATATTTTCCCTTTTTGACAAATTTCATCGTGAGACTTCATTAAGCTCAATCTCATGAGTCTTCAATGATCCTATGAGAACATCTAAGCTAAGCACATTTAGGTCGTTAGCTTCTTGAATAGCCGTGACTTTTGGATGCCAAGCCTTTGAAAGACTTCTCAGAATCTTTCTCAGCATTTCTGCATTGGTGTACCTTTTGCGTAAAGCCTTCAACTGATTTATGATATGCATAAATCTAGTTGTCATTTCATCAATATTCTCATGCTCTAGCATATTAAACATTTCATATTGATGAACTGAGATGCTGATCTTCGTTGCCTTGACCTAATCCATTTCTTCTTAAAGCACTTAAAGTCTATCCTAGATTTCCTTAGCTGAATCAACAAATATGATTTTATCATATTCACTTTTACTCAAGGCACATGAAAGGAGATACTTTGCCTTGGCATTTATTTGAACTTTGGTCCTGTGTTAATCAGTCCATTCATTTCTTGGAATGGTTCTGACTACAACAGGTGGAGGTTGCTCTGGATCAACAACTACTTGAGATGCTGGTTACTCAACTATAGGTATATAATCACCATTTTCTATTATCTCCCACATATCCAAGCTTATGGACTCGATGAAGAGTCTCATTTTATACTTCCAATATAGATAGTCTTCACTATTAAAGTATGGAGGATGATTAATAGAGTGACATTTCGCAATATGATTTATTTGTTGAGCCATTTGATAGGATCTTTAACCTCTGCAACTGTTAGGAAGCTTAACCCTAAAGTTAGACTCTGATGCCAATTATTAGAAGAGATGACATGAGAAGGGGGTTGAATCGTGTTTTTACTAATATTTCTTAAACCTGAAAGCTTTTTACAAAGCAATTTTCTCAAGTTCTAGACTTGGAATGCAGAAGCAGTAGTTAGAAAAAAAATGTTTTACATTATAAAAGATTACTTGAGTGATTTAAATATTACACAGATCTAAATATGAAATAAATACCGAAAGTAAAAGGAGAAAGATAAAGGATCACACAAAGTGATTTATCCTAGTTCAGCCAAACCAATACCTATGTCAAGTCCCTAACTCCTCGTTGAGATTTTTATACCAAGATTTTTCTTTTTCCAAGCCTCTCCAAGCTTTTGCAGTTGAGTAGTCTTTCTCTAGCCTCTCCAAGTTTTTACAATAGAGTAGTTTTTGTCCTAACCTCTCCAAGCTCACTATGACCACTATTGGGTCTGGTTACAAGAGATTTTTGAAGGTTTTGTGATTACACTCACACTAACAATTCTATGCAGAGCATAGATCAAAGAGTAAAGTGAGTGACTTCTTTATATTCTCAAAGTGAGAATGTTCTCTATACACACCTATAGAGAAGATTTTAATATAGAAGTTACAATAAGTAACTTTATGGAATATTTGAAAGTCGAGAAGGATGAAGATATGAAACAGTTGCTAATTTTAAAAATTTCAACGTCTCTGTCTTCTTCTTCATGTTCCAACTTTATATAGACTTGAGATATTATCGTTGAAACTTGCAGATCTTGAGCCTTGTGCTGCTATGATCCACTGGTCTATGACTGGAAAGAGAGGGTACAACTTTCTTCTTCAACAAGTTTAGATGACATAGAAGAGGGAAAATAGCAGTTGAAGTCTTCACCAACTTTTTAGACTTGTCAGTGCTTTCATTGCAACTTGTTAAATCATATTTGACTTTTTTTTAACTTCTCACTGAAGTGTATAGAACAAGGTTTAGTGGTGAGATACTTCATGAGAATTCAATCTTCTAGATCAAGTCATCTTTTCTGAATGAAGTGTGACCCTTCTTGTGGCATGCTTTTCCTTTCTAGTGCTTTACTACTATCCTTTTGAACTTTCTATTTTGTTCCTTCGTGAGTAAACATATGGGACACAAAACGATAAATCCAATATAATCACATTCGAAAAAAGTACCATAGATTTTGACACTTTGTTTTACATGATAAACATTTTAACTTTGAAGCATATTGTTTTACTCACAAATGGATGTGTTTAACAAATCATTTGCAGTTCAAGAGATTTACTTAAAGCTTAATTTGATATCCATCAAAACCTTTAAAACTTGAAACATCTAAAGCTGAGAGACTGTTTTAGTTGGGCATTGGAGCTTACAAAAGTTAAGAGCTTGAAGAAATAGGGAATGTGTTTGGGTTAAAGTTAAGGGTGATAAAAGTTTGAATCTTGATAAGGAAGATGAACAATGTTGAATAGCAAAGGGGCTTTAATAACTTAGGAAAGGAAAGGATTTTCAAAAAGAGTAAATGAGTTCGGTCATTAAAGAAAATGACCAAGGTTTAAGCTAATGTGAAAGGTTTCATGGTTGAAACAATGGCAGTTTTTGTATAAGAATGGCCTTTGGCTTTCTCGTTTCACTAAGTCGTGGCAACGTGGCATAGTGGGGAGTTACAAAATCATCCCTCATTCCAAAAACTGCCTTGAATCTTCACATTCAATTTTCTAATCAAAAGCTTGAGTCATCTTTCTGATGGAAATCTTCTTTCTAAAGTCAAACCTGAAGCACCTTTCTGAAATAACATTCTGAACACACTCTATACATTGTTCTAGACGATCTTTCTAAATCATTCTGAGAAGTCTTCTCCAAAAAGGAAACACAATTAGATATAACAATCTCAGCTTTAAGCTCTTAAAGAAGCCTAGGGAATAGGACCCATGTGTTATGAATACGTGCTCAAAAACTAATCATATTTAGAAGGTTCTTAATATAAGAAAATCGATCTTCAACTAGAGGTTTTGTAAATATATCTACAATTTGATCTTCTGTATTTACAAAACTTAGCTCAGTATCTCCTTTCTGAACATGATCTCTTATGAAATAATGCTTAATGTCTATATGCTTTGATCTAGAATATTGAATAGGATTTTTAGTAAGATTAACTGCACTAGTATTATCACGGAGAATAGGGATTTTGGTATACCTCAAGTTGAAATCTTCTAGTTGACGCTTAATCCATAAAATCTAAGCACATCAATTTGTTGCAGATACATTTTCAGCTTCAACAGTTGAAAAAGTAATTGTGTTCTATTTCTTGCTTAAAAAAGTTATCAAGTATTTTTCAAGAAAGTAGCAGCAGCCACTTATGCTTTTTCTCTCAACTCTGTCTCTAGCAAAGTCAACATCACAGTAACCTATAACGTCATAGAAAGTACCTTTCTCGTACTAGAGACCAAGATTAGTAGTACCTAATAAGTGTCTCAGGATTCTCTTGATAGCATTTAAGTGTGATTGTCTAGGGTTAGATTGAAATCTAGCAAAAATGCCTACACTTAATTTTACATCAAGTCTACTAGCTATAAGGTAAAGTAATGATCCAATCAAACACTACAACATTTTTGGGCTAAGGCAACCCTTATTTTAAGCAACGCGTGAAAAATGTTGCCTTTGATGCATATAGGCAACGCTTTTTCCCAGTTACCTTTTAATGTGTTTTGGCAACGACTTTTTAGGCCACGCCTGGAAAATGTACTCTTTAATAACAAAGAGCACGCTTTTAAAGTGTTGCTCCATCATGTACATATAGGCAACGTTTATTTTGATGATAGTTTACACTTTTTTAGTGTTGCTTTTAAAATTATATTCACCTACCCTTCATAAACGTAGCCTAAAGTTATTAAGCGCCAAAATACTAATTTTTCCGCTAAAATTTTTACTTCTTCCCACCATTAACTAAACCACCCAAAATACCCAATTTCATTCTATTCCCTAATTTCTAACCCCAACCCATTTCAGTTTATTTTTACATTTCCTTCACCCCTCATTGAGTCATTGTCCGAGCTCCCATCTCGCGCGCCTCTGCCTCTTGCTGGAGCTACCATCGCCACCACCACCTGTCCGTCGCACGCTCTCTGCCACCACCGCCGGCTGTCGCATACACTATCTCTCTCCTCACGAAGTTCTTTGCCACCACCACTGCTGTCTGTCGTAAACTCTGTCTGTCTCGCCTCGCGAAGTTCTCGGCCTCCACCATCGACGTCTGTTGCGCTCTCTTCACCGTCCATATCTTCGTGGTGGCTGGGCAGTTTCCGTTCTCCGAGGTAGCCAACCCTTGGGTGAGTGCTTTTTCCCCTGTTTTGGTTTAGTTTCCTCTGCAAATTTGAACATTTTGCCTTCTTCCACTTCAGTCCCTCCCACAACGAAGAAGAGGCTGTTGAATCCGAATCTGATGATGCCCCCTCCAGCTACTTGAAGATTGGTGCCGTTACTGGAGACCTTCGCCCCCATTTCATCAAGGTATTTGCCCTCATCCCCATTCCCAAAATTATCCTGAAAATAATGTCAAGATTTGTGCTTTTTCGTGGAATAAGAATGATAATGTAGAGCTGATTCGTATCTGGGTTCTTTGTTGTGGAATAATGTAGTTCTGATAATGTCAAGATTTGTGCTTTTTCGTGGAATAAGGTAGTTCTGATTTTCGTATCTGGGTTCTTTTTTTTTTTTTTTTTGGGTTCTAATTGTATGAATGTGTTGCCCGTTTTTACTGATGTGTATTAGTGGAATTTTTTTTCTTAATCAAATTGTGTAGTTATACCTTGTCTAGGATTTAAGCTCGTCCCCCCTCCCCCCAAAAATTATGGCTGAATTGGTGTGAAAAATTGTGTTTGATTTGTTTAGTTAATTTTAGTACTCTTTGTCCATAGCAAAGTATGATTCATGTTGTGTTTCACATTTGTTATGTCAGTGTTTCTTAGGGAATTCGTTATAGGTTCATTCATGAGGTCCTGATACTTGGGTAATGAGTGATGAATACGGATGTAAATTCTTGGATATCATAAATTTAGTAAATAATGTTGTTTAGAAAGTATATATGTATTGTTACACCAAACAGAAGGTGTTAGATCTGTGGTATTTTTCTAAATTTTTAATTCTGATTGGATGTAGTTACAAGTGATGATGGGTTAGTTAGCTTAATCTGGTTCTTGTCGTTGGAGTAGATCAATCTAAGATGTTGATTTTGTGGTTTATTGGTTCAATAAGTGTAACCATGTTGTTATTGATGATGCTAAAGGTTACTAGTGTTAGCTTGTAATGAGTTTTGTTTTGACAAATAGTGACCAACAATTGTTATTGTAGAGGGAGTTTTTCTTTTGACTGTGGTCTAGTAGGCACTAGAGAGCTTATGAACTTAATTCGCTAAGCAAGATAGCATTGAATAGTATATTACTCGATCTTGGAACAAATGGGAAGTTTATCTCTATCCTTCAAAGCCGGTTATGAAAGTGTGCTCTGTTTGCAAATAGGCAAAGAAAATCATGCATGTGGCATGTGGAGGGGTAGTAACTAGTCCACATGAAATGTAAGTGTTAAAAGATTTAGACCAAGTGTGAAACATGACCTATGTCATAGGGTCAAATTTTATGGGATCTTTCACATAGCACAAAATACATAGTGACAATGTATAGATAATGACCAAATTTTATAGTGTATGAGAGAGAAATGAATGATAATAAGATGCCCCTAATGCTTTATGCATGCATGAAACATATAAAATTTTATTGGCTCAAAATGTTGAATATTATTGGTAATGTTGTCATGATGGCTAAAGTCTTTGGAAACTAGAGCTCATGCATGACACAAAGTTATAAGCAAAAAATGAATCCCATGTATCCTTTGATGAAGCTAGAAGAAAGCTAGTTAGCATATCAAATCTTTGGCAAATTTATCATATTTCACAATGCTGA
The DNA here is from genome assembly GCA_031439585.1 of Pterocarpus macrocarpus. Classification (NCBI taxonomy): domain Eukaryota; kingdom Viridiplantae; phylum Streptophyta; class Magnoliopsida; order Fabales; family Fabaceae; genus Pterocarpus; species Pterocarpus macrocarpus. The sequence goes on along the minus strand of CM062513.1, from coordinate 19,735,632 downwards.
AAAGCTCATAGACACATAAATGGCATTTTCAATAAAATAAAAATGAAGAGAAAGTAAGAAATCATCAAAAAAATTTTGAACTATTATTCTATGATTCTTTTACTGTTCAATGGACAAAAATAGATGTTCATCATTTTCTCAGAGACTACAGCCACTCCATATACACACATATATGTGCATAGAGAGAGAGAGAGAGAGAGAGAGAATATAGTAGAAGTCATGAAAACAATTGATAACACACTTTAAGACACTTGAAATTTTTGTGTAGCCTAAAGCACCATAAATTGAAATTTTGAATTTGTTGGACATAATGCAAAAATAGTATTTATCATGCTCCTCATGCAACATGGATGTGCATGCATCATGAGGTTAAAAAAATATATACAACAAAATTGCTATTGACTCATTGATAATATAGTAGATAAAAACAAAGATGTGTAGATTGGATTTTTTGTTGTTGCTGCACATTCATTTGGCAGTTTTAGGATTCAGAAACAGGTAAAGTTTTTCAATGTTCTCTCTTGCAATTGACCCTTGTATAATTTGCTTTGTCCACTTTCATGCAATCTGCCATGGCAATTAAGCATTTATTGCATAGAGATAAACTCCAAGTAGAGATCAAGCTTACCATACTCATGTAAGAACAAAGATCCACTAAAAAAATAAGACCCTTCTTTATATAACATGAAGACTTTTTTTTTTTATGACTCCAATAAGTCAAAACTCAAAATTATGGCTACGTATAGCCCAGATTGTAGAGTAAAAACTTATCAATAAAGAGAAGAAATGGATTGATTTAAGTAAAGTAAGAAAACATCAAACATCAAAATATGGACATATTAAAATTGCTAGGTAAATATGTGACATGATAAATGAGTATATATATTATATGTTAATCAATTTATAGTTGGAGAAAAGGGTTCCATAATCACATCTATATTCTCTAGTACCATATGTTTATAGTGAGCTTTCTAATCTAATTGAACTGAATAGATCTTTGAGCACTTGTCACATTTCCACTTCTTCTCACCATATTTTCTGCAATAGTGTTTAATTGATTAATTGCATTTCATATTTGTATTTTTTTGGTGTTTTACTATTTCTCTATTCTGTAGCAATAGCACATGTGGAACTCTTATCCTAGTCTCATCTTGGTCTTTGCTATCTACTTCCCGCTTCATCTTCTTTTTGATATTTCAATTTTTTTTTCTCTGCTTCCATGCTATGTTCCTCTTTCATCCCATCTCTCTCTTGCTTATGCTATCTTGTGGTTTCACCATCATGTTCGATTATTAAAATGCTGAATTATTAAAATGCATTTGTAAACTGAAGATTTGATTCATAGTTAGCCATGTGTTGGATACACATACACCTGCTATTTTTTTGTACCTGTTTTACTGAGGAAGGCTTTCTTTTTGTTTCTTTATCCTTTTTAAGAAGTAGAATGAACTTATCAGAGCTAGCGGAGGTTAGTTCAACTGGTAGGTATTGTGTAGACTTCACTTTTAAGGCTTAGGTACCATCCTCGCTGCCAGCAATATAACATTGAAAGGTGATATGTAAATATCACTGAAGCCAAAGACCTTGTTGAGACTTGTAGCATGCCAATTTTGTAATGGGGTAGTATCCCCTTTATATTTTTCAAACCAAAAAAAAAAAAAAAGAAAGAAAGAAAGAAAAGAAAAGAAAAGAAGTTATCAAAGAACATGAATAACTTAAAAAGCTGCTGTGATACTCTATGAACCTTCTTAATATGTGGTTTCTATTCTTTGTTGGTGCCATGTTCCCCGAGCCTCCTGACAATTCAAATAATGTTGTGTTGCTTATGTGAGAATTATCATATTTAACTTACTTAGCTCCCACATTACTACTAATAACCTGATTGTATTGTACATAATTGTTTTGCTCCATAACTTGCATTCAATAGGAATCTTAATGTTGCCGAGGATGATGATCCAAGTAAGGATGCAAATGAAGATAGTGGAGACCTAGTTTCAGGCCTTTACTGCAAGATCGTGGTTCAGTTTGAGAAATATAGAGACTTCCATGATGCATTGAGAGTTCTATGTGGTAGCTCATTGCAAAAGGTATTGGCTTGGTTTCTGACTTTTGTTTCTTTGCTTCATTGTGAAATCACACATAACCATGTTGTCTAACACACTGAATTCACATCATTAAGCCCATTTGTCATTATCTTCTGTAGACAATTTTTGGGGTGTCATTACATAATTGGATTTCACTGTGGATCAGTCTTTACATAATTGGGCAATCCAATTCATTGTACTGCTAATGATAATGGTTAAAAGTGTTAGGACAATTGCTGAAATTGATAGTATAAAAGCAGCTTCAGGCTTGCATCATATTCATAAATGATGTGGCTCATGGAAATTGGATAGCAGTTACCATGAAGCATACTTCGTAGAATTGGAAGCTTGGATAGTACTCCTTTGGTTAAGGTTATACTTGTAGTGATATTAGTTAAGTTATTTTTTACTCAAATTTGATTGATTGAAATATGCCAGTGTTCTAATAGTTGATTTTCTTTTTACTTCTGATCTATCTTATTAGGCAACATTTTTGGTTTATTTCTGATTTGAATTTTTTTTTAAGTTTATAATGTTTAACTTAATATAATTATTCTTTTTCAGTTCTAGACTTTAATATAGTCATCGAGTCAATATTGTTATTCTAGTTTAGTTGTAAAGTTAATATAGTTATTTTTTTCATAAGGTGAGAATGGTTTGACTAATGTTGTTGAATTCTGCCTACATGCAATCGATTTGAAGTTTGATATTTACCATGGATGTCTATGAGTGGTTGATGAGGTCTTGACAAAAGTTTATGCTGCCAATATGGTTAAAAGAGCTGAAGGTTTTGGATTGTTATGATGGATGCTACTTGTGCAGTGGGTCATATGGCTGTCTAATCTTGGTGAAGACATTTTGTCTATAGGATTAACATGTTCAAATATGAATGGCTATCTATTGAAACCTTTTGGTGTTAGGTTGATATATCTTGCATAATGTTCTATGATGCTAGATAGGAGGTATATATATGTATAGTGCGGTGTTATTGTTGAATAGGAATGCTAATGTAATTCCCTGGAGTATAACAAATCTGGTTTTCTTTGCCATGCCTAAGGCTTAAATGTTGCTTATTTGGTCTTTATTTTCAGCTCCCCACTTCTTTTATGCAGAATGAGACCATCTTTTTTGTACTTATCAAACAAAAAATATTGTTCACTTGATTTATTTTGGTAATACTTTAGATATAATCAGAAGGTAATGCAAATTTTTTTAGATAAAGGTTGTCTTTGCTAGGATATCAATTAATTTAGTTTTCTACTATTGATTGTGTGTTTGGCTTATTCAATTTGCCTTGGGAATCAAATGTAGATGAGAAAAAGCTAATTCCATAATAATTTCTTACTTTTAGCTACTTCAAAAATGGAGATTTGGTAGGGTAGGGGAGAACTCCATAGAGGGTTAAAGGCACGAACAAAATATTTTCAGAGGTCTTGAAAGCTGCAAACTCAATGACAAGGATTAGTTTCGCACAAAATTGTCTAATTAATGTATTTTTATATCGAGCTTGATTATTTTTTAAAAAAAATTAGCACTTATTTGAATTGAATAAATGATATTTTATTATTGTCATATATAGATGGACCATTTATATCTTAAATAATTTTAGTTTTAGAATTTTTTTTTCCTTATTCTTAATTATATCAGGTCTAATTGTGCTTATTTATTTATTTGTTTATTTTGATGAAATCAAATCAATGTTGCACACCTATGCATAGCACGGAAACCATGCTAGTATAAAAGAAAAAAAAATGTATAGCTAGATCTCCAGGGAGGCTTCTCTTTTTCTTGTTGGTGTGTACATAATTTGACCGATAGTGAAGCAAATTTAGTCTCATCTAAGATTCTTTTTTCCTGCATCTTAATTCATTTGTTTATTTAAAATAGAACTAAATTTCAAATGTGATTCTGAATTTCATGTTTATAGGATTTTTATGTTGTTGAAATTGAGTAGATTATATTGGTATCTTCAGGACTAGTTAAGACAAAAAAGTGGAGCTTAGGTAAATGAGATAAATGAAAAGTTAAAAGCCAACAAATAAGGTCCTATCCCCTATGCTCCTACCAATGTCTTTCTTTTTCATACTATGGTACTTTCCAATATCTTACTTTTCTTACATAACACCATGTATTGGGTTTTTTTCTCATTATTTTAGAATATCTTACTTTTTGAGAATCTTTGGTGGACACTAAGTGGAGTTGCAGATTGCAAATTGCATCATGACTTCGTAAGAAATTTCTATCATTTTTCTTTTTGTGTGCTTCCATTATATGTATTTTATTTGTATTTTCGCTTCAAATTGATGTCCTTTTGATGTTTGCCCTACCTTTTGATTATAATTATAATTCATTCATCAACTTCTGAATAAATTAGTTTTAGGTATTATATCTTTCTTTGCAACAAGTCATTGCTTGATCATAAATTATCGATATGCTCGTATAATGTTGCTAAAGAGAGATTTAGTAATACTATTTTTTTGAAGATATATTTTGAGATTAGTTAAAAATGCTAGTCAAATATGTAGTTGAATAGTAATATTATTTGAATAATTAGGTCTTGTGAAGATGTGTCCAAGAATTGGATGAGTTTACCAAGACATAGTAAAAAGTTTAGTGATGGCGTTGAGAGCTTCTTGGACTTTGCTTATTCTATTGGAAATCCTCAAGGAGAGGAAATCCAATGTCCTTGTGCAAAGTGCTGTAACATTATTTGGTATCGAAGACACGTCGTCTACAATCATTTGATATGCTATGGATTTGTTGAAGGCTATACTAGATGGGTTAATCATGGGGAAAGTGTAGTCGACATGGATGTTGATAGTGATACTAATGAAGAACCTGACTTATATGACGACATTGAGGGCTTGCTAAATGATAGATTCAGGGATGTGCCACAAGCTGAAGGAGTTCATGAAGGTTTGAATGAAGATGCCAAGAAGTTTTATAACTTGGTTGAAGAGGCTAGCAAAGAACTATATCCTGGTTGTAAAGGATTCTCTACATTATCTTTCACCATTCGACTATACTTGTTGAAATGTCTGCATGGGTGGAGCAATGCCTCTTTCACTTCCCTTTTGGAGTTACTGAAAGAGGCTATTCCTAACTTGAATATTCCTTTTTCTTTCAATAAAGCCAAGGCAATGGTGAAAGACTTAGACTATAAAAAGATTGATGCATGTCCAAATGATTGCATGCTATATTGGAAAGAGCATAAGAAGGACACATCTTGCCATGAGTGTGGAGCTTCTCATTGGATTGAACATCCTGTAGTTGACAATGATGTTGTGCCATCCAAAAAAGCTTGCAACGTTCCTGTAAAAACTTTGAGACATTTTCCTTTAATTCCTAGGCTTCAAAGACTATTTATGTGTTCAAAGACAGCTAATATCTTGAGGTGGCATGACGAGGAGCATTCTAAAGACGGGAAGTTGAGGCATCCTGCCGACGGCAAGTCATGGAAGGACTTTGATAACTTTCATCTAGAATTTGCCGCTGATTCTCGTAACTTGAGACTTGGCTTAGCAAGTGATGGATTCAATCCATTTCGAACCATGAGCATATCTCATAGCACATGGCTTGTTGTCTTGATGGCATATAATATGCCACCTTGGATGTGCATGAAACCAGAATACTATATGCTTTCTTTACTAATCCCTGGACCGCGATCACTTGGAAATGATATTGACATTTATTTGCAACCTTTGATTGAAGAGTTGAAGGAGTTATGGGAGCTTGGTGTAGAAACATATGATGCATCAAAAAATCAAACCTTTCAAATGCGAGCAGCCCTTTTATGGACAATTAGTGATTTCCCGGCTTATGCAATATTGTCTGGTTGGAGTACAAAAGGGAAGTTAGCTTGCCCTTGCTGTAATTATGGGACTTGTTCTACTTATCTTAATTATAGTCGAAAGATGTGTTATATGGATCATCGTGTTTTTTTGCCTAATGATCATCCATGGAGAGCTAACAAGAGGTCATTTAATGGGAAATCAGAACATAGGCCTCCTCCACCATTGTTAAAAGGTACTGAAGCTTTTAGTCACTTGAAGAATATGGATAAAAGGTCAATTTTTTTTGAATTACCTTATTGGCAACATAACACATCACGACACAATCTTGATGTCATGCACATAGAAAAGAACATAGTTGACAACATAATTGGAACTCTTTTGGATATTTCTGGTAAGACAAAAGACCATGCAAATGCTCGATATGACTTGCAAGAGATGGGCATTCGAAAAAACCTTCATCCAAAAGAAACAAATGATGGCAAGAAAGCGAAGTTAGCAAAAGCATGCTTCTCCATGACTAATGCTTTAGTGCGATCTAGGCAATCTTCTCCACTTGATGCAAATAGCGCACGAGATCCGATTAGCCAAAATCGGCATTCCTCTACATCAACTCATATTCCAAATGAAGACTAGGTATTGAATTTCATGTATCTATGGGGTGCAATTTATTTAATTAGTTTATTCTTTTGGAATATTGAATTGCATGCATCTATGGTTGCTTATTTCCCTTATTCTTGAAATCAAATTATAGAATAAATTACTTCTTTTCTATTATGATATTAAACATGTTGTTATGGCTTAGCTGAATTGCTCCCTTATTTCTGATTTCTTTTTGTTCTTAGTCTCTGATTTTCTCTTTTCTTTTCTTTTATTTTTTGGGGGGTCATATGTGCTCCTTTGTTTTGGTTAGACACATTTCCCTTATAAGTTTTGATCCCTTTTACTCTGCATTTCTTTGCCTCTCCATTTTTATGTAAACTTGTTGTCTTCTCTTAGAAATTGCATTGCATGCTTATCATTTTTGCCTAAAGTCTTGAAAGGCTCCTGCCATATCTTTAAACTTTTGAAATCAATCTTTACTTTTTTTTTAAACTTGTTTGAGAAAAATATCTTTAAATTTCTGATATTCTTTTTTTTGAGATTTTTTATTAGTGGTGTATATTCAATTTTATTAGTTGTTGTAGTTGTGGCACATGTGTATGCATTTGCAAGCGGCATATCTCTTTCATCTAGACACAAACACATTGCTAATTTTTAACTGGAATATATATATATATATATAAGTTGGCGGTAATTACTGAAGAAAGCTTGTGAAATTGTAAAAATATTAAATTCTAATGGTCTACAAGCTTAAATTAAACTATAGTTACTATTCTTTTCCATTTGAATCTAATTTGTGTGTTATGTTTACTTGATAACTAATTTTTTTTCTTTCTTGTTTGTATGCAAATTATGGAGGAGATAAGGGAGGAGCTCGTTTTTGTACAGGCACATCTTTTGGGTAATGTTTCTACAACTGCACTTCTTTTTTGTTCATTATTTGCCTGGTTAAGTTAGTTTAGTTCATTATCCATACATGATGCCTTTTAAGTTGTCATTATGTATAGCCTTATGTTAAGTTTGGTAGGAAATATGTGAGCTTTATGCTTTTCTCTAGGTTTATGTTATAGTCAAAACCTCTACTGGATTTCATCAATGCTTCTATTTAGGATCTTACTAACAATAAGGGTTATTTGGATATCTGCCCTAGGATGAAATAGTGCTTCTTTATCTTAAATCTTAGCAAGTTAGGTGAAGACTTTTCAAGGAAATTACAAAATTAGATGTTAAAGTCTTATCATTAAATAGGAGATGGCTTTTTCTGCTTGTTAATTAAGTGTGCCAAAAAAGAATCTTGTTAATTAACTGTTAAATAACTTTAATTTTTTTTTTGTTACTTTATATTGGTTATGTTGATGTTATTCAATTTTTGCATTATATTATATGGAAAGGTTGAAATGATCCAAAGTTTATCCTGGTAGGAAAGGCGTTCTGCAACATATCGACTTGACTTCGAATCATATCAATATGCACTTAGTTTCAGTAAGTAGGTACAAGTGGTTCCTAGAGCATTAGTTTATACTTTCTAGCATGTAATGTAACACCTTACCAGACAAAGTACTATGCTTAAGTCATAATAATCTATCTGATACGAGATTACGTGTAATACTGATTAAATTTCTCTTTTCTGTATTAGAATTAATTTCTCGCATAAGACTACCTGATCTTATAACAAAATTTTCTGCGTGATGGCGGAATAAATACAAATCAATCGGTAAACTGTAAATAACTTAATATAAATAAGAATACAATAAGAACAGAATAACCGCAAACAGCGTCATAGATATGTATATAGATATCTGACTTCAAAGTTTGTCAAAAAGTACAAGGTGTCAAAATGAGGCCGCTAATACAAAATGAAACGGCCAGTATCTATGAACGGCACCCTAAGTGGTCCCCATGGGACATTTCATGTACATCTACTAATATCTATCCATCTAACCATGACCCAAACTGCCAAAAGAGGGTCATTCTATACACCTACTACTACTGTGATACGTCCACTATCTAACCAGAATCTGAAGAAAGAAACCCATTCTCCATGGGTGCATCTGCGGGAGGGTGGCCTGTGCTGGGAGCAGAGGATGAGGAGGAACTCGCTGCCTCTGATGGGTCCTCCTCTGGTGTCGAGGCGGAAAGCATCGGATGTGGTGGTGACGCAGGAGGAGCCATAGGAGCAGGGGCTGCTGCTGGTGCTGCTGCTGCAGGAGGAGGTGGGAACGGATGGGCCATATGAAGTGGGATAGCAATGTATGGGACAGCGGGATCAAACAGTGGGTGCATCAAGGGTACTGCGAAGTCCCTCTGGAAGAAGAAATATAAACGAAACTGGCATCTACCCGATATATATATAGAATCTAGAAAAGGGTCGATGTGGATGTGCAGCTCTGGAAACTCAATAAATAGGACCCCGGTCGCCGCGTGCTCCATGGTCTGAGAATGACGCGGAATATACAATAGGGTGAGAAATGAATATTTCTCAGTAGAAAATCCTAACTTCTATACATCTGTCATCGCTGTCATTCCCAGTTGTTTCGGTCGTACAAGATTTTCAGATAGTACAGTAAAATGATAATATTTAACTTAAATACTCAATTGTAAAGCATACACCGAAACAAGCTCAATTTTAATTAACAGATATACTAATGTACCTAAATAGTAATCACAGCGGAACAATAGCATGTTATGAAAAAATACAGTGGTCTAGAACAATTAATAGAAAGTATTACACTGTACATATGCATGTGCAATGAGAGGATGCATCTTATTCTTGGAGGCTTTTGCCTTTTATAACTTATTTCCATCCTTGGTCCCCTGGGAGTCATTGGCCATATACTCCTGGGTAATAGTCCGCTTTTCAGGACCGAGCTCGTTCTATCTGGGATGGCCGAGTTTACTTTCCCCGACCTTCCCACTGATCTATTCCCCTTAATTTATTCCGGGGCTGGCCCAAGTGATGTGGAATTCTTTATACTGTCATGAAATGCTTGCACATCTAACTTGTCTCTTTACATATGATGTACTTAAGTTGTCATAAATTTCATAACATATGAATTTCTTACCGAAATTCCGGCAGCATAACGGATCGAGTCCGCTTCCCCGTGAATAGTGCCAGACAACCAGTACATTTATACACATACAATTTCAGTATAGAGCAACAATTATACAAGTGCATTCATAACATCAATCAACAATCTCAATTATACATGTACATTCATAATCTCAATCAACAATTTAAATTTAAACATCAATAGAGTTTCAATTTAACCCCCCCTGTTCTGCCCGAATTTGGTGTGTCTCATTCCTCATTCAGTTCAACTCATTTAAATCAAATCTTTGAATATGTTATAGCCTTGTATGTCTAGTTTCTACTCTCTTTAGTCCCATCTCATTTTGAGTTGTATAGCTCTAGATATAAACATTTTATCTCAACATGTTCTGTTCTTAGCCAGAATTGGGTGCCTATAGAAGAAAATTCACTAAAAATCGAAAACTAGATGAAATCATGCGAATTTTATATCAAAATGAAGCTAACACAACAGGATTTATAATGAATTAAGTTTCATGTCATTTGCCTAAGTAGATTTTGAGTTATGAGTCTCGAAACATTACCCTACTGAGCTGTCCTGTTCTAGTCCGGTTTAAACCTAAGACAACTTCATTGATGTGCTGGGAACAAATGACAACGAATTAAATTCTGAAATTTTTATGGGATGTTCTCTCATGTTTTAGCTTTCAAACCTCTTTAGTTTCACTCAATTTGAGGTTGTATAGGGTGAGATACACCCCTCTCAACCTATGCTGCCCGGGTGAGAACCCAGATTTCTAGGTCTAACTTCAAAAATTCATAACTAATTCTATACTAATCCAATGGCCTATTATGATATATGTATGGAAAGCCCTAGATGTCTAGTTTCATATAAAAATGGTTTCATCCAAATTAATCGGTGGGAGACGGAGCCGTACACTCCGCCGTACGGACCGCCGAGGGAAATCCTATCCTGCTTCTAGGTTTGTCTCCTCCCTTCAAGCTATTTGCCCCTAAATCCAATTTTAATCACAACACACATGTAAAACCAATCATAAGACATCATCATCACTCTATAAAACATCCAAATCTCAGATTAGACAAACCCCACATGCAGCCCCAAATCAGAGAAACAAGATGAGAAGTAGGATTTCCTACCTTGTCTTGAGTAGTTTGGCTGATTTTGTGTTCTTGGATGGTGGTGGCTTGGGATGAAGCTTGAAGATGGATGAGAATGGAGTAGAAAATGAGAGCAAGGAGAAGAGAAAGAAGGGAGTTTCAGCTGATGGAGGGGTCGAAATTTTTGCTGATGGAGAAAGAGAAAAGGAAGTGAGATATTTGGAAGTTGGCTTGATCTTCATTGGTGGACCTAAAATGGTCATAAAATCTGATTCAATCCTCCTCATCTAATGGCTATCTAGGCGCCACTTGGGGGAGCATTTGGCTGAATCTTGGCCATTGATTCTAGGGCTCTCATGGTTTAATTTCTGCTGGTCCGGTTCCGACAGTTGGAAATACCGAAATCCTACCGATTTCCTTTAAATCGGTGAATCGGTTTGAAATTGTTCTATGAAGTTTTCTATGCTCCTAATCTAATTCTATCTAGCCTAATTCTTTTAAGTTACACTTGATTGGCTTTAAGTAGATGTTTAATCAAGTTCTGATTAAACTTACTTATTTGATTAAAAATCGAATAATTCAGTTGTTAACGATAAATTTTTCGGTCGTTACATGTAAGTTGCAACTGATGGATTCGATGGTGTGTGCAATTGACTTCACTGATGATTTGGAAAAGATGGATTTTGATTATAAATCGAGGGAAGCTTCTTAGTTTTGCTCAAGGGTGACTTTAGCATAATTGGTTATAATTATAAATGTAATTGAGGCTATGCACACAGCTTTGCAACCTTTTTGTATTTGTGATCATACCGACAAAATAGTTTATGCTTTATTTTTGGATATTTTGATGTTAGTTTCGGTCTCAATCTTGTGAACTTGACCCTAATACTCCCCGCAAAGAAAGGATAGTTGGAGGCTTAAGATTTTACTATGATTTTATACTTATTTTACTTGGTAAGCATGGTTGGTGTTTAGTTCACAATCATAAGTTTTTTGGTCATAAGGAAGGGCTTTTAGTTTTCTGTTGTTTTAAGGACCTAGTATTCACTTATAGTTGGACCAAGTTGTCTGGTCCTTTAGTGGAAGTAATTGTTGTTGCTATCATTGTTGTTGTATTTTGTCAAATTGAAATTGTTGACAACATTCAACCATCATTGTAATTTGTGATACAAACAATGAGAGTTGTCTCTACTCAACCAACATATTCTATGTCCTATAGATTAAAGTACTTCTTAATGGACTTGGTCTCACTGTATAAATTATGGAGATGATGGTCCTTAATATTTTCAAATTGGAATATAGATAGGTGATGATTTTACTTCGTAAATAATTTACTTATTTTAACTATGTTTACATTTATCTCATCACTGACTATATTATATGTTGCAGATTGAGCTAATATTGCACATGCAACTTGTAACACCCTACTAATTTAATGTTATGCTTAAGTCATAGCATGAAATTAGGTAGTCTGTATTACCGTGTTAACACTCTGCTTATCTTTCGTAATCAGTATCACATCATAAAATAGACGAAACGGCACGCTGTTATGAAATAAATGTGACTAGCACTATAAAATGTAATAAGGTTTGATACAACATAATAGAAAAGATACTGATAAGCGATATATCATCAGTTGTATATGTACATATGTATATCGGAAGCCTACGCTTCCGTCTATATATATATAGATTAAGAATAGAGGAAACAAAGAAACAGCAAAATCCCTATTGCTAAAAAGCGGAGACAGAAATAGCAGGAGCCGGCTGTGTCCAAAGAGTCCAACTCGGAGTCCTGGGACAGCTACAGGTCTAGGATCTCAATGAAAGGAGTGGCCGTTGAGCTCTTCGCCAGCGTCTGAGAATGATGTGGAAAATACAACACGGGGTGAGAATTTCAAGAAATTCTCAGTAGGGTTGCGTCTAGTGGTTATCTGACGTCACATGCATTCTCAGTTGCCTCGAGTTTTATTTAATTGTAAAAACATGTGTTTAAACAGAAATAGCCATCTTACTGAGTTCAAAAAAATATCTAGTCCGAGGCAAGGTTCCATTTTACTTTAGGAGACACGAAAATCTAAACAGACTACTAATAATGGTACGTAAAGTAATAAACAGGATAAATAAACAAACAGCAGTAATTAAATATAATAAACATCTGTAAACATCTTAACATAAATATTTCATGTATTCATGCACTCATGTAATCATGCAGACTCATACTTGAACTTTCCTTCATAAACTTTTCATTTCCTTTCATCATTTTTCCATCTCTTAGTCCCCTGGGAGTTCTTGGCCATTTAGACTCCTGGGTAATAGTCTGCTTCTCAGGATCGAGCTCGTTCCTATACAGGAATTGCTGGGTTTACTTTCCCCGATGTTCCCACCGATCTATTCCCCTTAACTTCTTATCCGGGGCTGGCCCAAGTAGCATGGAACTTTCATAGTGGCATAACCCTTTTCATAACTTTTATAACTTTCTTAAGAATGCACATGCATTAACATGGAATTCATAACTTGTGCATGGGTTCTACCGAAATTTCGGCAGCATAACGAAACGTGTCCGCTTCCCCATGAATAGTGCTAGCCAACCAATACATTTACACAATTTGCAATTTCAGTATAGAGCAACAATTATACACATACATTCATAAATTCATTCATTAGTTTCAACAAGCTTCAATAGGGCTTTTGGCTGATTCTGCCTCATTCTGCCCGGTTATGGTATATCCCACCTTTATTTCAATTTAACTCCTTTAACCCTGATTTTTGGATATGTTGTAGCCTTATGTGTCTAGTTTCTAACGCTTTTGGTCCCATCTAATTTTGATATCTATAGCTTAAGATATTTAGATTTTCCCTCGGCCTGCCCAGTGGCTAGCCAGAATCGGGCATCTAAAAGTAAAAATCTACTAAAAATCGAAAACTGAGTAAAATGATACGAAATTGGACTCATATTAAAGCTAACAGGGTAAAGTTTCATTTGAAAAAGTTCTATTTCGTTTGACTTATTAGAGCTTGAGTTATAAGCCCCGAATTCTGACCTTCCTAAATTGCCCTGTTCTGGCCTGGTTTGGACATAGGGCAACTTTCTTGGATCACTGGTAGCAACTGGGACCTTATCTAATTCTGAAATTTTTATGGGACATTATCCTATGTGTAAGCTTTCAAAAAAAATTATTTTCACTCATTTTCAAGTAGTATAAGTCGAGTTCTGTCCTAAACAAGCTAGTCTACCCAGATTCAGAGTCAAAACCCTAGGTCAAAATTCAAAAATTCATAACTCCCTCAATACTAATCCAAAAGCCTTATATGATATATCTATGGAAAGCCGTAGATGTATAGTTTCATTTAAAAATGGTTTCATCTAACTTGATTGGTTGTAAATGGAGCCGTACACTCCGCCGTACGAACTGTCGAGGGGTTTTGGTTCTCCAGCCCCTCAGCTCTTCTTATTTCCATTCTTTCATGCTTCAAATTCGATTTTAACCAAACCAACAAGCCAAAACCAATCACATATCATCATAATCATCCATTTAACACATCAAGAATCATGAAAATAATCCAAACTCAGCCAGCCCATACCACAGATTTTGGTGCAATTACTAAACTCCTACCTTTGTTCCAAGTGATTGTGCTGGATTTTTTTGAAGCTTGGATGAGTAAGGCTTTGAATTGGCTTGGTGTTGGCTGGAGTTTTTGTGTGTGAAGAAGAGAGAAAGAGAGCTGAATGAGAGGAGAGAAAAGGGCGCTGGATGTGGTCTGAATGGGAGTCAAAAGAGGCTGAAAAATCTAATTGCTTTTTGGGTGGTTTGGCTTGAATTTGATTGGTTCAAAATGCTTGGCTGAACTTCTCCATAGAGTGTGGCCTTGTGATGCCACTTTTATGGGGCAAAGTGGCTGAGTTATCAGCCTTAGATTCTAGGGTTTTAGGCTTGTAATTCTATTGGTGGGATTCAGACAATTTAAAATACCATAATGTTACCGATTTCCTTTAAATCGGTAAATCGGTTTCGTGAAAATTCTTATGAAATCTTCTATACTTCTAACTTAATTCTCTCTTATCTAAACTCAAGTAATTGCTAATCAATTGAGTCTAAATAATGATTTAACTAAATTTTAATTATTCTCAATTATTCAATAAAACCGAATAATTAGGCGAAAAACGGTGGATGTTACACAACTCAAAGAGGCTAGGAGAAGGAATATGCAGGACAAACCTTGCAATGGATATAATTTTGTTTAACTTCATGACTAAATTTATTTTGTTTACATTTTAGTTTGAATTAATCCTTGATAATATGTATTTGGAACTAAGCATATTAATCATTGTATACTTGAGATGAACTTTTTACTTAATTGATTAATAGCAATGATTTTATTTTATTTATGAAGTTAAGTTGATTAAATATAAAATTAAAAATAACAAAAATTAAATTTGAATATAAATAAGGTTGATTTGTTTTTAGAATGTGTACTTTATAGCTTTTAATAAGATCATGTTTAAATTTAAGCAAATGTCACATTTTCAAGATGGTTATTGTTGTTGCAATTAGAAAAAAGGATATTTACTTTGAAAGAAAAGGCAACGCTTATCATATGTTATTTTTATTAGGAGAAAAAGAAATGCTTAATTAGTGTTATCTATATTAACAAAATAGACAATGATTATCATATGTTGTTTTTTATCCGGAAAAAAGACATCGCTTACAAGCTGTTATCTATATTAGACAGGAAAGGCAACGCTTAATTTGTGTTATCTATATTAAGAGAATAGACAACACTTATCATATGTTGCTTTTACCAGGAAAAAAGACAACGCTTATAAGCTGTTAGCTTTACTAACAGAAAAGGCAACGCTTATCATGTGTTACTTTTATGGCGAGAATAGGCAACGTTTGGATACCGTTGTCTTAGAGGCTTGCAACAAGCGTTGCCGTTGATCATGAATAGGCAACGCTTGAGAAGTATTGCGACAAATAGCATTGTCTTTTCCTCCCAAAAGCGTTGCATTAGAGAAAAGGTAACGGTTCTTTAGGCCACCCCCCTGGAAAGCGTTTCTTTAGCTGCAAAAACGTGGCCTTTGATCAAAGGTAACAATTTTCATATTTTAAGGCAACGCTTCATAAGCGTTGTCTTAGACCAAAAATGTTGTAGTGAAACCTCGATAAAGTTTGTCAGAAACTTTATCTCCATTTTCATCAGCTTCCTAAACATGAGAAGGATGCATGGGAGTGCTGATGCTCTTAGCTTTGACCATGTCAAATCTTTTGAGCAGATCCTTGGCATATTTTTTGTAACATCCTCCCAAGTATGGTACTATGCTTAAGTCATAATCCCTCACCTAGGAGTTGTTATTGTCACTTAATCGGACCTTGTCTGGTAGCAACCTTCGACCACCTTCAATCTTACTAGTCAACTTCGCCTCGGAGGACCTTCTTCAGAACTTCTGAACTATCTAGAGATAACATGGAAATAAACATAGGAGTGAGAATTATAAATTCTCAGTAGGATCCATTAAGCTACCATATGCTGTGTCATTGTTATTATCTCTAGCTGCTTCGTTTATTATAAAATAGTGAACATACTATATAAATACTTTCAGTTTTATAGTTTGAAACCATATTGTCCGAAGTAGGGTTCATTTTAGTCATACACTTGATAAACAGAGTAAGCATTAAAGCATAAGCATAGCAGATTGTGAGTGATTTCGTAATAATAACAATAGCAGATTGTGCATGTACAATGGCTCACCATGAATTCATGTGAATGCACTTATAATTTCTTTTCTTCCTTTACTTGACACACCTAGGCATTACGTATCGCCATCCCTAGGGTGTTTGCATTCATATATCTTTGTATTTCATCTTTACTGCCCTTGGGTAGCCTGACCTAGGAGTGAGCTCAACTCGTGACCATCATCACACAGAACTAACCTACAAGGGGATCTACGTGCCTCTAGTCTTGGAGGGATCTCATTTTGGCCACTTGCCTCCAAGGTAGAGGGATCTCGTAGTTTTAACTGCCTTCACAAGGAGGGATTCAAATAACTGCCTCCAAGTAAAGGAATCCAACTTTTCATAATCATATATTTTCTTTATTTGCATGCAAATATGTACACTATCATAAACATAATCATGATCATATCATCATACAATATTTATATGCATTCTGGTGCACTTACCTTCCAACATTCTTGCATATAGAATTTCATGTTCATATCATAAATTTTCATAACAGAAACTGTCATAATTTCATAAAATTCTGCCAAAAATTCGGTAGCATAACGAATCAAGTCCATGAATAGTACCAGTCAACTAGACAGTCATTCATACAGAAAAATCAATGCGCGGTATAGATGCTCTAATAATAAAACAAAGTTTCATAACCTTGATCTTGAATTAGTTTTCTGCCACTACCTTTTGATTCTACCCGGTTTTTGTAACTTAGGCCATAAATTCATTTTAACTCATTTAGACCTGAATTTTGGATATGTTAAAGTTATGTGTCTATTTTCAAATCTCTTTGATCCCATCTAATTTTGATAAATGTAGTTCAAGTTATTTAAATTCTATCTCGGTCTGTCCTGTAGCTGGCCAGAATTACACACCTAAAGGTAAAAATCCAATAAAAATGGAAAACTAGTTGAAATCATACGAAATTTGTATCATATTAAACTAACAGGATAAGCTTTCATTTTCCACAAATTTTCTCTAGTATAGCTTGAGTTATAAGCTCCGAAATTTGACCTTTTCTGAGTTGCCCTGTTTTAGCCTGGTTTGGACTTAGGGCAACTTCCTTGAACCACTGGGAGCAAACGAGACTGTATCTAACTCTGAAATTTTTATGGGATGTTTCACTATGTGTAAGCTTTCTAACAAAGTTAGTTTCATTCAATTCCAAGTTGTATAGGGTAAGTTTTGCCCTGAACAACTTCGTTTACCCAGAATTAAACTCAAAAACCTAGGTCAAATTCCAAAATTCATATCTCCCTCGATACTAATCCAATGGCTTTATACTTTATATGGTTGGAAAGCCCTAGATGTCTAGTTTCACCTAAAAATAGTTTCATCAAATTTAAATGGCTGTAGGCAAAGTTGTATACTCCGTTGTACTGATTGCTGTGGGGTTTTGATCACCCAGCCCCTCACTTCTTCCTATTCTCATCCCTTTTTACTTCTTATTCGATTTAAACACAAAAACAGCCATCAAACTAGCCAATAATCATCATATACATCCAAATACCACATCAAGAAGTGAGAAAATGAAAGCCCCAAATATAACCAAGAAGGCAAGAACAAAGTTGAATCTCTACCTCCATTGTATGTAATCTTGTTAGATTTGGGGTTTAGATGGGTGGAACCTTATCAAAGCTTGAAGGTTGGATGGAGTAAGTTGAAAGGAGATGAGAAGAAGGAGGTTGGAAGGGAAAGGGAAGGGCAAATTCTGCTTGTGGAGAAGGAGAAAAAAATCTGATCAAGCTTTAATGAAGTGGTTGGCTTGCTACATGTTGATTGGCTCTTGAATGGATGGTAGTAATTTAACCATGTCTCTCTACCCATTTGTGATGCATGTGGTGCCATTAAAGAGTGATTAAGTGGCTAAGTATTCAGCCATGAAATAATAGAATTTGGCTATGTAATTCTATTGATTCGGTCCTGACAGCTTAAAATACCGAAATCTTACCGATTTCCTTCAAATCGGTAAATTGGTTTAGAAGAGTTTCTATGAAATCTTCTATGCTTCTAATCTAATTCTCTCACATCTAATCTCAATTAATTGCTAATTAATTGATCTTAAATAAATATTTAGTCAAATTTCAATCAACCTCAATTGTTTGATAAAAACCGAACAACTAGGTGAAAAACGATAAAATCCGGTGGATGTTACATTTTTCTTGATGAATAAGGATCCTATCTTTCTGTTGCTCTATTTGCAAGCCTGGAAAGTATTTGAGTTCTCCGATCATGCTCATATCAAATTCTCTCTCATAAGCTCAGAAAAGCTCTTGCACAGATTTTGATTAGTAGTACCAAAAATGATATCATCTACATAAATTTGAATAATTAGAAAATCATCTTTCTCATGCATGATAAACAATGCTATATCAACTTTTCCTCTTTTAAAATCATTTTTAAGCATAAAAGAGCTAAGTCTTTCATTGTTTCAGACCATATAAAACTTTTGACAGCTTAAAAACATGATAAAGAAAGGTTTCATTTTCAAAACCAGGAGGTTGTTTAACATACACTTCTTCAGAAATAAAATCATTTAAAAATGCATATTTAACATCCATTTGATACAAAATAAAACCTTTGTACACTACAAAAGCAAGCAGCATTCTGATGGTTTGCAATCTTGCAATAGGAGTAAATGTCTCATCATAGTCAATTCCTTCTTGCTGATTGTATCCTTGAGCCACTAGTCTCGCCTTATTTTTTACTACCATTCCACTTTCATCTAGCTTGTTTCTAAATACCTATCTTATGCCAATGATAGAATGTCCTTTACGCAATGGAACTAGAGTCCAAACCTTGCTCTTCTCAAACTGATTCAAATCTTTTTCAATGGTCTATCCAGCTTTGATCTTGCAGAGCTTTATCAATAGAGTCAAGTCGTATTTATGAGATCAAGGCCATGTTTGATTCTAATATGAAAGAGGATCCAGTTCTGATTCCTTGAGAAAGTTAACCAATGATTTGATTTTGAGAGACAACTTTCAAATCTCTTGCACCATTATATTTTCTCTTGATAGGCGATTCTTTTGAATCTTCCGGAATATCATCAAAAACATGCTAAGGGTAGGGAGGTTCAGAATTGGCAATTATATCATCATTGTTCTCTCTTGTGGCTATCTAAAGGGATTGCTGATTCTAAGAATCATTATTTAGAGACAAATTCTTCATGTCTTATTCCAGGTCAAGAATATTTTGGTCTACATCCTTCTTATTCTCTTTGAAGGATATGTGTATGGTCTTCTCCACAGCTTGAGTCTTCTTGTTGTATACCCTGTAAGCTTTAGACACAGAAGAGTATCTTAGGAACACGCCAGGAACAGACTTAGGATCAAACTTTGATAGTTTTTCCTTGGTGTTAAGTATAAAACATTCAAATCCAAATATATGGAAATAAAAAATATTGGGTTTCCTTCATTTCCATAATTTATAGGGGTTCTTCTTGATTATTGGCCTTAAGAAAACATGGTTTTAAATATAGCAGGTAGTGTTGACTACTTCTACCTAAAATCCTTTTGACAAACCACTTTTTAAAAGCATGGTACTAGCCATTTCTTGCAAAGATATGTTCTTCTTTTCAACAACCCCATTTTGTTAAGGAGTTCTAGTAGAAGAGAAATTGTGAGAAATATCATTTTCATTACAAAAGTTTTCAAAAACATGATTTTCAAATTCACTACCATGATCAAATCAGATGGATGAAATTCAAAAACTTTTTTCATTTTGAACTCTTTTTGAAAATACTTTGAAGGCCTCACAAGCTTCATCCTTATGGACTAAGAATATAACCTATGTGAATTTAGAAAAGTCATCCATTATGACCATACGATATTTCTTACTACATAGACTGGTAGTTCTAGTTGATCCAAAAAAATCAAGATGAAAAAGCTCAAGTGGTCTAGTAGTTGACACTACATTCTTACTATGGAAAAAACTCTTGGTCTGTTTATGCCTTTGGTAGAACTCACAAATTAAGTCATTGTCAAAGGTGATCTTGGGTAAACTTTTAACAAGCTCTTTCTGAGAAACCTCAAAGATGAATCTCATATAAGCAGGACCAAGTTGCTTATGCCACATCCACTTCTCATCCACAAAGGATGCTAAGCATTTTGCATTCTAATAACACTTCTGATAGTGTGATTTAAGCCACAATTGCATCAGAAGCAATCTTTACTTTAGGTACCCACATCTTTTTGGATCCTTTTTGTAATATTTGCTTAGATATAAAATTTCAGTGCTTTAATATTAATATAAAGAATCAAAATTTTAAAATAATTATAGAAAATCCATATTAATAATTTTTCTTGCCAGTTCAACCCTAAATTAGGTTAATAGACACTATGAAAATTATTGGAATTTTTCTAGGTAATTAAGAAGTTATTAATTGAATTATTTGTACCCAGAACTCAATAATAATTTAGAAAAAATAGGAATAATTTTTGAAAAATCATGAAAATTTTATCAAGGTTAATTAGGGTTATATTAGCTTAAAAAATAAAAATCAGAATTTTTAAAGCTTGTTTGAATTTTCTGTGATTTTCAGTTGTTAATTAGCAAATTGTAGGATTAAGAAAAATAATTTAAAAATAGGCAAATGATTGAAAAAAATTCTAAAAAGTTTAGAGGCATGCTTAGAATAATTAGAAGGACCAAATATAATTTTTTGGATAATTAAAAATTAGGGCGTGTTAATTAACTAAATTCAACTTAGTTATCACAAGTTAAATGCTTAAAATTATAAGAAAAATGGCTAAATAAAATATGAGAGACATATATACAGAAAAATTGTCATCCATTGGTCTAAGACACTTGTTCAAACCAGCCTTAAACTTGGTGACCAAGTTTGAAAGAAAATAATTAAAAAGTACCGTTGAATAGTGTATTTGTTGAATGTGTATATGTGTGTGATAAGAGCCACACTCTCCCCCTCAGCAGAAGAACCCACAAAGGCAATAGAGGAAAGGAGAAGAAGTGAGTGTGTTTGTGTGTGTAAGTGACCACATGGTCCTTCTTCTTTATCTTTAGGAAGAAGGAAAAATTTAGTGAGCTAAAACACTTGAGTGATCTTGTGTTCTTTTCACCTTCTTGCTTCTCTTCCGAGTTAATCATCATCATCACCATCCCTACACCATTTCGTGCTCCCTTTTCATCATTCAAGGTAAGGGGTTTTCTTTTTTTTTTAATTCTCCCAAGGACCTTATAATTTTGGTTGATTCTAATCCTTGCCTTGTTGATGTTGGTTTGGATTAATTTTGGGCTCAACTCATTCTATTGTGACTACTGCTGGAGTTGGCTTTTTGGAGGAGGCTTGGGTGTTTTTGTGTTATATTTGAGAGTGTGAAATGATGTAAATTTGGTGAGGAGATGTGTGGTGAGGAGGAGTGTTGTTTTGTAAGGTTATAAGGGGTTATTTGGGGGTAGTCTCATGGTGAGACTAAACTATCATTGTTAAGGATAGGATTTTACGTTTTTATGCTTGTTGATCTTGCTTGCATGATTCCTTATATTCTGCCTTTAGTATGTGTATGGATGAAAATGCTTGGTTTGTGTGTGTTTGATGGTGATTATGTGTTTATTGCTTAATCATTTGATAAAGTGTGCTACTAGAACTTAACATGTTTCTCTGAACTACTATGATTGAGCAAATTTTTCACCCTATTAGATCTCGTTATTTTGACCTGGAAATTTTATATGTTGAAGATAATTTTTTATGAAGGTTTGCTATTTTTAAAAAGTTCAGGATAGAACTGCCCTATTATTGAACATGTGATGGATTTCTGGAAACATTGAAATTTCCCATTTTCTTTAATATAGTAATTCTACGAATTTCAACTCAAATTTTTATATCATGTAAAAACGTGAACTTGACCCATCCGGGTTGTAAAATTTTATTTCCACATCTATTCTTAAGAAGTTAAGCCCAAATTTATCTAGAATACTCTTAACATCTCAAGGGACCAACTGAGAAATTTTTATGAATTTTGGAGATAATTTACTATTTTAATTATATTTATTTTCTGGGTTGTTTGTTGTATGGGCTTCCTGTTTTTTCTACCCAAAATGTGAAGATTTATATGTTTTGCTAAGTTTGACCCAAGAAAGCATTATAAGCCCATGGAACATGATTTTAGGGTAAAAGTGACACATAATGAATGAAATATTAAGAGCCTAATTGGCAATGAATGGAATAAACTAAGTAAGTCATAACACTTGGCCCAATTGCTCATGAAAGCTAAATCAATATACTACTTCACAATGTCTTGTTTTGTTTTGACTATGGGCTTGTATGTGCAATATATGCTCCGCATGGACATCCATGATCACATGTGTGTTATAATGCATGCGAAACAATTTCTATATAATGTGTGCAAGCATAAGTTATTAATGCATGAGCATATTTGTGAAATGCATAACATTAAAGATCTCAAGGCATAGCATAGTGAATATGTGTATCATCCATGAATAAATAAAGTTTTATGAAAGTATGGTGGATGTCTTGGCCCCACCTCGTAGTGGATTAGTGGGACATTTACCGCTCTATTTGGAGTGGATAGTTTAGCTTGGGCATGGGGCTAGTGCCCATGGTTTTGATCTGGGATCAAGGGACACCCTCGTAGAGAGCTCTCGGCAGATCGTGGCAGGAAATGAGATAAGGCTATCGGCTTCCTGACTCGAGTGCCGAGCTTGGTCAAATTACAATAAAACCGAGTTACACTACTTTGCGATAAAGGGTGTAATCCGGGTCGTCTCACCTAGATGACAATGTTATATGATTAGAAATTCATGGGGGGGTTGTTTATCAAATAAAAATATAGCTAATTAAAATGGAAATGAATAGAAATTGAAACTCTAATCCAAGAATCAAAGGAATAACCACAAACACTCAATCATTGAATTCTAGAAATAACTCAGCAAACAGAATCAATGATTAACATTGAATTTGAATGAAACCTCAATTCAAACTCAGCATTCACATCAAAACCTTCATGCATTTGATTAATACAATTTCAATTAAAATTCAGAAACCTCTAGAATCTAAGTGAATTCTGTTAATTTCATATGCCAATGCAGTTAATCATAGAATTCAAACCTGAAACTCTAATTCATGTTCTTTCCACAATCTGATTACATATATCTACCGAATATTATGCAACGAATCAAATTTCAACCATCCATTCAGAATGAAGAACTCCAATTCAAACGAGATTGAAATAAGAGAAGAAGGAATAGATGAAACCGATTGTATGCCGAGTCTGATTAAACCAATTCTCAAGAGTGTTGTTGTTGTTTCTTTAATCCGTGTATCAAATGTAAGTTCAAGCCTCCATGAATGGAGGAAGACAAATTGGCAAGGTGGGGGGGGCGTGAGAGAAGAGAGGAAGAAGAAGAAAAACCGAAAAAAAATTCTCTATCCAAAAAAAATCTCTCCCCTCTTACATGTTCTGGCCCCTTTCTAATTTAGCCAGCCAAAATAGAATCAAAATGTCTCCTAATCAATTTGTAACAGTTATTTCATTAATCCCCATCTCTCCTAGATGAATTTGGACATCTTATTTGCTAAATTCTGAATTCTAGAGAGAAAATTATGCTAAAAACACTAAATTCAACTTTCCAATACAACTAGTAATGTTTTCCATGGTTTTGGCCAGGAATATGCAACCGTTTGGATTTGTATTCTGAAGAAGAATTGTAGCCTTGGATGTTAGATTCAAAATGCCACTAGAATGGGCTTAATTGGGCTACTATGGACCAAGATATGGTCCAAATACTGCACCCAATTCAGAAACTGCGAGTGCATCTCTTCAGTTCACTTCTAGGCCCAGTTTCAGCTTCTTATCATCAGAATTGGCCTTTGACCTCTTCATAGGAATTGTGGGCCTATCTCTCAGCTTTCCTGTAAATTAAGAATCACAATAAAATGAGCTCCATAACTCAAGATATGCCCAAAAAACCAAAATAGGGTTAGAATTAGCTTAATGCTGAAAAAACTAAATCTAGCCTAACCAAAACCCAATAAAACGCAAAATGGCCCAAATTAATCATATTAAGCACAAAAGAAGATTAATGAACTAAACATGAGAGAAAATAAATATATAAAAATCCAATTAATCACTTCCCTCCGACTTATCAATGAGAATGAAAAATGATAGGAAAAGATAAGCAAAAGAGTAACAAGGAAAAAAAATGTCTCACGCATAACATTCATATTTCTCATTTTACTATATGTCATTGCATATTATTTTAACCTATACATACCTGAACTACCATCTACTTATTTATCTATTTATTGATTGCCTATCTAGCTACTTATTGTCCGTTACTTATTTACTATCCATGTATCCATTGGCTATTGGTTTATCTGCTGCAATTATGTGATATATTATTTTACTTGAACTTGCCTGTACAAACCTGGGAGTTTTTGGGTGCCCAGCAAACCCCTGGAAGCACCACCCCCTACTGAGTTTCAATTCTCATTATATATTTCCTTGGTGCTTTCAGATGGCTTGCATCATGATCATACTGGAGATGGAGGTGACCATTGTGATTGACCCACTCACGAGTCACGCAGTCCTCGTGTTACAGGACATCCGTCCCTTATTCTACCTCATCACGTGATGTAGATCTCTGTATGTTGATAGTTTTGTCTCCGCTTGATGGATAAACAGATCTCTCTGTTGTCCATTGATCTGTGTATGGATCAAGCGGAGTAGCCTTTATTTTGTTGGATGACTGTACACGTATTTGACATCCTAGGCTTTAGACTTTACTTTTGGATGACTGTATATAGATATGACCCTCGGGGGATGACCTGTAGACTACTAAACTTACTGTTATATTATGCACGATGAGGTTATTCAATATATTATATGTTGCTTTCGACTAGTATGTGTACTTAAAAAGCCAGTTTAGATAGTGGTAATTATTTAATCGACAAGAATGGTAATAAAAGAAAAAATAATAATAATAAATTAAATTTCATAAGGAGACATGTGACACATGCTAGTTTAGTTATTAATTATAATAGAAAGGATTAGATTAATAATTAACTAGTAGGGTGTTATACTTTTGGGTTAATAGCCTTTTTGGGTTTTTTCACCTTCTGTCTCTTTAATTTTCTTCTTGAAAAGCATTTTTCAAAAGAATTTCCCTTCTTAAAATAGTAAATGCAAGTGGCAACTTTGCTTTAAGGATTTTTGGATAATTTCTTGCTCCTTCTCATATCCAAGTCTCGTCTTGTCAAAATATGGCCTTTGACTACCAAGCATCAAATCTTTGGAGCCATTTACCATCTTCTCAAGATTTGATTTGAGAAGCTTGAGTATTTTCTGAAGCTCAAAAACATCAGAAGATATGTTCTAAGTATATTCAAAAGCTTTAGTTTTCAAGGCACTCACATCCTTATGGAGAAAGGTGTTTTCTTTTATAAGCTCAATTTTTTTGTACCCTGGCTTCTCTCTCTCAGTCTTAAGATTTTCAAATTCAAGGGACAACTTTTGAAAACTTTTCTTTAAAGAAGCATAATGAGAAGCAAGTGTTTGAGAATCATTGAAAAGCTCATCATAAGCATTTTGAAGACTATCATAAGAAAGTTCAGGTTTAGAATCTATTACCTCTCTTTGTATCAGAGACTATATCAGCCATAAAGCAAAGATTTCCTTTTCCTCTTGAGATTCTGCACCCTCTTACTCCTCATCCAAATCCTCCCATGTTGCTATCATGGATTTTTTCTTAGGTGCCTTCTTCTTAGAGTTCTTCTTCAACTTTGGACATGTTGATCTTAAATGTCTAGTCTCCTTGCACTTGAAGTAGATGATTTCACTCTCCTTGACATTTCCTTTTTGGTCCTTTTTGGGGACAAATCCTTTCTGTTTTTTCCTTCTAACCCAAGTCTTGGAGATCCTTTTTGCTAGATGAGCAATTTCATTCTTTTCTTCATCAGAAAGTTCTTTTTCTTCCGATGATGATGAAGAATCTTCTATAGCCTTCATAACCTTAGAAGAACTAGATCTTCTGTGAGTGCATTTTAAGGTAATAGACTTGCCTCTTTTGTTGGTTTCCTTAGAAGCTTTGTTCAGTTCTTCTCATGAGTCTTTAGAGACCCAATGAGAGCATCAATGCTGAGCACATTCAAGTCCTTGGCTTCTTGAATGGCTATCACTTTGGGGTGCCAAGCCTTGGATAGGCTTCTTAGGATTTTTCTCACTATTTCAAAATTGGTATATCTTTTGCCTAATGCCTTCAACTAATTAATGATATGAATAAATCTAGTTGTCATTTCATCAATATTTTCATGCTCTAGCATCTTGAACATTTCATATTGATGCACCAACATACTAATCTTGATTTCTTTAACTTGATCAGTTCCTTCATGAATAGCTTGAAGTCTGTCCCAGATATCTTTGGTAGAGTCACACGAAATAATCTTTCATATTCACTCTTGCTCAAAGCACATGTAAGAAGGCATTTTGCCTTCGCATTCATTTGCACCCTCGCTTTGTGCTGGTCAGTCCATAGATTTTGGTGACCATGACTGGTGGGGCCTAATTTGGATTAGCAACCACATGAGGCACAAGCTGATCAATGGTTGGAACATAGTCTCCATTTTCAATGATCTCCCACATGTCTATGCTAGTAGACTTAAAGAAAAGTCTCATTCTATCCTTCCAACATGGATAATCTTCTCCATTGAAGTATGGAAGATGGTTGATAGAATGACCTTCAGCAATATGATTAATCTATTGTGCCATTTCTTAGGATCTTTAACCTCTGCAACTGTTTGGAAGCTCAACCGCAAAGGTCGAGCTTTGATGCCAATTGAAGTCGAAAGTAGCATGAAAAGGGGGGTTGAATCATGCTTTTAAAAATTTTGAGTTCCTAAATCTGTAAAAAACTTTCTCAAGTCTTTGGACTTGGAATATTGAAGCATTTTGAGTTAGAAATAGAAGTTATTATTTTCAAAATAACACAAATAAACTAGGCTCACAGGTAAATACACAAAAATATAAGAACTGTAAAGAGTGATAAGAATATAAGATCACACAAAGAGGTTTTTATACCGGTTTGGCCAAACCACTTGCCTACATCTAGTCCCAACAAATTAGTTGAGATTTTATAAACTTGAGTATTCTTTGCCCAAGCTTTTCCAAGCTTCTACAACTGAGTAGCTCTTCCTAGCATCTCCAAGCTAACCAAATGAGTAGTATTTTCTCCTAGTTTCTCCAAGCTCATAGTGACCACTATCAAGTCAAGTTACAATAATGAGTTAAAAAGGTTTGTGTTGAACAACACTCACAGTAAATCACCCAAAGGTGTATGAAACAATCAAGTTCAATGTGTAGTAACTTGTCAATAATCTCACCGAGATAGTTTTAACTAATACAAAGCAGATGAGAAGATTTTCTTAACTAGAAGTTACAATGAGCAACTTTCTAGATGTATAGAAGGTTGAGAAAGAAGAAAGCTTGATAGGTATTCAAATGCACAAAGTTCTAACCACTTCTTCATCATCTTCCAGGTTTATATAGGCTTCAAAATCTAGCTTTGAGACCTCAGACCTTGAGCCCTAAGCTTTTCAATCCACTGGTCTAAGACTGGAGAGAAAAGGGGATTACTTTCTTTCTCAACAAGTAAGTACGCCACTAGAAAAGAAAACTAGTTGTTTGGGTCCACCAGCTTTCTAAAGTTGTTAATGCTTCTTTTAGATCTTGTCATTTCAAGTTTGACTTTTAGGAATGATCCATGAAACATGTAGAGTAAGCTTTGAGAGTGAGGTACTTCATGAAGTTCAACTTTTTGGAGATCACCCTTCTGGTCAAAGTTTTCTAGACGGCTCATCTTTCTGAAGTACTCGGGATCCTTTTGATGGCTTGGTATCCTTCTGATGACATGAATACATCCTTCTGATCTTTCTGATATGCTTTCTTGAGAGAGAAATTTTAGAAAAGTTCTTTTCTTTGGATTATATATTCAAGATATATAAGAACTTTAAAATTCATATGATTCCGATCTCATCATCATGCGTATGTTGTGATCTAGTGCAAATGAGAACAAACACTTGAACAAACCATTAGTGTACATAAAAGGTTTTATTAAGAATTGATTTGTTATTCATCAAAACTCTTAGCTCAATATAGCTCACACCACTTAGTGGCTTCTAAAGGGTATTGGAGCTTACAGATATGGCACAAAAAACTTGGTCATACTCTCATGAGATTAATCTTTAAAATTTCTCAAAAGGAGCTTGTTAAAGGTTTACCCAAAATCAATTTTGACAATTACTCAACTTGTGAGTTCTGCCAAAGGGGTAAACAAAACAAAAGTTCTTTCCACAACAAAAATGAAGTTTCTATTAAATCCACTTGAGCTTTTACATCTTGATCTCTTTGGACCAACTAGAACTGCCAATTTAGGTGGTAAGTAATATGGTTTAGTCATAGTGAATGACTTTTCTAGATTTACATGGGTTATATTCCTTGTCCATAAGAATGAAGCTTGTGAGGCTTTCAAAGTGTTTTCAAAAGGGTTCAAAATGAAAAAGACTTTTGTATCTCATGCATCATATCTGATCATAGTGGTGAGTTTGAAAATCATGTTTTTGAAAGTTTTTGTAATGAAAATGGCATTTCTCACAATTTTTCCTCTCCTAGAACTCTTCAACAAAATGGGGTTGTTGAAAGAAAGAATAGATCTTTGCAAAAAATGGCTAGAACTATGCTTTTAGAAAGTAATTTGTCAAAAGGTTTTTGGACAAAAGCAGTTAACACTGCTTGCTATATTTAAAATCAGGTTTTTCTAAGGCCAATACTCAAGAGGACCCCCTATGAATTATGGAAGGAAAGAAAACATAATGTAACGTCTGATTTCCAACTTCCGACCTCATTAGTATTCACGATTTCTGACCTTATGTAAGTATGTACGAATTCCGACCTCATCGGTAATAAATTCCCGATTTCCGATTTCATTAGCTAAAATGGAGTGGCTGATGCTTCCGATTTCCGATCCTAAGATTTCTGACTTAACACGAAATCCGACATCCGATTTGATCTCAACTAGAAATGGACGCAAGATCAGATCTCTGAATTGGTCCCTAAGTTCGACTCAAAATTTAACGAGTTCCGATCTCGAGTTTAATACCAAGAGCTTTCATTTCTCTATTTTCTCGAGTTCCGAGATCGAGTTTGGAGTGCCGAGGTCCTATAAGTCCCGATTTCCTGGTACACGGATTAATGTTTTGAATTTCGATCTCCGGTGCTCTGCTTAGAATCGATTTGAGTTTACCTAATTTTCCGACTTCCGAATTTAAGTGCTTGGCTTCACATCCGACTTTGCTTTCAAGTTTTGAGTAAACAAGACAATATTTCTGAGTTCCAATTTCATCTCCAACATGTGCACGAGTTCCGACTTTAAAAAGAGTACGAGTTCCGATGTCATTTTCAGAACATACTGGAAGCGAGTCCCACTTTTAGGCGACGTGGAGAGCAATTCTATCACAAAAAAGGGGGACGACGTGGAGAGCATTTTGGTCACAAAAAGAGGGAAAGGTTGGCTGAAATTCAGCCTTGTGTTTTGAGGCTAATCAAAACCTTCCAAGTTAACTACCACTCATGCCTATATAACACACTCTCCTCCTCTCATTCAGACCCCCTTCTACGTAACTTCTTCCTCACTTCAACTCTCTTTTCTCTTCTCTACTCACCTGCTCCATCCAACCTTCAAGTTCAAATAAGCACCATTCCCAAACTCAAGCTTAATAACAAGAGGTAGAGGTTTTCTTCTTGGTTGATTTTCTGACTCTTGGATGATTGGTAGTGATTTAATTCCTTAATTTTGACATGTTGCTTAACTGATTACGATGAATTATAGTTGGTTTATTGGCTGTTTGTGAGATTAAAATTGAATTGGAAACAAAAAAAAGGATGAAGATAGGAAGAGTTGAGAGGCTGGAAAACTCAAAACCCTCGGCAGTTTGTACGGTGGAGTGTACGGCTCTGCCTCCCTCTGTTCAAAATTAATGAAACCATTTTTATGTAAAACTAGACATCTAGGCTTTCTACACATATATCATATAAGACCATTGGAGTAATATTGAGAGAGATATGAATTTTTGAAGTTTGACTTAGGAATTAGGACACTCACCCGGGCAGTATAGGTTGAAAAGGGTGTAACTCACCGTATACAACTCCAAATTGAGTGAAATTAATCTTGTTGGAAAGCTTACACATAGGAGAACATCATCCAGAGAAATTCCAAGTTTGTTATCATCTCAGTTGTTCCCAGTGATTTGAAGAAGTTACTCTATATCTAAACCAAGCCAAAACAGGGCAGTTTAGGAAGGTTAAGTTTTGGGGCTTATAACTCGAGCCCTACTAAGGAAAATGAAATGGAACTTTTTGCATATGAAAGTTTGTCATGTTATCTTTGATAAGTGACCAATTTTGTATAATTTGAATCAGTTTTCGATTTTTAGTGGATTTTTACTTTTAGGTGTCTGATTCTGGCCAGCCACTGGGCAGGCCGGGATAAAAGCTAAATATCTTGAGCTATAGATATCAGAATTAGATGGGATTAAAGAGGTTAGAAAGCAGACACATAACACTTTAACATACCCAAATTTGAGGTCCAAATGAGTTAAATAGATATTATGGCTTGATTTAGAAGAACCCGGTTGGCTGACTATGCTGAGGCAGAAACTTTGCCTTAATGAGATTATTGTTATTATGAGTTTCATGTTGAAGTATGTGTGCAATATTGTGATCTTTGTGATAAATTGGTGTTCTGGTATGCTGGCACTATTTATGGGGAAGCGAACACGTTCTGTTATGCTGCCGAAATTTCGGTAGAATCCATGTATAAGTTATGAATTGCATGTTAATGCATGTGCAATCTCCAGAAAGCTATGAAAGTTATGATAAGAATTTTATGTTACTATGAAAGTTCCATGCTACTTGGGCCAGCCTCGGATAAGAAGTTAAGGGGAATAGATCGGTGGGAAGTCGGGGAAAGTAAACCCGGCATTCCTGTATAGGAACAAGCTTGATCCTGAGAAGCAAACTATTACCCAAGAGTCTAAATGGCCAAGAACTCCCAGGGGACCAAGAGATAGAAAAATGATGAAAAGAAATGAAAAAGTTTATGAAGGAAGGTTCAAGAATGAGTCTGCATGATTACATGAATGCATGAATACATGGAATAGTTATGTCAAGATGTTTACAGTTGTCTCTTATGTTTGTTTACTGCTGTTTATTTATTTATTCTGTTTATCATTCTATACATCAAGTATTAGTAATCTATTTTGTTTCTTGTGCCGTCTAAAGTAAAACTGAACCTTCCCTCGGACCAAACATTTTCTTGAACTCATTAAAATGGATATTTCAGTTTGAACACATGTTTTTAAGATTAAATAGAAACCGAGGGAACTGAGAATGTATGTGACGTCAGATAACCCCTATGCACAAACCCTGCTGAGAATTTTTTTTAAATTCTCACCTCGTTCTGTATTTTCCGCATCATTCTCAGACGCTGGCGATGGGCTCCACAGCTACCCTCATCATTGAGATTCCAGACCTGCAGCTTCACCAAGACCTCGAGTGGGACATCGCTGTACCTAGTTGACTTCCGCCATTTCTGTCTCTACTTTTTAACAATAGGAATTTTATTGTCCCTTTACTTCACTCTGCTTTTGATATGTATATTTATAAACTGAAGCTTTGGCTTCCAACTTATATTTGTATATATATATACAACTAATGACATTTCTATACTAATCACGTTTATTATATAGAACGCCCTATTTCGTAAATATATTCGTCAATCATATACATATAGATCAGAATATAAAACAAGGAATACAACTTTAGACAGTAGACTAATACGGTAACGCAACCTATCCAATTTCATGCTATGATTTAAGCATAACATTAAGTTGGTAGGGTGTTACACCTAACATATCTTATTTCCATGTATTCGGCTTAGAATGTTTTATCCTCAATACAAAGGACGAGCTGTCAAAGTTTGATCCTAAATTTGATCCTAGAGTATTCCTTGGATGTTCTTTTGTCTCTAAAGCTTCTAGGGTACACAACAAGAGAACTCAATTTGTGGTGGAGACAATACACATCACCTTTAATGAAAGGAAAAAGGATTTGGACTAGAATATTCATGACCTAGAAAAAGACCTAGAGGATTTGTCTTTGAATGATAGATCACAAAATGAAAACTCCCTTCAGATAACCACAATAGATGATAATCCTAAGCTTTCCATGCCACATCATGTCCAATAACTTTCTCGAAGACTCTGGAGCATCCCCTATGAGGAGGAGGAGATACAATAATGCAAGAGACTTAAGAGCTATATACCAAAATTAAGTCATTAGTGAACCTTCTAAAGGAGTCAAAACCATATATTCATTCAAAATAGAATGAAACATGGCTTTGATTTCTGAAATACAACTAGAATCTGTTGATGAAGCTCTTTAAGATCAAAATTGGATAAAAGTTATGTAAGAAGAGCTCAACTTGAAAAGAGCAAAGTCTAGACTTTGGTTCCTAATACGAGCTCCGAAGGGCAAATTGGGGATCTTGTCGTGGTCGTAGGTCCTATCACAAGAGAAAGAGCTTGTTGGTGATAACTTGAAGAAAACCAATCCAAGAGGTTGTTTCTACCATGTTGGTGATGACTTGAAGAGCAAGCAACCATGATGAGCTCAACAAATCAAGACCAAATCTTGATTAATTAGTTAGATTATTTCTGAATTGGAGATTACTTGGAGAGCAAGCAATTATGTAGGGTGCTGCATATCTGGAGCAAATCAGATTTGATTGATTGATTTGATTCTGATTGGAGTGCAACAAATCATAAGCTGATCTAAATTGACTGATTGAATTTAGTTTAGAGTTGGTTGATAGATTCAAATCTGATCCATATCCTTAAAGGATCAAATCAGAATTGTTAGGAATGAATCTTGTTATTTAGGATTAGATCTTTTTTAATTTCAAATCAAATTTTTTAGATAGGATTAAATAATTTTTGTTTTTATCAATTTTAGGATTTCTGTATAAATAGTCAATTTGGCATATAGATAATTCATAGTTTATCATAGTTTTTACTATCAATACAATTGTGAGGTTTTCCTCATTTTAGTTCTATGTGATCTAGGTTTTTAAGGAAAGGTTCTTTGAAGGTCTAAGGAAAATTCCTTTCTAGTGATCTAGGTTGCTAAGAGCAAGTGACCTAAGCTGCTAAGAACAAGTTTTTTAGAGGTCTAATAGGAAACCTTATCTTTACTATCCTTTGTTTCTATTTTAATTTTTGCTGTGCTAGTTTTTACATTTCTTCGTTATTTCATTTTATCATTTTGTATTAGAGCGGAAATTAAAGGGAAGAACATTTCCTTTCTTTCTTTCCATACTAGACCTTCAAAGAACCTGTCCTTGACAACCTACATCAAAGCAAAGAAAATTCTAGATCACACAGAATCAAAATGAGGAAAATCTCACAATTGTATTGATAGTAAAAAGTATGATAAACTATGAATTGTCTATAGGCCAAATTTCTTATTTATACATAAATCCTAAAATCAATAAAAACGGAAATTATTTAATCCTATCTAAAATATTTGACTTGAAACTGAAATTAAAAAGATCTAATCCTAAATAACAAGATTCATTCCTAACAATTTTGATTTGATCCTTTAAGGATATGTATCAGATACGAATCAATCAACTAAATCCAAACTAAATCCAATCAATCAATTTAGATCAGCTTTTGATTTGTTGCACTCCAATCAGAATCAAATCAGCCAATCATATCTGATTTGCTCCAAATATGTAGCACCTCACATAATTACTTGCTCTCCAAGTAATCTCCAATTCGAAAATAATCTAACTAATTAATCAAGAGTTGCTCTTGATTTGTTAAGCTTCTCATCGTTGCTTACTCTCCAAGTCATTACCCGTAACGTCCTCCTCTGTACAGTACTATGCTTAAGTCATAGTACCACACTCTAAAGTTGTTACTGTTACTGTTACCTGAGCGGACACCACACTCTAGAGTTGTTACTATTACCTGAATGGACCTTATCTGACAGCAACTTCAACCGTCTTTGAAACTTCTCAAATTATCTGGAGATAACACGAAAATAGAAGTGAGCATTTTAAATTCTCAGTAGGATTCACTAAGAAATTTCATATCGTGTCATCATTATTATCTCCAGCTACTTTGATTTATTATGAAAAAGGTGGACATGTTATATAAACTGTTTAATTTTATAGTCCGAAAATATATTGTTTGAAGCAGAGTCCATTTTATTCATACACTTGTCATTTGGGTGAGCCAATACAAAATCAATTCATGAATTATACTATGAATAATAACTGAAACGTATTAAAATATAATAACACCAATATACTGAAAACATAAAATCTGCACATGCCTTTACTTGTACTTGAATTTATGCAGATACACATAATTTTCTTTTCCTCCTTTATCTTCCTTTACTTGTTATATATATTCCAGAGTACGATCACCATGTCATACACCGTAGGGGTGTGATCACCATGTCATACTCCTTAGGAATATGTTCATCCTGCCATGTCCCAGAGTATGATCGCCATGTCATACTCCATCGAGGTGTGATCGCCATGTCATATTCCTTAGGGTATGGGATCATTATGCCACATTTCAGAGTATGATCGCCTTGTCATACCCCATCAGAGCGTGATTGCCATGTCATGTTCTTTTGGAATATGAACTCATCATCATATCTTTCGTCATAGAATCTTTATTATAGCTTTCATCATGATCATGAATGCATATGTAAGTGTATTTCATAACCTATGCATAGGCTTTGCCGAAATTTTGGCAGCATGACAGATCAAGTCCACTTTCCCGTGAAGTGATGAGGACACAAAGGCCCAAGCCCAAGTCCAGACTCAAGCCCAAAAAGAAGCCCAAGATCCAATGCAAGGCCTAGGAGGACCCATGACAAGAGCTAGAGCAAAGAAGGCCCAAGAAGCTGTCAAACATGTGATTATCTCCTTGTTGGAAGCCCAAACACAATTTGAAGCCCAATATCCAAATGAAGTCCAACACATGAATCTGAGGATTTACACATGCATAGCCCACTTGGGATGAGAAGAAAAGGGCCCAAAGAGTCAATCTGAATTAGCAAGACTTTAGTTGTTTATTTTATTTTCCTATTGTTATGCTGTGACAAAAAAAAGGAAATACAAATTATCTGTAGTAGGAATAGAACCCAAGCACTTGAGGCTGAATATGTCTCCTCAACCACTGGAACATATTAGTAATGCTTATGCTAAGGGGTTTTTCTTTTAGTTTTGTTAAGTCTTAGGGGCAAACACTTAAACTGATTTGTATTAAAACATTTGGAGATCAATAGACAGCAGAAGACGTATGTTTCAGAATTTGTGAGTTTTTCTCTGCTAGGGTTTTTCCTTGCATCATTGATCTTATCAAGAATCCTCCAATTCTTGTGGCGATCCTTCTTGGCTTATCAAACTAGGTTTGTGGCGCCATTGTTTTCTGGTTTCTTTTTCATCAATTTCGCGTCAATTTTCCAGAATTCGTCTCAATTATCTCTTGCTCATATCTCGAGTTATACATACTGTTTTTCGGTGATTCTTGGGTCTAAATTGTGTTTCAGAACGTGAACGTTCACCTCGTTTTTGAATTACTCAATTCTGAGGTCTGTAGAGTGAGATACGAAACCTTTTTAACAAGACGTGTGGAGCCCCATTTTCTCAAGCAAGAAACTTGTTTTTGATTTGATCATATTTCTTGTGTCCAAGTCCTAGATAGATCCTAATTCAAGAGGCTTATGGTAAAAACTCATCATTTGGTATCAGAGCTAGTCACTAGGGCTAGTTGTGGAAGTGAATTCAGAGGAAAAAGGGGCTGTTTGGGTGATCACAGAAATTTGATTGCTTGAAGGCTGCAAGGAGGCATTACATTGGCTGGCAAGTAGGTACTCATAAAACCCTAATTTTAATTGCTTGTTTGAAGCCTAATTTGAAGGAATTCAAATTCTGAATTGGAGTTGTTTGGAGGTTAATTTGGTGTTGAAATTTACATCAAGTGTGGCTGGGATTTGTTGAGCACTGTTAGTGATTTGAAGGATAAAATTCTGCATTCATATTTAAAAAAAAAAGGGAAAAGAAGGAAAACAGAATTGAAGTTAAAAAAAAAAAAAAAAAAGGAGTAAAGTGGAAGTGGCTGAAGTTGACATGGGAAACTTGAATTGGTAAAAAAAATAAAGAAATTGAGTTCTTGAGCTATCTTGAAATTCTGGATTTAGAGGGCTTGGAATTTCTTTAACTAAGTTTCTTTGATCTATTTCTTGTTTCTAAGTTGATATCCTTATTCCTTTGGTTGTTAATTTTTTGTTTGTAGTAATTTGTGTTCCTTTGTTCTTCTTAGTTGAAGTTTATACCTTTGCTATCTTAAACTTGTGAGTTTGTTTTCTTGTCATTTTCTTAAGTTGTGCCTTGTGTCTTGTCTCATATTTGTTTTCCATAGAGTCCGTGTTGATCTTTCTTGTCTTGTGTTTGCTGCCCTTAAGTGATTCTTGATAATTGATTGTTTGATCTAGTAAGAACCTTAAGCTAGAGGAAGAGTGGAAAAAGGCAAGAGAGTTACATTACATAAAAGCCAATTTTGAGTGCAACAAACACGAGTGATACATCTTTAAGAGTGTAAACACGTGAGACGTGCGGTGAGGTCCTATTGCTTTCACTGTTGTTTTCTTTTTACTTGAATTATGGCAGGAGCAGGTGGTGATGGCAACCCTCATCCTGAGGGAAACAACAGATTGTTAGTGGAGGCTATTACAGCTCAAATGGAAAGGATGATGAGGGAGCATACAGAGGAGTTATATGAGAGAATTGACCGGCTAGAAAATCAAGGACATCATGATGATGAGGGAGGTAGAAGGAGGCTTACTGGAAGGAGGAGAGAAAATGAGGAAGAACCAAGAGGAAACCGAGATGAGGGAGTAAGAGTTACCACTCCACCATTTAGGGGTAAAAG
Organism: Pterocarpus macrocarpus; assembly: GCA_031439585.1. Classification (NCBI taxonomy): domain Eukaryota; kingdom Viridiplantae; phylum Streptophyta; class Magnoliopsida; order Fabales; family Fabaceae; genus Pterocarpus; species Pterocarpus macrocarpus. Next base: position 19,698,230 of record CM062513.1, on the reverse strand, counting down.
TGATCCTGAAGCTTATGTAGAGTGGGAGATGAAGGTAGAACAAATTTTTTCTTGTCATACCCTGTAGAAGAGACGAAAATTAAATTGGCTACCTTAGAGTTCACAGATTATGCCTTGGTGTGGTGGGATCAATTTCAAAAGGAAAGAAGGAGGTATGGAGAGCCTATGTTGCAAACTTGGGAGGAGTTGAAAAGAGTCTTGAGAAGGAGATATGTGCCATCTCATTACCACAGGGAGTTACATAATAGGCTACAAAGACTTACCCAAGGTAATAGGAGTGTGGATGAGTATTATAAGGAGCTAGAGATAGCCATGATCCGAGCCAATGTTGAGGAGGAAAGGGAGTCTACTATGGCAAGGTTTCTTAATGGGTTGAATGAAGAAATAAGGGATGTGGTGGAGCTTCAAAATTATGTTGAGATTGAGGACCTAGTTCATCAAGCCATGAAAGTGGAGCAACAATTAAAAAGAAAAAGTGTGAGGAAGAGTGCTTCAAACTATGATAACTCTAGATGGAAGGAGAGGTTTAAGAAGGAGGGAACTTCATCTAGTAGGACCCCAAGGGCAGCATCACAACCAACCCAAAACAAGGGCAAAGAAGTGGCCAGCAAGTCTCGGTCTAGAGATATAAAGTGTTTTAAGTGTTTGGGTAGAGGACACATAGCTTCTGAGTGTCCTACTAAGAAAGTTATGGTGTTAAAAGATGATGGGGAAATCACAAGTGAGAGTTCTCATTCTGAACCATCTAGTGAGGAAGAGAGTGAGGAAGAGGAGGAGGTTCTTGAGGGAGATTTGTTCATTGTGAGGAGGATGCTAGGAGGGATAGCTAAAGAAGATGAGGGAAGCCAAAGAGAGAACATTTTCCATACTAGATGCCTTATCCAAGGGAAGTTGTGTTCTTTGATCATAGATGGAGGGAGTTGCACAAATGTGGCTAGTGCTAGGATGGTAACAAAGATGAATTTGGAGACCAAACCCCACCCTAGACCTTATAAGTTACAATGGTTAAGTGAACAAGGTGAGATGAAGGTGGATAAGCAAGTAGAAATTGAGTTTTCCATTGGAAGGTATGTGGATAAGATCATTTGTGATGTAGTTCCTATGGAGGCTAGTCATTTGTTGCTTGGGAGAACATGGCAATTTGATAAGAAAGCTCACCATGATGGACACACCAACAAGTACACCTTTGTCCATAATGACCGCAACGTCACTCTTGTTTCATTGTCTCCTAGAGAGGTTTGTGAGGATCAAAATACAATGAGAAAGAAAAGAGAGCAAGAGAGAAAAGAAAGAAAAGAAAATGAAAAAGAGGGTGAAAAGAGTGGCCGAGAGCTAAAAGAGAAAAAGAGAGAAAAGAAAGAGAGAAAAGAAAGTACAGAAAAGAAAGAGAGGAAAAATGCTCTGTTTGTGAAAAGTGGAGAGGTGAGGAGAGTCCTTTTGGCAAGAAAATCCATGTATATTCTATATAGTAAGGAAGTCACTTCACCTACTCATAATTCTATTTCTAACCTTGATCTGCCAAGTGGTGTTGAATCTATTTTGCAGGACTTTCAAGATGTATTTCCTGAAGAGATACCACCAGGACTTCCGCCATTGAGAGGCATTGAACATCAGATTGATTTGGTTCCAGGAGCTGTGTTGCCTAATAGGCCAACATATTGGAGTAATCCCCAGGAGACCCAGGAAATTCAAAGGCAAGTTGCTGACTTGATTAGCAAAGGTTGGGTTGAGGAGAGCTTGAGCCCTTGTGCTGTACCTATTATATTAGTGCCCAAAAAGGATGGAAGCTGGAGGATGTGTTCTGATTGCAGAGCCATCAACAACATCACCATCAAGTACAGACATCCCATTCCTGTGTTAGATGATCTTCTTGATGAGCTGTATGGTTCTTGTTATTTCTCTAAGATTGATTTGAAAAGTGGATATAATCAGATTAGGATTAGAGAAGGTGATGAGTGGAAAATAGCTTTTAAAACCAAGTATGGCTTGTATGAGTGGAAAGTAATGCCATTTGGTTTGACAAATGCCCCTAGTACCTTCATGAGATTGATGAACCATGTTTTGAGAGAGTTTTTAGGGAAATTTGTGGTTGTTTACTTTGATGATATTCTTGTATATAGTAAAAATTTGGATGAGCATTTGCATCATTTGAAATCTGTTTTGCATGTGCTTAGAAAAGAAAGATTGTATGCTAATTTGGAAAAGTGCACGTTTTGTAAGGACCATGTTGTGTTCTTAGGATTTGTGGTTAATTCTAGTGGAGTGCATGTAGATAAAGAGAAAATAAAAGCAATCCAAGAATGGCCAACTCCTAAAAGTGTGAGTGAGATAAGAAGTTTCCATGGGCTTGCTAGTTTCTATAGGAGGTTTGTTAAGGATTTTAGTACCATTGCTGCACCTCTAAATGAGCTAGTCAAGAAGCATGTGCAATTTAAATGGGGAGAGAAACAAGAGAAAGCATTTGCTGTCCTAAAAGAGAAATTAACACATGCACCCATACTTGCTTTGCCTAACTTTGCAAAATCCTTTGAATTGGAGTGTGATGCATCTGGGGTAGGCATAGGAGCTGTTTTAATGCAAGAAGGACATCCCATTGCATATTTTAGTGAAAAATTGAATGGGGCTGCCCTTAACTACCCTACATATGATAAGGAATTGTATGCTTTAGTTAGGGCTTTGCAAACTTGGCAACATTATCTTCTGCCTAAAGAATTTATCATTCATAGTGATCATGAATCCTTGAAGTATTTGAAAAGGCAGGGAAAGTTGAATAAAAGGCATGCTAAGTGGGTGGAATTCCTTGAACAATTCCCATATATGATCAAGCACAAGAAAGGTAAGTCCAATGTGGTAGCTGATGCTTTGTCACTTGTATGCTTTATTGTCTACTCTTGAAACTAAGTTTCTTGGTTTTGAGTACATTAAGGAATTATATGAGCATGATGCTGATTTTTCTCATATTTATCAAACATGTTCTCATACTGCATTTGATAGGTATTTTAAGCATGATGGTTATTTAATAAAGGATAAGAGACTTTGTGTGCCTAAGAGTTCAATTAGGGAAATGCTTGTTCAGGAGGCACATGAAGGGGGTTTAATGGGGCACTTTGGGGTGCAAAAGACATATGACATCTTGCATGACCATTTCTACTGGCCTCACATGAAGCATGATGTACATAAGTTGTGTGATAAATGTCTTGTTTGTAAAAAGGCTAAGTCTAAGGTCATGCCACACGATTTGTACACTCCATTGCCTATTCCTGAACACCCTTGGATTGATATTTCTATGGATTTTGTTTTAGGTTTGCCTCGGTCCAAGGGAGGAAAGGACTCAATTTTTGTGGTGGTTGATAGGTTTTCTAAAATGGCTCACTTTATACCTTGCAAGAAGGTGGATGATGCATGTCATGTAGCTGACTTATTCTTCAAAGAGGTGGTAAGATTACATGGTTTGCCTAGGAGTATTGTGAGTGATTGAGACTCTAAATTCCTTAGTCATTTTTGGAGGACCTTGTGGGAAAAAATTGGCACTAAACTTTTGTTTTTAACTACGTGCCATTCCCAAACTGATGGGCAAACAAAGGTGGTAAATAGAACTCTTTCTATTCTTCTTAGAGCTATTATTAAGAAAAATCTTAGAACTTGGGAAGAATGTTTGCCACATGTTGAGTTTGCTTATAATAGGGCAGTACATAGTACTACTCAGCTTTCACCATTTGAAATTATTTATGGTTTTAATCCTTTAACTCCTTTGAATTTATTGCCTTTACCTAATATTTCTCAATTGAAAGATAAGTCTGACCAGAAAAAAACAGATTATGTTAATAAGTTGCATGAGAAGATCAAGATCCAAATTGAGAAGAAAATGGAAGGGTATGCTAAACATGCAAACAAAGGAAGGAGGAAGGTAACTTTTGAACCAGGTGACTGGGTATGGGTACACTTCAGGAAGGAAAGATTTCCATCTCAACGGAAGTCTAAGCTGATGCCAAGGGGAGATGGACCTTTCCAAGTATTGGCCAAGATCAATGATAATGCCTATAAGATTGATTTACCAGGTGAGTATGGTGTGAGTGCTACTTTTAATGTGGCTGACTTGTCCCTCTATGATGCAAGCGATGACTTACAAGATTTGAGGACAAATGCTTCTCAAGAAGGAGGGAATGATGAGGACACAAAGGCCCAAGCCCAAGTCCAGACTCAAGCCCAAAAAGAAGCCCAAGATCCAATGCAAGGCCTAGGAGGACCCATGACAAGAGCTAGAGCAAAGAAGGCCCAAGAAGCTATCAAACATGTGATTATCTCCTTGTTGGAAGCCCAAACACAATTTGAAGCCCAATATCCAAATGAAGTCCAACACATGAATCTGAGGATTTACACATGCGTAGCCCACTTGGGATGAGAAGAAAAGGGCCCAAAGAGTCAATCTGAATTAGCAAGACTTTAGTTGTTTATTTTATTTTCCTATTGTTATGCTGTGACAAAAAAAGGAAATACAAATTATCTGTAGTAGGAATAGAACCCAAGCACTTGAGGCTGAATATGTCTCCTCAACCACTGGAACATATTAGTAATGCTTATGCTAAGGGGTTTTTCTTTTAGTTTTGTTAAGTCTTAGGGGCAAACACTTAAACTGATTTGTATTAAAACATTTGGAGATCAATAGACAGCAAAAGACGTATGTTTCAGAATTTGTGAGTTTTTCTCTGCTAGGGTTTTTCCTTGCATCATTGATCTTATCAAGAATCCTCCAATTCTTGTGGCGATCCTTCTTGGCTTATCAAACTAGGTTTGTGGCGCCATTGTTTTCTGGTTTCTTTTTCATCAATTTCGCGTCAATTTTCCGTAATCGTCTCAATTATCTCTTGCTCATATCTCGAGTTATACGTACTGTTTTTCGGTGATTCTTGGGTCTAAATTGTGTTTCAGAACGTGAACGTTCACCTCGTTTTTGAATTACTCAATTCCGAGGTCTGTAGAGTGAGATACGAAACCTTTTTAACAAGACGTCTGGAGCCCTATTTTCTGCGCAAACTTGTTTTTGATTTGATCATATTTCTTGTGTCCAAGTCCTAGATAGATCCTAATTCAAGAGGCTTATGGTAAAAACTCATCATGAAGAGTGCCAGGTTACTAGTACAATCGATCAAGTATTCAAAGTAATATGGGACAGCAAGTATACAATCACAATATCAATCATCAAAATCAATACAAGCATCAACAGAGCTTTCTAATTACTCTACCCTCTTCTGCCCAAATTTTGTAAAATTCACCTTTACTCCTATTCAACTCATTGAAACCTGAATTTTGAATATGTTATAGCTCTATGTGTCTAGTTTCCAACCCTTTTGGTCCCATCCCATTTTGATTTGTATAGCTCAAGTTATTTGTATTTTACCTCAGACTGCCCTACACTTAGCCAGAATTGCACCCTTATAAGTGAAAATTCACTAAAAATAGGAATCTAGGTTAAATCATACGAAATTTATACCAAATTAAAGCTAATAGAACAAGCTTTTAGATGAAATAAGTTACATATCAGTTGCATCATTATATCTTGAGATATAAGCCCTGTACCTACCTACCCTATTCCAGCCCAGTTTGAACTTAAGGCAACTTCATTGATATGCTGGGAACAAATGGCAACAAGTTTAACTCTGAAATTTTTATGGGATGTTTCCTTATATATACAGCATTAGTTGCACTCAATTTAGAGTTGTGTAGAGTGAGTTACACCCTTCTCAACTCGTACTGCCTAGATGAGAATCTAGATTCCTAGGTTAAACTTCAAAAATTCATAACTAATTCTATACCGATCCAATGGCCTTATATTTTATATGGTTGGAAAGCTCTAGATGTATAGTTTCACATAAAAATAGATTCATCAAGTTTTGATGGTTATATTTTCGTCCGTACAAGACGGACGTACGGACGTCATAGGGTTTTCACCCAACAGCATCTTGATTCTTTCTATCTCCAAGTTTTTCCCTTCTAACTCTAATTCTAATGATCACATACATGCAAAATCAACCCTAATCCTTCATCTCTACTTAAAATAAGACCAGAATCATGGAAGAAAGAAAAATCCCAATCAGCCCCAATCCAAGAAAACAAGAAAAGAAGTTGGAATTCCTACCTTTCTAAGGTGAAATATGGTTGAATTAGTGGCTTGGATTGAAGAAACTTTTGATGAAACTTGAAGAGGTGATGAAGATGGAGTGAAGATGAGTGTGAACAGAAGAGAAATGATGAGAGCTCAGCAGCTATATTGGCCGAAAATTCAAGGAGAGAAGGAAAGAAAAAAAAAGTGAAAACTTTTGAAGCAAGTTTCATATGATTGGTGGATTCCTTCACATCTTTCAATTCACTATAGCTGCCCACTTTTGGGCTAATTAGCGGCGCCACATGCATGGATGAGTTGGCTAAATCTTAGCCATCCATCCTAGGGTTATCACAGTATAATTTCTATTGGTCCGATTCTGACAGTTTAAAACACCGAAATCTTACCGATTTCTTTTAAATGGGTAAACCGGTTTTAAAAGAATTGTACAAGATTTCCTATGTTCCTAATCTAATTTCCTAAATTCTAATCCTTCTAAATCACACTTAATTAGATTTAAGTGAATACCAAATCGAATCCTAATTAATCACAATTATTCGATAAAAATCGAACAACTTGTTTAAAAAAAAAGGGTAAAATTTTTCGAACGTTACATTACCAACTTGGTAGAAACAAGCTCTTAGATTGCTTTTCTTCAAGTTATCACCAACAAGCTCTTTCCCTTATGATAGGACCCACGGCCATGACATGATCACCATGTTGCCCTCTTGAGCTCGTAACATGCTCCCCCTCTTCAAAAAGATTTGTCCTCAAATATTGCCTCTGTAACCTTTAGAGTTATCTCCACCATTACCTTCCCTCTGTGACAAAATCTAAGAACCTGCAAAAAGAAGTACCTCACTAACACTCTCCTTTCTTTTTGTCCTTTTTTGACTCTTTTTTTGTTTTTTCCTCCTTCGTTATATTTTTTTTTTTCTAAACTAAATATAACTTGAATGCAAAACAAAAAAAAATGTAGATAGAGTAGACACAACAGGTAAGAAAAACGAGACTCAAAACACAAAGAAAGAAATTGCTTGACTCGTAAAAAAAACTATTAATTAGACTTAAGAATGTAGATGAATAGCAATTTATCTACAACTTGTAACTGATACCAAATGATAAAATGAAAGAAAGAAGGAATGTAAAACTAACACAACGGAAATTAAAATAGACACAAAGCATAGTAAAGATAGGGTTTCCTACTAGACCTTTAAAAAACTTACTCTTAGCAACCTAGGACATTGGAAAGGGATTTTTCTTACTAGACTTTCAAAGAACCTATCCTTGAATACATAAATCATAAAATTGATAAAAATAGAAATTATTTAATCCTATCTAAAATATTTGATTTGAAACTGAAATTAAACAGATCTAATCCTAAATAACGAGATTCATTCCTAACAATTCTGATTTGATCCTTTAAGGATATGGATTAGATTTGAATCAAATAACAAAATCTAAACTAAATCCAATCAATCAATTTAGATCAGCTTTTGATTTGTTGCACTCCAATCAAAATCAAATCAACCAATCAAATCTGATTTGCTCCAGATATATTGCACCCCACATAATTGCTTGCTCTCCAAGTAATCTATAATTCAGTAATAATCTAATTAATTAATTAAGATTTAGTCTTGATTTGTTGAGCTCCTCATGGTTGCTTGCTTTCCAAGTCATCACCAACTTGATAGAAACAAGCTCTAGCATTGCTTTTCTTCAAGTTATCGCTAACAAGCTCTAGTATTGTTTTTCTTCAAGTTATCACTAACAAGCTCTTTCTCTTGTGATAGGACACACGGCCATGACAAGATCTTCATTTTGCCCTCCTGAGCTTGTATTATTTGCTCTCCCTTCTCCTTTTTCTTTCTTTCTTCTTGATGGTTAATCCCATCTTTCTGTCTTTCTATTACATTTCATAACACTTACAATTTGTTTCCTCAATGTTTATCGTGAACAACCCTCCCCCCCCCCCAAAAAAAATATTATAAACTTTGAAAACTTGTTGATTTTTTTGGTACATTGACGACAATGAAATTTAAATCTAAGATCTCATGCATATTACCTAAACCCCTCACTAATAAACCACTCCTAGTGGCTTAAAATACTTGTTTATTAAGTTTAACAAAACATCATCTATATTTCTAGTCATTATTTTGTTGTTATTAAATTTTTTATTTTATTTTCTTTTTATACATTTATTGCTATCTACCTAAAGTCTTTGCCCAAATTTCACATCATTGACACGAGTTCTGTTTTTCTCCAATAATTTTATATTATTATTATTATTATTATTATCTTAATAAAAAGAATAATATATTTTGAACTTGTTGCTAATTATAGTCATATTTTAAAAAGTCTACTAATATTAATTATAGTCTTTTTTCTTTTGTAATTTTAAAAAATTAATATCTATAATTTAATTATTTAATCAATTAGTTGTTGTCACAAAATCAACTCAAATAAATCAATTAAAATATTTCGATAGAGTAGGTTAATCATATTGCTTTTTGCAAAACATTTTATTGAAAAAAGGGATGTTACATGGGATGGTGGAGAGATAAGAACACATTGCAATGAGAAACGGGTGTTTTTGGGTGAGGATAGGGTGAAAATGGGGCTTTAATACAATGCATCGGTGGCACTTGATATATAGATAGATCATCAGACCATTAATCACCAAGGTGCATGATGCACCATAAATTTAGGGTGCATTGCAAATAGCTCCATAATCTTTTTCAAAAAGTGTCATAACTCAATCTCACAACCTATAGGGGCCATGACCGATGTATATAGGAAGCATCAACTCCCTAGCAAGCTAAAAAAAAAATTCTTATAGAAAATTTGACGGAGTTTTCCCCAAAATAGGGCATTCCCGTCATTCACGTTAAACCCTATTAGTTGTCTCAATATTCCTATATAGGCATGGAATCAACCAGGCATTTCCAAAATACATCACAAGAACCAAAAAATTTAGGACAATATCACTAACAAAGTAAAACGCGGAAACGAAGATCCTACCGCTAGAGATTATATACAATAGAGTATTCAAAGAGTATAAGTAAATACATTTCATGCATACAAAACACAAGGCCGACATGAATAAGAATGTGGGCACACTAAAGATTCAATGCTTCTAGCTATTCGGAGGACTTGAACCTATGCCTGAAATGGGGGGAGAGAAAAAGTGAGTCAAATAGACCTAGTAAGAGGTAATATATCTACAACGAAAATAGGGCAAGCTTAGGAACAAGTTTCTTGCATAACCACACATTTATAGAGAGAATACTTCTATTCCAAAACGTAATTGTAAAACCACAATAATCTATCTTCAGTGCAACTTTCAAGCATAAAAGTTAGGAGTATACCTTGAAACCATTCAAATTAAAATGGGAAGCTTCAGTGTAAAGTCTAGAAAATCCATTCAATTGTCATATCATAAAATCATCAAATAAGACATAGAAATACCATCAACGATCTTAGTCTAATATAGCATATAGTTATCAAATTCAAGTAAACAGAAAATCAGAAAGGGACCAGAATAAAAATCATAAATCTTATCACATCTGGGCAGCCCAATCACCAATCCCCATTGTGACCATACTAATAGCACTCCTGCTAGCTGAAGTACGGACTAAGATGCACCAAGGCTAACATCTACTATCGTTAACTACAGTTTCTATCAAAATTACCCCCCACAAAATAATTTTTCTCACAAGTCAAAAACATGGATCCACTGCTTTAAGCTTTCTGAGTCCATACAAGAATCAAAGCTTTCAAACCCTATTCAATACTTATAATAACATATTTCGAATATTATTATTAGTTCTCAAAACATACAAATTCATAAAAGAAAAGTTGTTAGATCTAAGGTTTTCATAGTAGCTAAGGCAATATTTAGTTCAAACTTGTCAATCCTTTTTTTCTCCATTGAAAATAACTTAAAACCTTACTCTTTTCATCAAAATCAGTTAGGAAGTCAAAACAAAGTTCCGTAGGTTGCTTGTCTCTTATACAAAATAAGCAATGTACATGTTCTTTTAAAAAAGTAAGTAAAATGGATCAACATACATATGAAATAAAGTGCAAGAATCATACGATAGATATATTATCCAGTCACAGACAATCATGAATGTTGAATCTACATCCTGGGGTCATTGAACTTGAATGTTGATCTCCTTGGGAAACTGAAATCAACACATGACCAATTCAAATGCAAACTATGGTTTACCTACATTCATAAATTGTGATGGATGTAACATCCCCATATAACGTAATAGGAAATAATAACAACAAACTTTTGTTATTCACCACCTTGCCCCTAAATTTTTTAGAAAATGATATTTAGATTCCTATGTCAATAGAATTAGCAGAATAAGGTTTAAACGAAGCAGAATCACGTAGCGAAAACGTAGAAACCTAAACCTCGGCCAATTGAGCCATGGAGGTATCTATATGTGAAATGACATGAGATGCCTCTAGACTTACCCATAATTATGAAAATGCCATTAGCCTTGAAAAACTGAAACAGAAGGCCCTAAAATTTGCAAAACGTTTAATGTACACTATTAAATCGATTTACTCGATTTTATTGAGTTTGTAGAGTTAATTAAAAAGTTGATTAGAGGTTAACTAGAAGTTGATTAGAGGTCAAATTAGAGACATTAGGACTAAGATAGAAACTTATAAAAACCTCACAAAATTCTTCAAAACCGTTTTACCGATTTAAAGGAAATCGGTAAGATTACGGTATTTTAAACTATCGGAACCGGATCAGTAGAAATTATACCATGAGTGCCCTAGGATCAATGGCTAAGATTTAGCCAAACAAACCACCCAAGTGGTGCCTAGGGCAGCCCTTGATGGTGGAAGCCAAACCAAAATGGATGGCATGGAGAAATCCACCAATCAACACACACTTTGTCTCAAAAATCTTTACTTTTTCTCTCCTCCTCTCATCCAAATTTCGGCCAGCCCTTTCTAGTGCTGAAGCTCTTCTCTTTCTCTTCTCTTCACTCTCATCTCCACTCCACTCTCATCCATTTTCAAGACTCATCACAAATTACTTGTATCAAAGACACAAAATCAACACAAACTCAACTACACAAGGTAGGAATCTCAACTTTCTCCTTCTTTTCTTTGAATTGGGGCTGCCTAGAGTTCTTTATTCATCCATGATTCTGATGTTGTGATGGGTGGGGATGATGAATTAAGGTTGGTTTAAGGTATATATGTAAGTTTGAATTGAAGATTGGATGGATTAATTAGAGAAGAACATGAATCCAAGAAAAATTCAAGAAGCTGTTAGGGTTTTTCCCTCGATGGTCCGTACGGCGGAGTGTACGGCTCTACCTACAGCCGATTAAATTTGATGAAACTATTTTTATATGAAACTAGACATCCAGGGCTTTCCATACATATAAAATATAAGGCCATTGGATTAGTCGAATTAGTTATGAATTTTTTGAAGTTTAACCTAGAAATCTGGATTCTTATCCGGGCAGTATGAGTTAAGAAGGGTATAACTCACCCTATACAACTCCAAATTGAGTGAAACTAAACTTTTTTGAAAGCTAACATATAATAGAACATCCCATAAAAATTTCAGAAGCAGATTCGTTGCCATTTGTTCCCGTACACTAATGAAGTTGACTTAAGTTTAACCCGGGTTGGAACAGGGTAATCCAGTAAGGTCAAGTTTCGAGACTCATAACTCATAATCTACTTAGGAAAATGACATGAAACCTAATTCATCTGAAAGCTTGTTGTGTTAGCTTTAATTTTATATAAAATTCGTAAGATTTCACCTAGTTTTCTATTTTTAGTGAATTTTCTTTTATAAGAACCCAAGTTTGGCTAAGAACAGGGCATGTTGAGGTAAAACATTTATATCTTGAGTTATACAAATCTAAATGAGATGGGACCAAAACGGTTATAAACTAGACACATAAGACTATAACATATCCAAAAATTTGGTTTAAATGAGTTAAATTGATATAAGAGTGGAGTATACAATAACCGGGCAGGATAAGAAAGAATGAACTGAAAGCTCTATTGATGCTTGAGTTGAAACTAAGGAATGAATCTATGAATATATATACATATTTGCTAGTTTATATTGAATTGCAAGTCGTACATTTGTACTGGTTGTTTGGCACTATTCACAGGGAAGCGGACTCAATCCATTATGCTGTCGAATTTCTGGCAGAAGTTAGTAATAGTTCTCAATGTTGTTGTTCTCAATGTTGTTATGTGACATATAGGAATACTAAGCAAGTATTATTTGAGAATAAGGTATGAAGTCGATGTATTTATGATTTTATAATAAAAGATATGATGATGAGTCCATATTCTGAAGGAACGTGACATGGCGATCACGCTTTGATAGGGTATGACACGGCGATTATACTCCGGAATGTGGCATAAGGATCCCACCCCTAAGGAATGTGAAATGGTGATCATATCCCGAGGGAGTATGACATGGCGATCATACTCTGGAATATGGCATGATGATTACATCCTAAGGAATGTAACATGACGATCACACTCCGATAGAGTATGATATGGCGATCATACTCTGGAATGTGCACGATAAGTAAAGAAAGACCAAGAAAGCAAAGAAAACTATGTATATCTGCATAAATTCAAGTACAAGTGAAGGCAGATATAAATTTCAAAATTCTAGTATGTTAGTATTATTATATTTTTAATATATTATAGTTATTATACGTAATATGCTTCATGACTTTTTCGTGTATTGGCTCTCCTAAGTGAACAGTGCAGAATAAAATGAATTATGCTTCAGACAATGTATTTTTCAAACTATAAAACTGAGCAGTCTAGTTAACATGCTCACATTTTTCATAATAAACCGAAGCAACTGGAGATAATAATGATGACACCGTACAAAATTTCTTAGCGAACCCTACTGAGAATTTAAAATTCTCACTCTTGTTTACGTGTTATCTCCAGATAGTTCGAGAAGATACAAAGACGGCTAAAGTTGTTGTCAAGTAAGGTCCGCTCAGGTAACAGTAATAACTCCAAAGTGGGGTACTATGACTTAAGTATAGTATTGTATAGGGGAGGACGTTACAATAGAAAACTATATAGGGTCCTTATACTGCAACTTAGTGAACCAATTAGTTGTTCATTCTATATTATTGCTTCTCTTGACTAGATTGTGCTAACCTAAAACATGTGGTGCTCATTTAGTTTAGTATGATTAATTCACTTGTAGGTACCTATGCTAAGCAAGATTTAAAAATTGATCAAAAGCTATCAACCTAAATACCTTAATAACATTATAAGATATTAAACTACACAACATAATGATCCATAATTATATGTTAATCCCTTTAGTACACAAAATCATTTAAACAACTTCACACACATGACCCAAAATTAAACTAACTAACTCATAATACATTTTAATCTCTCACTATAATGCCCCTTAATAATACATAATCAATAACAACACAAACCAAACAATCCATTGTGGAGTGAGAGGCACCCATGGCGGAGAGAAAGAGAGAGAGCTGTGATTGGTGAACCACAGCCAAACGGCAAAGGTGAAGTCGCGACGGTGAAAAGGAGAGAGATTTTTCCAACAAGAGAGAGAGAGAGAGAGATAGCTGGTGGTTGAAGGAAAAGAAATGAGAAGTATCGTGAAAGGGGAGAAAGAAAAGAGGAGGGGCTAAGGTGGTTCATGTAACACCTTACCGGACAATATAGTATGCTTAAGTCTCGATATATTACCCAACAAGATATCATGCGTAAGTGTCTAAGTTATTTCGTATTAACCCAATGTTATTTACTTGTAAGGAAATTAGCTGTTTATTTGTTTATTCAAGGTAGACGTATGATAAATAGTAAATTTCGCAACAAAACAGTAGAAAATCTGTGGAATAAACTGAAATACAGGAACTCTGTCATATATATAAATATATACATTAGTTTTTCAAAACAGAGCATCCAAAGTACAGGGTATAGTAATGAGGCTGCTAAGACAAAAAGACTCGGCCTAACGCTACAAAGTGTAACCCCTAACTAGTCCCCATGGGACATTTCATGTGCTAACTGTCTGTGGGCATCACCCGCTAAGCTGAACTTATGGCCCAAAAATGCCAAAAGAGGGCCACTCTGTACATCACATCCTGTCAGCTACAAACATCCCCTAAATGGATTCTGATGAGAGGAATCCATTCACCATTCCGGCGTCTGCCGGGGCATAGCCGCTACTTAGTTTAGAAGATGAAGAGGATGAACCAGAAGCCTCTGATGGATCCTCCTCCTCAGAGAGTGAAAAGGAGGGGATCTGATGTGGTGGTGACGCTAGAGATGACACTGGAACCGCGGCTGCTGCTGCTGCTGGTGGAGGTGGAAAAGGATGTGCCACATATATGGGGATAGCGATGTAGGGCGCAGTAGGGTCAAAAAGAGGATGAGAAAGTGGAACTACAAAGTCTCTACCGAAGAAGAAGTAAAAACGAAAACGATAGCTACCGGCAATATATACAAAGTCCAGCATAGGATCTAGATGGAAATACAAGTCTGGGAACTCAATGAATAGGACTCCTGAGCCACATTCTCCATGATCTGAGAATGACGTGGAAACATACAATAGGGTGAGAAATAAAAATTTCTCAGTAGGAATTCATCTCTTCACTAATTTGATGTCGCTATCATTCTCAGTTGTTTCGGGTTTTAGTTAATTAAAAGAAAATGTTACATGAACAGGATATTCTACTCAATTAGTTAGAGAAATCATAGTTCAGAAACACAGTTTAGTTTTACTTAAGGAAATAAGGAAAATTAAACAGAGAAATAAGCAGCAAGACATATATTTTGACATAATTAAGTGGCAGCTATAAAGTAAACAAAAGTACATATATAGCAGATAATAGTGCAATTAACTCAAAGCATGGTAACAGAGACTGTGGATATGCAGAAATGATAATGCACTTGACTTTAACTCATATTTTTCCATACTTGGTCCCCTAGGAGTCTATTGGCCATAAAACTCCGGGGTAATAGTCCACTTCTTAGGATTGAGCTTGTTCCTATACAGGGCCACCGGATTTACTTCCCCTGACTTCCCCACTGATCTATTCCCCTTAACTTTGTTCAGGGACTGGCCCAAGTCACATGGAATCCTTTCTCATTCTTATAAATGGTAGCATTGCTTATCTACTTTACTTTGAACAACGCATGCATAAATTATAATTTCATATTAATTGCAATCTCTGTCAAAATTTTGGTAGTATAACGGATCACATCCGCTTCCCCATGATTAGTGCCAGACAACCAGAAAATTCAATCAGACAACAAATCCAATATAGAATATCACATTCATACCAAGAATATAACAATATCATACGGTAATATAGAAAAGGGCTTTCTGCCCACTTCAATCAATTCTGCCCGAAATTGTAAAATCCACCAAAATTCCATTTTAATTCTTTTAGGTCTGCATTTTGGATATGTTATAGAGTTGGTTGTCTAGTTTCCAACCCTTTTGGTCCCATCTCATTTTGATATGTATAGCTCAAGATAATTAAATTCTACCTTGACCTATTCTATCACTAGCCAGAAATGCACCCTTAAGAGTAAAAATTCACCAAAAATCGAAATCTGAGTGAAACCACATGAAACATATACCAAATTAACGATAACAGGACAAGCTTTCATCTCCCATAAGTTTCATCTCATTTGCATAAGCAAAGCTTGAGATATAAGTTTTGAAAAATGACCATTCTAGATTGCCCTATATAAGTCTGGTGTAGACTTAAGGCAACTTCATTGAATTACCGGGAACGATTGGGAGCAGAGAAAATTCTGAAATTTTTATGGGATGTTCTACTACATGTTAGCTTTCAAACAAGACTAATTTCATTTAATTTGGAGGTGTATGAGATGAGTTACATCGCTCTCAATACAGACTGCCCAGCAGAAAACCCAGATTTCTAGGTCAACTTCAAAAATTCATAACTCACTCAATACTAATCCAATGACCTTATAATTTATATGTATGGAAATCCTTGAATGTCTAGTTTCATATAAAAATGGATTTATCAAATTTAAACGGCTGTTGGCGGAGCCGTACACTCCGCTGTACAGACCGCCGAGAAAAAACCCTAACAGCATCTTGAACTCATGATTTTCTTAAATCAATCCATCCAATCTTCAATCCTAACTCAATCACACATCTTAAACCGCCCATAACCTATCATCTCCAACCAATATAACATCAAAACAAAGGGAGAAGGGGGAGCCCTAGGCAGCTCCAAATCAGAGAAAAATAAGAGAAAGGATGAAGTTCCTACCTTAGAGGAGTAGAATAGGGTTGGATCTTGATCTTAGAGGGAAATAAGTGATTGGAGCTTGAACCTATGGGTGAGATGAGATGAAGGAGGATAAAGAAGATGAAGAAAAATGAAATAAAGGGGGGCTGGTCTGCACACGTAAGGCAGAAATTCTTAAGGGAGAAGGAGGGGATTTTTTGTGTTGTTGGAAAAAGCAATCAATATGATTGGTTGATGGTTGAATGGTTGAAATTGAGCCACAACTCTCCATAAAGTTGGCATGCAAGTGGCGCCACTCTTCAAGGTGGGAAGTGGCTGAATTTGTGCCATTTGATCTAGGGTTTACACTGTGTAATTTCTATTGGTTCGTTTCTAACAGTATAAAATACCTAAATCTTACCGATTTCTTTTAAATCAGTAAAACGATTTTGGAAAAATTCTATGAGATCTCTTATGTTTTTAATATAATTTTCTTAAATCTAATCTCTCTAAATGATACTTAATTAGCTTTGAGTAAATACTTAATCGAATTCTAATTAATTATAATTGTTTGATAAAACTGAACAACTAGGTTAAAAATGATAAAATTTTTCGGACGTTACAGTTCACACTACTTAGAATGTATGTGGTCCAAGTTTCTTTTTTTCATTTTCTTTCTTTTCCAAATACTCTTCTTTGATTAAAATCTTATCCCCTTCTAACTGAATTCAATTCCATTGTTACTATAAACTTAATATGAAATCTTAAAATTTTTCGTTATCTGCATTTTATTTTCAACAGATATTTTATTTTTAAACAGGATATTACACACAAAGTCAAATAAAAATTATGTGTTTTAGATATTATCTAAAAAAGCTTCTCAAATAACTAAGGGTGATTTTATTTTCCCTGAACACAAGATACCTATCTCACATTAGGATTTTATTAAATATTATTAGAGTAAAATATAATCCCCTCCCTTGAGAGATGATTTTATTACACTTCTTTCCCCTCCATTTTTAAAACCTTTACTCCGTTCCCATAAAAAATTAAGATAAGCACTATTTTATTCCATTTTCAAGTTTTCTACTAACTCTCCATTATCTCATGTTTTTTATTTTATTTTTGATCAAAATACCCTTTATTAATAGTTATATATATTAAATCTTTTTTTAACCAAATAAAATATATATGGCTTATAATAAAATATTGATATATTTATATGTATTTTTAGTTTAATTTTTAAATTATTACTATGTTAAGAGAACAAATTATTAATAGTAATAATTCTTTGTAAATAATTATTTTTCAAAAATAAAAATTATTTTTTAGATTTTGTGATCTTCCTCTAAAAACATTAATACTCTAAGCTTAATAGCTGAGAAAATACATAATTTATAACTTTGAAAAATAATTATTAAAATTTATTTTTATTATTAATAATTTATTCTCTTAATATATTTGATTTGGTAAAAAATATTATATAGAATTTATTCTCTTTATGTATAATTTAAAAATTATATATATGAGCCATATATATTTGATTTGTTAAAAAAAATGTATAACTATTAATATAAGTTATTTCAGTCAAAAATAAACAATAAATATGAAATAATTGAGAATTAATAGAAAACTTAAAAATAGATTAAAGTAGAACTTATCTTAATTCTTTATGAGAGGGAAGTGCAATAAAATGATCTATCAAGGAAGAGGGTTGTATTGTACTCATATTATTATGATTAATCATTACATATTTCAAAAATGAAATATATATATATATATATATATATATATATAGTGTGTGTGTGTGTGTATTATCCTTCCAATTAGAATGGAGAAACTCAACTCACAGCTTCTTCAAATTTTATGTCTCGTGCAATTTTTCCCTGGGTTACAAAATGACTTCAAATTTTGATGCCACTTGATGAGTACTTTACACTAGATAATCTGCCTGAGTGAAGATCTTATATTACGGTTAACATGCACAAACCAGTTCACGTTACAGTCCAAAACAAAAGACACTAAATTAACAGCTAAGCTAAAACAGGAACACAGCAGCATGACAAAGACAGGACAAAGGAACGGTATTTTTACGGTTATATTAAAACGGGGACATCGAAGCTGATAATCCCTTTTATAATTCTATCATTCTTCCTCGACTAATGTTTTCCTTCAAATTTGTAGAGCATTAGCAATAGACCCAGCAGACCCAATACTTCAAATGGAGCTTTATTTTCTATAGCTTCCACATTAAGTGGGCAAACGCATTCTGCAAGCTTTCTGTATGTCAAGTCAAATGGCAGTAACATTTAAACATACGTATGCAACTTTGAGAAAGTTGAAGTATGTTACATAATGCCTTCTTTAATGCACCATGAGCTGCCAAAACTTACTAGGGCAGACATTCTGTCACGGCTATAATAGTATAACATAATATTCCAATTTCGACCTCATTACTAACATTCCCACAAATCTACCAACAGCCTCATACATAACAAGGCCATTATACAGAATAAGACAGCTAGAGTATACATATGTGAAAAGTAATGTAACAGAAATTCCATGGACAAAAATGGAAGTAGTGTGCTTCCAGAACCATTCCCAAATTACATTTGATTGTCCAATGGGAGGGCATAATTTATTATAGAAAATCTCAATGCACTCCCAAAAACCACCCGGATCAAATGGAAATTAGTTCTGCAATTCTAGCAAAGACAACAGGCATGTAACTTTCCTTCCTTATTTTGGGGTATGATGGAACAAAGAGGAGACAGTGAATTAAAAACTTAGTTTGATGCCTGGCCACTCAATACAAAGCTATTGCTTATAAGATCTTTTAAGAAAAGAAAAACAAAATAAAACATCAAAATAACAATCAATAAATAATCTGCCCAATAGAGTATATGCTTCACAATTGACAAACAACCAAAGCTCATTGATACAGATACAGAACATCATCAAACTATGGATAAGCATTGCAGTCCTTTGATTCTATCATAATATTGTACTAACAAAATTATGTTAGCTAGATAAGCAATGGGTTGAAATATGAGAGAAGCTACTCCAAGTCGATTATTAGCTTCTTCAGTTCTATCTGTGAATCAAACACATAAGCTGGTAACAATAAAGCTGAAAGGAAACCAAGTTGATAAAAAATGGAAACAATGAACAAAAACATATGGGGCACTTAATATGAGTTCATGGGAATATATTCCACGCTAGCACTTGATAGTGACCAGATATCAACCAAAGATTTGACATTTTCCATCAAATGCTGATGTTCCTTTGACATCAAATGCACTGGTTTCTCCATACATTGACGCCAAAATAGGCCAATTTTGCCTGGTTGCCATATTTCCTTCATTCGTGTGCTTCTAACCTTGAATATTTTTAAAAAGGTGATATTTAAAGTGACAAAACAGGCACGTATTATATGCTTATAATACCCAAATAAACATCTCTACTTTCTCTGATATCACTTAAGAGTAGGACAAAATTCAGTATCAAAGTAATAAAATAAAAATTTTGTAATAAAGATATGTAAACTGATTACCCAACTATGGACATGCAGCCAGAAAAAGACAATCAACTATTTTCTTTCTATCTTTCCTAACTGACGAGCAGCTAGCCTACAAATATACTGTCGCACTCTGTCAAACTCCTTAGCTCCAACTTGCCTACATTTCCAACCAAATTCCCATTTTCAAAACCTGTTTTTGTGTCTCAGAAATGGGCAATGCTGCTTCTTGCACTCCTTCCTTGATAGCCAATTGGGTCTTTAAGGTGCTATTCTTAAATGGGAGACTAGATGCCTACACAAAACCAATGAGAGCAGCATAGCTCATGCTAGAATATCCCGGAGAGTTTGTGTGTCTAGTCCTCAAAGCAGCAGAGCATCCAAGGCAATGAACTTACCCTCATACACGTCAACGGAATGGCATAGCAGAAAGAAAAAAGACATCCCTATCTGTCATACGGGTGATGCAATTCTAACTGCTTGTTTCTTTACAAATCAGATGCAATCTTCCTCCACTGAAAATAAAGTTCCTTATTTGTTTTATTTCCTGAAAAACCATTATTATTGCTGTTCCATGTGCGTGTGGATATACTTGTTTTGTTCATGATCTCTCTCCAGTCTCCATGCTTGGATAAACTTTCTGCTCTAGCTATCAAATGTGGTTTTCTTGAATATTCTAGGTTACAGAAAGGATATCATTGTTACTCTCCAATCACTAATCATTATTACATGTCTGCAGACCTCACACTCTTTGAAGATACTCCATATGTCTCTTCATCTTTGAAAGAGTCTAACACTATTCTTGATGTTTTTCCTGTTCCCTTCTTTGGTCCATTCCTTTCTTCTCTTACCTGTTTCAATTCCTAATAATTTTTGTGAGGGACTTGATTATCTAGGATGGTGACAAGTCATGATTGATGAAATGCAAGCTTCGGAATAGAGTGGCACTTAGGAGATGGTTCCTCTTCGTCCATGAAAATCAACTATTGGATGTTGGTGGGTTTATGCTATTAAATTTGGCCTTGATGGTAAAATTGATCATCTCAAAGCTCATCTAGTTGCCAAAAGGATATACCCAAGTTTATGGCCTTTGCCTTGACTATGAGGATACCTTATCTCTAGTGCTGAAAATTACTTCTATTCACATCTTCCTTGCCATCGCTGCCATCTGTCAAGGGCCACTATATCAATTGGACATTAAAAATCCATTTCTCCATGGTGAGCTAGATGAGGAACTTTACAACTTTACATGGAGCAACTGCCTGGCTT
This sequence comes from Pterocarpus macrocarpus, assembly GCA_031439585.1. Classification (NCBI taxonomy): domain Eukaryota; kingdom Viridiplantae; phylum Streptophyta; class Magnoliopsida; order Fabales; family Fabaceae; genus Pterocarpus; species Pterocarpus macrocarpus. The sequence goes on along the minus strand of CM062513.1, from coordinate 19,677,061 downwards.
TGTTGCTCAGGGGAAGTCTGGTTTGGTTTGTAAACTACATCAATCTCTCTATAAACTAAAATAGTCCCTAAGAGCTTGGTTTGGGAAGTTTAGTTTTATTATTCAAGCTTTTGGTATGAAACCTAGTAAAGCAGATTATTCGATCTTCTATTGCCACATTTCTTCTAGTAAATGGGTATACTTGATGGCTTATGTTGATGACATTGTATCACACATAACAACAATGAGAAAATTTCTCAATTGAAAGAGCATTTGTTCAGGCATTTTCAAACAAAAGATCTATGAAAATTAAAATATTTCCTCGATATTGAAGTTGCTCAATTGAGGGTCAATCTCGGCACAATAGTAAGGTTGTTGCCTTGTGACCTGGAGGTCACAAGTTCAAATCCTGGAAAGAGTCTTTAAACTTGTAGGGGTAAGGCTGTATACATCTACTCTCCCCAGACCCGACTAGGTGGGACTCATGCATTGGGCAGCCCTTTATTGATGTTGTTTAATTAAGGAACAGAGTTACTATCTCACAAAGAGAGTGGAGTTAGACATATTCACAAAGACAAGAATGTTGGATAGCAGACCTACAAATAGTCCTATGGATCCAAATACTAAATTGTTGCCAGAAAGGGAGAGCCTTATTTTGATCCTGAGAGGTATAGAAGAGTAGCAGAAAGCCCATCTATCTCAATTATGAGACCATATGTTTCTTTTGCAATTGGAGTAGGAAGTCAATTCATGTAGTCCCCTCACACAGTTCACTGGGATGCAATAATGCAAATTCTGAGATATATTAAGAAGGCTCCTGGCCAAAGGATTACTCTATGAGGATAAAGGAAAGTCTCAAGTAGTTGGTTATGTGATGCAGATTGGGCAGGCTTTCCTATTGATTGGTGTTCCACCACTAAGTATTGTAGTTTAGTTGGTGGAAATATTCTCATGCAAGAGTAAAATGCAAAAGGTAGTTGCACGATCTAGTGCAAAAGTTGAATATCGGTCAATGACTACAACCACTTGTGAGCTTATTTGGATTAAACAACTTCAAGAGCTAAAGTTTGGAGACATTCAGCAAATGAAATTATGTTCTGATAATCAAGTAGCTATATAGCCTCTACTGCTATTTTTCATGAGAGAACAAAGCATACCGAGATCGATGTCACTTTGTGCACGAGTAAGTCTTTCGAAGGAAATTATTACTGAACCCATTAGTTCAAATGATCAACTAGTAGATATTTTTATGAAACCCCTAAGGGGACCTTATATTCATCATATTGGTTGCAAGTTTGGAGGATTTGACTTATATGCTCCAGCTTGAGGGGTAGTGTTGAAAATAGGAATAAATGTTAATTACTGTTCACGAACTTGTAGATTCATATACATAGGGAGTTGTAGCCTGTCTATTGTAAATTTTTGTTGTAATTATTTCGTATTTTTATATAAAGTCTTGTTGAGTGTCAAATGAACTCAAGCAATTCAGAAATAGTTCTTAGTCTTATCTCAAATATTTGCAATATCTATTCTAGAGTAGGACCATCAACATACTAGTGAACCAAAAGGATATAAATGAAATTTGAGGAAAAGAAAGATCAGACATATGAGTGATGGACTGATAGGCAAATGGAATAATCAAAACTCACCCAAAATCCTTTAATTATGGAATAGAAAATATTTTTATCTGGAAAATACCTTTCAATAACTGAAAAGATACAATGCCACTGAGGCAACCATTCATGTCTTGTGCAAATATAATGAGTCTTTGAGAATATCATCTTCTTTGCTTGCAAAATACATGCTAGAAAATCAAAACAAAACTCAGCAAAACTAGTGCAAGCAACAACAATTAACAAATGAATTCAATATTACATGGCATTTCTGGGTTGCACAGGTAGCATTCTCTGAGTTTTACACCTGCAAATGACGAGCATTGATTATTAAGTGAAGTGCGTGATGGCCAATGAGAACTTGTTACAATGACTCGCATAATTTTATCTCCAATTGGAGAGTATTCAATTTCCTCCCTCTTAACTTAACACGTAGAAACCATATGAAAGACAAATTGACCTGTTACACTGTAGTCTAGAAGCATAATTATGGTTGTTGCAATTTGTGCACATCCAATCTCCACTACGCCATTGCTTTGCCCTGTAAGTCAAATAGGTTAAACTACTTAAATTATGAGCCTAGGAGTGTGTAATAGCATCATCAAAGAGTTGAGAAGCACAAAGATAAGAAAATATGTCTTCAGTACAAACAAGGCTCAGGTGAGAGGAATTAGTTACCCTTTCCCAAGGAGTGCAGGTGTAGAAACTGGAGGTGGAAACAGCGTGGGAATTGGCAAACTTGGAGCTGTTGTGCTTGAGTTTATGCTGGGGTAAGATGGGAAGACTCCAGGTTTTGGATCTGCACTGGTCCCTACTACTTGATCATTAGTCTGTACAATAAGTAAGACAGTAAGAGGAGAATAAAAACTTCAAAATGAAAGAGCAAAGCTATACTGCCAAAACAGATTTAAAATCACAACAGAATCAGAAATTAATTAAACCAAAAAAAAAAAAAATCCTTACAGGTCCTACATTCAATCTCTTGTTGTCCCAGTCATCAACCAACTCTTCAGAAGCTAACCGTTTTGTCCCAAGTGCTTTAAAATAAGTGGAAACAGCATGAAGTTTAACATCAATCACTACAAAAACTTTTTATTCTGAATATATGTTTACTAAAAATATTCCCATGAGTGCAATGATTCCCAGTGGGATTGGAAATTATCTGAAGGACTACAGGGCAACTATAAGACAGTATAATCCGAGATCTGTGCACTGGCACATAGTATCTGTTGGTAGAAGGAGAAGTTTATGTATTTTGCACCTACAATATATACTAACTGAAAAAGGAAAGGAAGACATACCAGGTGGAAAAGCATTGCATTTTTTACACTGCAAATAATTTCAACATAGAAAAAAAAATAATGAATACTTCAGTGCTTGTGTCACTCTACATCATATATAAAATTCTAGAACTTACCTGTGAGCGTGATGAGTAATTATGGAAGCCACAGTTACAGATCCAGTCCCCATTTCGCCATCCCTTTGGCATAGATAGGTTTTGACTGGTGGAATTTTCATAAGGAAGTCCAGAGCTATAATTTCCACCAACTAGCCATATGGGAACTGGCGGGACACCATACTTATCTGATCCTGTAATAGGCCAATTGGAGTTTAAATGAAGTGACTGCAGTGGAGCACCATTGCCAATCAATCCAATATTCATCTTTTGTTCTGGTCCACCTGGAGCCCTGGAAAAATAATTTGAATAAGCGGGGAAAGATGCTCCAGTCATTGCAATTGCTGGCATGGCCGCTAGCTCCTTTGGTTGTCCACACTTCTTGCACTTCTCTCTTGATGCATAATTGTTGTTAGTGCAACCTATTGTTCCATTGCAAACAAACCCATCCCCACCACATAGCAGCCAGAGGGAAAGGAAGCCAAGCATATGCAAACCAACACGTCCCACGCACACCAACCCGTCCATCCCACACATAATACACATACAAAAGCACAAACATCTCAACCTAGTTGATAGCAAGTTCTTCATCTCAATTTGCAACAGAAGATCATAAACCAAAAATCAAATGCCATGCTAGATTGAGCATCATTTTATAATCAACTAATGGAAAAAACCTACAAACGTACAAAACACAGACAGCTCAATGCAGGGTGGCATACCTCTGTCCTTGCGAGTAATAAGTTTCTAAAACAAACTACACAAAATTAGCATATTAACAAAATAACAACGAACAAACTTTCACTATGTTGTAGTCAACTACCATGGACCACATGGAGCATGTAAAGCTGTTGTTTCAGAAGCATGTTAGTAACTAGTGTCCATCCACTTTCCAAAACAATCTCAAATTAAAGCCTGTAAGTGTTCGACATAGGACATGAGCCAAATTGAAAGAGCCACACTTGGTCATTCGGGAACTGATGAATAATGGCTAACTTCTTATTTTCATTTCATTTCTTTAAGTCCCCCCCCCCCCCAAAAAAACAAAAGAGCACACAACAAACCCCCAAAAAAAAAAAAGAATCTTAACATTGAATTAAAATATACAAACAAGTTTTGCACCGGCAACTACAGTCATGCGTCCATGAAGCAAACTAACAACCCCCTCTCAAAGAAAAAAAAAAAAAAAAACCTCAGTAGAATGAAAGGCTAAACCACCCATTTCACAAACAGGAACTAAAACCCAATTCACAAACCATACCGACAAAGCATGAAAAACACAACCCGATAAAGCTGCCTAGCAAACTCTGTATCCCATTCCCGAAATCTACCAGAGAATCTTTGAATACCCACTATCACTCTAATGTTCAATAATCTAAGAAACTGAAATTCTCCACATTCAAAACAATTATTAAAACAAATTATTTCTTTAAAAAAAAGAACAGAGAATTGATGAGAGAGGTGGGGGCTAACCAGTGCAGATCCAGTCGCCGATACGAGGGAGCCACTTAGAATCAGCAGGGGTTTTGGTATCAACAAGAAGGCGGGGCTGCTTGCACCGGTTGCAGAATGATCTGAAGGCGTAGTTTCTGTTGTTGCAGCTACCGCAATCCCAATCCCCTTCTCTCCCTTCCCCCATTCTTCCTCCTCCTCGTCTTCGCGCTCAACTGGGCCTTCTCTCTAGTTAATAAATATAAATATAGAAATATTGATAGAGAAGAGGTTTCAGAGTCGACTGGGCATGTGTCTGGGCCTCTGGGGTTGAAGACAAGAGAGCAGATGGCTTCGGCTTTCGGTTCTCGAGACAGGCATATTAAAACGGAAACAGAAGGACAAAGAAGAGTAAGGCCCGCTCCCCGTCAAATTTTATATCGAACAAAATTTTCCCTAATAAAAATAAGAGTTTAATTGATATGCATTGAATTTATATTATCAATGAATAGAAATAATGGGAAGTACGAAATTATGGTGGGTCCTTTATTATAATAGATAATTATTTATATTAGTTGATTTATTTTACTATTTTTATTAGTTAGTAATATAAAACTATTTTATATTATCAACATATTTAAATTAAATTCTAAAAATAAATTGATAGATTAATTCTTAATCTTTTAAAATTTCAGATAAATTAATTCCAACAAGAATAAATTGATAAATTTATAGCTAATTTTTTAAAAATTTAATCTCTTTATCAAGTCTTTTTATTAAATAATATGATGTAACCTATTATACAGCTGATATTGCACTGTTATCTTATCTCTTGTTATTCTAATCACTCTTATTTATTAAAATGATATCATTTTTTTTTTGCATATTTTTAAGCTAATATACTAAATTTTATGTTATGATATAATATATAAATAAGAGAAATTTTATTAAATTGAGATCATTTTAACAAATAGAAGTGACTAAAATAGTAAGGTAAAAGATAAAGTGTCACATTAACTACTGAATGGGCCAAATCATACTATCTAATAAAGAAACTTAGTGAAAGGACTAAATTGTGTTACTCTTTAAAATATTAGAAATCAATTTACCTATTTATTTTTATTAGGAACTAATTTATCTAACAATTTAAAAGATTCGAGACTAATTTGTCAATTTATTTTGTTGGGAACTAATTTGTTGGATATAAAAATCAATAGAAACTACTTTGAGAACTTACTATAGGAAGAATAACGAAGAAAACTAGAATTTATGGGATTAAAAAAATATACATCTACTTTGATAGAAAAAGTGAGAAGAGTAAATTTAAATTATTGAATCTTATATTAGTGATCAAAATTAAAATATAAAATTATGTAATTTTTTTTAGGTGATTATGAATCTTATAAATAACTTTTAGAGTGTACAAACATTATAGCCCATATGATGCATGTCACAATGTGCCTAGAAGGCATTGCGACAAAAGCTAACAAAAAAATTGAAAAATAATTTAATGGAATTATCACCAATTTGTCAAGGGACAAATTGGAAATATTTTTTATTTAGTAAAAATCGATATTTTAAAAAAATTGGGTTCAAGAGTCTATTTATGCACAAAGAATAATGGAAACTTATTTTCACTATATCTCCAAATACATCCACTTGACAATAGTTACTTTAGAGCTTATTATGTTAATTAATTTTTAACTTTAATAATATTTACTTTTCACATTAGAAAAATCTAACAATTATTTACCCCAAAAAAAAGAAAATACATAAAAGAATTAAAATTTAAGAAAAAATTAATTTTCACTTGACTTACATTCCTGCTTATCCTCTTGTATAATAAGAAATTCAAAATCGCATAGTTCTCAAAGATTATTGTGTATTGGTTAATTTTATTTATAATAAAAGATATTTTAAAAAATAAAAAATAAAATCTACTCTTATACAGGATTTAAGATAGTATAAGTTATAAAATAAATTCTTACAACACTTAGAACCCTTGACGATAGATAAACCATATATTGTAACATCCCTGTTATTTTTAATATAACACAATAGAAACTTTGAATTATTTCACTGAGGCAGTGTAAACATTTATTAGGTAGCATTGTACCAGGACGATTCTCACATTTAGAAATATATGGCAGTACGACAGTACCGTTGAAATTACGACACTGCTATATATTAAAAAATTAGGAAATGATGAAAATACCCTTATAATGTAAACTTTTGTTATTTATAGAATTTCCCCGGAATTGATGATAATTACACTTAGACCCTAGAAGTTATTTCTCTAGTTTGACATCAGAACATTTAGAAAATTATGTTTAAGTCCCAACATCAATAAAATTAGTTGATAAGAGTTTAAGCATAGTAGAATAACATAACAAAACTGTAGATACGTAAATCTCAGCCAATTGAATTATGAAGGTATCCAAATATGAAATGACATGAAATACCCTTGGACTTACTCTAAATTACAAAAATGTCATTAGTTATGGAAAGCAAAAAGTACAACAAAAACTCTAATAAAAAGCCTTAAAGGGCTTATGAAAAGCCAAAAACTACCCAAAAGACCCCGAAAAATTATAAATACATTTTCAACATATTTTTTAAGATAAATATCAATTTTTAGTAAATTTGAGCAATATTTATATATACACAAAAATAATCCCACCGAGATGCAACATAAGCCCCAAAAATCTTATAAGACCACTTTGGCTTGCAGTAAAGGAAAAAATCAATTGAGTTTTGGGCCAGGGCTTGATGGACCATGTGAATGGGCCACTAAATGGGCCATGGGGACTACTGAATTGGGCTTGGCAGTTTTTGGAATAATTTTGGGCCTAATTACATTAAAAAGGCCATAATTACCTAATAAAATCTAAAATAAATTAAATAAAATATAAAACTCTAACCCTAACCATGCCCCTAACCAGCCCTAAAACTCTTGGTTCAGTTTGAATCAAATTAATAATTGAATTAGTTAGAAACCAACTAAAAATTCACCAAAAATAATCAAAATTGTAGAAAAATTATGAAAATATTCTGAATATTATCTAACACATAATTAAATATGGATTTGATGATAGATTAAAGAAATTTAATTGTTTGCAAAAAGCTTAAATTGTCTAATCTAGATTTTAGAAAAATTACTAATTATGCACTGATTAAGCTTTAAACCATTTTAATCTTTTCTTAAACCTTAATCAACATATAATATGAGTATTATAATACATCTAAATCAGTTTTAATTGATAGCTAAATTAATTAATCATTGGTTGTGCAATTAACGAACTAAACTACCTAAATTAAACTTTAATTAATCTTATGATTATCACTAACTAAATTAGTCTTTTCTCTATGCATCTACCCCCTCAAACTGACCTCAACACACTTTAAACACTCATCCTCAACCCAAACACTGCCCCCTTTGGCTGCAACTCACTTCCTCTTCCTTCATCATTTTCTCTCAAAAACTTCACCAAAACACCTCCAAACTCTCACTCTTTCTAATCACCCTCAAGCACCACAAATCCATGTAACATCCTCAAATTTTTGTCATGCTAAATTACCTTAGTAACTCTGAGTAATTAGGCACTGAATGAGAAATTATGAGATTAAGGCTTAATTAAGGGATTAATGAAGTGTTTATAAGTCAATTCTAATGAGAAAAGCCAAGAGAATGCTTAATCGAGATTAGATAATCTCTAATTAAGCAAGTCAGAGCCTTAATAGCTTAATTAAGTACTAATAGCCCTTAATTAGCTTAATCGAGTTTAGTTAAGGATAATTAAGTTTAATCGCAAGATTAATTTTTGTTAATCATCTTTTTGTGTGTTAATCACTAATCCTTGCTTAATCATCTTAATTAAGTTGTAAGAGCACTTAATCACATGATTAAATTCAAATTTAGTCAACTAGACAATAAAGTAAAGAGTGATGTCACTAAAGCATAAAGCATTGACAAGAGTGCTTTATGTAAGGTAAGTACTTGATTTGTTCCCCCATCATCCAATTTGTCTCCTTAAACCTTAATTAACACAAAATTAAGAAAATATTATCTCCCCCCACCCACTACAAGTTACGGCCTTAACATGCACACACACACACACACATCAACTTTTCATTTTTCAATTCTCATTCTCTTTCTAAAACTCTCATCCTCTCACTTTTCTCTAAAACTCTTTTCTTTTTCTTCATATTCTTCTTCCCTTTTCCACCCCCACCATAACCAAAAACTCTTACTTAGCTCTTCAAAGACCACATCTTTTGGTCTTTGGAGACAAGATCTAAACACTACAAGCTTCATTTTCAAGAGAACTCAAGAGCTTCTTCTTCCTTCTTGCAAAATCGCCGCCTTCACCACCTTGAGGAGCCACCATCTTCTTCTTTTTCTCCTTCAAGAAGATGCCACTTTAATCACTAGGTAGTGATTTTCACTATTTTATTTTATTTACTCAAGAAAGCTTGAAGCTTGTTTCTTCTCATGACCAAGATCTTCAAGTGAAAACTTGAGAAGATCTTTCATGCTCTTCATGAGCAAAAACTTCTATTTTTGGTAAAATATGTTCATGTTCTTGTTCATGAGTGTTTTTGAGTTCTTGAAAATTTCCTTTCTTTAAGTGCTTCAAAGTTTCTATTTTTCTTTCTTGATGCATAAGATCTTGATGTTTCTTGTGAGTTGCTTGAAAAAGAATGATGTTCTTGGTGGTATTTTGTTTAAAGTTTGTTCCTTTTCTTATGATAAGTTTATGATTAGAAAAGTTTCATCTTTACATGTTTTTCATGATTTGATAAGACTATGAACATTCTAAGAGTTTAAAGCTCAAAGAGTTTGCTTCTTGATGCATAAAAAGTGATGCCAGTTTTGGTGCCTTCATAAAGTCTTATTTTGTTTTATTTTGAAGACAAGACTACATGTAAAAGTCTAAGCTTTTTGAAATATGAAACCTTTTTAAGTTATAAAAGTGATATCTTGTCACTTTATGTCTTAGAAATCAAACCTTGAATACAAGACCTTTCATAAAGTTTCAAACTTTAGTCAAGAATGAAATCTTTAAGTCATAAAGGTGTTGTTTTGCAACCTTTAATTCATAAAGTTTAGATCTTGAGTCAAAACAATGCTTAAAAGTGTCACTATTATTATATCAAATATGATTGGTCGTGGAATGAATGTTATGTTTATCTAAGTTATTATTATTCTTGCCGCTTATATTTATTTTATTCGCACGGTATGTATGAGATAGCGACGTTTATATTATGCGTTTATGATGCGCTCATGGCTCTTGGTTTTCAAAACATTTTATTCGTTATTGATCAAAAAAAAATTGCCCTGTATTTTCATATAATAGTATTTTCAAATGGTAATGTTAGTTCCGCGAGCAAAAGTAATAACTAGTAATTCCATAATATGACTTAAACATAGTGTGGAACTATTAGTGTGTTACATTTTGGTATCAGAGTAGTTCGTCCTTAAAGAGCCTTGGGACGGACTGACTATGCTTCTAAGCATACGTGTTAGTTAAGTCTTGCTTTGAGTCTTATCTGTATGATTGGACATAGAGATTAGACATCCATGATCGTCTGTTCTGAATGTGGTTAGTTGCTAGTTCACTCAGCGTAAATGTTGAGCCTGATCAACTCAATGTCTTCTGTTTTGTGTACCAGGAACTAATGGCATCAAGGAGACGTGGTAGGCCCCGTAATGAGCTAGAAGGTCCTGAGGAAGTCATGGGGACACTTCGTGAAATGGCTGCTACCATGAGGGAGCAAGCTGCTGCTGCCCATCACATGATGGAGTAAATGGAGCAAAACGATGAGGAGAATCCCGAAGGGCACAATGGAGGAGCTAAGGTAGATCTTGAGTACCTCAAGTTTGCTGAGTTTAGGAAGGCAAATCTGTCGAGTTTTAGAGGGACATACAATTCTGATCAAGCTGATGAATAAATCAAGGCCATTGAGAAGATTTTCACGGTATTCGCTTGCACCGAGGAGCAGAAGGTAGCCTTTGCTATCTACATGTTGGAAGCTAATGCTGAGTTTTGGTGGGTGGGCACCAAGAGGCTATTAGAAGGTGCTAAGACCTACATCACCTGGGAGATTTTCAAGTTGCACTTCTACGAGAAGTATTTTCTCGCATCTGTGAGGAATGCAAAGGAATTGGAGTTCATGAGTTTGCGTCAAGGGACCATGAATGTTGCTGAGTATACTACCAAGTTCAATGAGCTATGCAAGTTCTCGATGATTTATCAAGGGAACCTTGATGATCACTGGAAGTGTGTCAAGTTTGAAGGAGGATTGCGTGTGGAGATACTGGTGTCTGTAGGACCCATGGAGATCCGTGATTATGCTACACTAGTCAACAAGTGTCGTCTGGTGGAGGACTGCAACCGCAAGCTATCTGTGGCAAGGTCCGAAGCCTATAAAAAGAAGTTGGCACCGTAAGGGCAGAAGTTCAAGCCCCAACCCTCAAGGAAGCCATTTTCAGAATGGAGGTTTCAAAGGAAAGCAACCCTAGAAATCTACTAAGAATCCACCTAAGCCTGCGAATAGTCAAGCTTGCCCTAAGTGTGGCAAACACCATGGAGGACGCCCTTGTTTAGATGGCCAGAATGTGTGTTTCCTGTAACATCCGAGTTCCGATTTCCGACTTCACTTCCAAGCCCATGATTTCCAACTTCATTTTGGGATATCAGTTAGAATATTATTCCCGATTTCCAAGTTTGCATAGATGAATTCCCGACTTCATGTATTGGTACGACTTCCGATTTCGTTTAAGTTTGACTATTCCCGATTTGTGTGTTCGTGTTCAACTTTCAGCATTAAATCTGACTTCATGACCTCAGATTTCCGACTTCATCTAGTCTCAAACTCCTGATTTCCGACTTTATCTTATGATATTCTCCGATTTCCAATGTCCACGACTTCCGACTTCATGTCATAAAGACATTATACCCAGTTTCCGATCTCATCAAATGTAAGATACCGATTTCCGGGTTTAAGTACTTGGGTTTGGAAATGTGATTGAATCACTGAGTTAGATCTTAAGCATCCTCATTCCGACCTCAGACCTCATGCTTCATCCGATCTCAGAAGTTATAGATTAACACAATGGTACGAGAACCGAACTCCGAGTTTAATGTAACGAGTTCCGGCCTTAGTGTTGAACTCCATTGGGATGGACACGAGTTCGGATCCTTGAGCTGATTTCCACAACACACGAGTTCCGATATCCGATCTTATTACAAGGAGTCCCGACTTTGAACTGGGAGTTCCGAGATCAGTTGATTGTCAGCTGTATGTCTTCCGACCTCCGACCTTGATTCCAAGTCTCAACATAAACAAGATTTCCTCAAGTCACAAACAAGATGATTATTCCGAATTCCGACTTAACCATACACGAATTCCGATGTCGTGTTCAGATACGCTGGAAGCGAGTTTCACTTCTCTGGCGACGTAGAGAGCAATTTTGACATAAAAGAAGGAGACATGGCTGAACCTTACCCACAAAATTTCATCCAATCAAAGCCACTCATTCTAACTACCACTTCGAAGCTTTGTCTATATATATATATCCTCCTCCTGCCTCTTCAGCTCATTTCTCACGTAGCTTTCCCTTCCTCACTTCAGCTCTCTTTCCTCTTCTCAACTCTCCCACTCTATCCAACCTTCAAGTTTCAGCACTTAGCTCAAGTCATACTCCAAAGAGGTAGGATTCTACTTCTATTCTTGAATTCCTTGCACTATGATTGCATGAGATTGTACTCTTCTTCATGTATTTGATGAATTATTGGATGTATTATGATGGATTATGATGAATTATGATTGAATTAATAGAAGATTTTGAGTTAGAATTATGATTAGAAGGAGAAAATTAGAAGGAGAGAAGAATCAGTATGCTGTCTGGATGAAGAATTCCACGGCAGTCTGTATGGCGGAGTGTACGGCGCCGTCTACAGCCAGTTAAATCCGATGAAACCATTTTTAGATGAAAGTAGACATTCAGGGCTTTCCATGGATATATCATATAAGGTTATTAGATTAATATTGAGGGAGATATGAATTTTTGAAGTTTGACCTAGGGTTCAAGACTTTCATCCGGGCAGAGTGACTTTAGAAGGGTATAACTCACCCTATACAACTCCAAATCGAGTAAAACCAATTTTGTTAGAAAGCTTACACACAGGGGAACACCCCAATATAAGATTCCGAGTTTGTTATGGTTCCAATTGTTCCCAGTGATTTGAGGAAGTTGTCCTATGTCCAATCTAGGCCAAAACAGAGTAGTTCAGAAAGGTAGACTTTTAGGACTTATAACTCGAGGTATACTTAAGAAAATGGAGTGAAACTTGTGGCAAATGAAAGGTTGTCCTGTTAGCTTCAATATGAGACTAATTTCGCATGATTTGAGCTTAGTTTCGATTTTTTAGTGAATTTATACTTCCAGGAGTGTAACTCGGGCTAGTGATTGAATGAGTTGAGGTAAGATTTAAATATCTTGAGTTATATGGATCAAAATGATATGGGACCAAAGGGGTTAGAAAATAGACATATAGAGCTATGATATACCCAAATTTTAGATTTAAATGAGTTGAATAGAAATAAAGGTGGTTCATATGAAATTTGGGCAGAACCGACTAGAATGTGGCAGAATGGCCAAAGCAATAGTTTCACAAAGTGACCCAATTGAAGATTTCACAAGTATTAGGGAAACATATAAAGTTTGAGTTGAGGATGGCCAGTTTGATATTAATATATATGTGTTAAATTGATTTATGTTGCTATGACTGAACTGTCTGTGAGGGCTGGCACTATTCATGGGGAAACGGACTTTATCCAGATTATCTTTGTCAGTTCTGACAAAAGTCTAAGAAGCTATGACTGCTTAGATGTAAAAAAGAATTAGAGTATGAATGGGTATATAGAAACTCTATATTTGAGAATGACATAAGTATAAGATGAGATATATGAAAATAAATGAAGTATTTGTATGAGTACACTCAGCATGACTATGCTTGAATAAGCATGAGAATTAAAGAATCTGAATATATTGAATGTGAGTCCCTTCACTTGGAGGCAGTTACTTGAGGTCCCTCCTTGTGAAGGCAGCTTAATAAGATAAAATGTGGGTCCCTTCACTCGGAGGCAGTTATTTGAAATCCCTCCCTGTGAAGGTAGTTAAATGATAAAGACATGGGTCCCTTCACCTGAAGCGATTGCACATTGAATCCCTCCTTGTGAAGGCAGCTAAGATTTGGGTCCCTCTATGTTGGAGGCACGTGGTCAGATGAGGTCCCTCTATATTAGAGGCACGTGGCCAGATTGAGATCCCTCTAACCTAGAGGCACGTGGGTCCCCTTGTGGGTGAGCCGGTGTGACGACGGTCACGGGTGAAGCTGACGAGCTCACTCCAAGGCTAGGCTACCCAAGGGCAGTAAATGCACCCTAGGGACGGCGATACGTAACGTCTAGGTGTGCCAAGTAAAAGCTAAAGATTAAAGACTAAAGATTAAAGATTAAAGCTTATGCAGGTACCCCATTCACATGAAGCATGGCATCGACCCAGCTAGTGTGAGTATAGGGGACAGAACTTACATGAGGCATGGCTTGACCCAGCTAGTGTAAGTACCAAAGGAAGATCCCACATTCCTAAGGAACGTGATATGGCGATCACGCTCTGATGGGGTATGACATGGCGATCATACTCTGGAATGTGGCACGTAAAGATTTTATGATGACAAAGAAAAAGAAAGATACAGAAAGAAAAGCAAGTTTTATGTATAGGCATAAATTTAAGTATGAGTAAAGTTAGGTGCAGATGTTATGTGTGCGTTTAATATGCCACAATTATTACTCATGGTATTATATTTGAATGAATTTTATGGATTTTCCCCAAATGCTAAGCATATGATTAAAATAAACTTTGCTTCGGATAAGATAATTTTTCGAAATAAAAATTTATTAATGTAACACCCTCCCAAGTACAGTACTATGCTTAAGTCATAGTACCACACCCTGGAGTTGTTACGGTTACTTGAACGGACCTTATCTGACAAAGAACTTCCAAGCGCTATTCTGATACCTCTTGGAACTCTCTGGAGACAACACGGAAAATAGGAGTGAGAATTATAAATTCTCAGTAGGATTCTCTATAATACACATGTAATGTCATCGTTGTCATCTCCAGTTTGCTTCGGTTTATTATGAAAACGGTGAACATGCATGCATAAACTATTTAATTTTCGGCAGTTAAATGATAAAGACATGGGTCCCTTCACCTGAAGGCAGTTGCACATTGAATCCCTCCTTGTGAAGGCAGCTAAGATTTGGGTCCCTCTATGTTGGAGGCACGTGGTCAGATGAGGTCCCTCTATATTAGAGGCACGTGGCCAGATTGAGATCCCTCCAACCTAGAGGCACGTGGGTCCCCTTGTGGTGAGCCGGTGTGACGACGGTCACGGGTGAAGCTGACGAGCTCACTCCAAGGCTAGGCTACCCAAGGGCAGTAAATGCACCCTAGGGACGGCGATACGTAACGCCTAGGTGTGCCAAGTAAAAGCTAAAGATTAAAGACTAAAGATTAAAGATTAAAGCTTATGCAGGTACCCCACTCACATGAGGCATGGCATCGACCCAGCTAGTGTGAGTATAGGGGACAGAACTTACATGAGGCATGGCTTGACCCAGCTAGTGTAAGTACCAAAGGAAGATCCCACATTCCTAAGGAACGTGATATGGCGATCACGCTCTGATGGGGTATGACATGGCGATCATACTCTGGAATGTGGCACGTAAAGATTTTATGATGACAAAGAAAAAGAAAGATGCAGAAAGAAAAGCAAGTTTTATGTATAGGCATAAATTTAAGTATGAGTAAAGTTAGGTGCAGATGTTATGTGTGCGTTTAATATGCCACAGTTATTACTCATGGTATTATATTTGAATGGATTTTATGGATTTTCCCCAAATGCTAAGCATATGATTAAAATAAACTTTGCTTCGGATAAGATAATTTTTCGAAATGAAAAATTTATTAATGTAACACCCTCCTAAGTACAGTACTATGCTTAAGTCATAGTACCACACCCTTGGCCCGTTTTCTTGGCCCTTTTCAAATTTTAAAACGTGTCGGGTCAGTTGCTTACCAAATAGCCTTACCTCCAAATTTGTCAAACCTTCATGATGTTTTCCATGTGTCTCAATTAAGAAAATACCATTCCGACCCTAGTCATCTACTTGAGCCTGAAAGTGTACAGTTAAGGGAAGACCTAACTTTCAATCTACCGCCATCTCGGATCGTGGATCGTGGGGCGAAACAGCTGAGGAATAAGACGGTACCCTTGGTCAAGGTGGCTTGGGGTAGAGGAAATGTGGAAGAATATACATGGGAGCTGGAGGCCGAAATGAAGAGCAAGTATCCGAACTTATTTACAGGTAACGAATTTTGAGGGCAAAATTCTTTTTTAAGGTGAGGAGAAATGTAACATCCTCAATTTCATGTCGTGCTAAATTACCGTAGTAACCCTGAGTAATTAGGCACTTAATGAGGAATTTCGAGATTAGGGCTTAATTAAGGGGTTGACTCGGACGAGAAGGGTCAAGAGAATGCCTAATCGAGGTTAGATAATCTCTAATTAAGCAAGTTAGAGCCCCTGTAGCTTACTTAAGCACTAATCGCCCTTAATTAGCTTACTCGAGTTTAATTAAGGTTAATTAAGCTTAATCGTGAGATTAATTTTTGTTAATCATGTTCTTGTGTGTTAATCACTAATTCTTGCTTAATCACCTTAATTAAGTTGTATGAGCACTTAATCACATGATTAAATTCAAATTTAGTCAACTAGACAATAAAGTAGAGAGTGATGTCATAAAAGCAAAAAGCATGAGACAAGACTACTTTATGTAAGAGTTTGGCCATGCTTTGTCTCCCCATCATCCCATTTGTCCCCTTAATCACTAATTAACACAAAATTAAGCAAAATATCTCACTCCCCCTCCCTTAATGTAGGACGCCACTTTCTCACACACACACACATTCACTTCATTTTCAACTTCTCATTCTCTCTCTAAAGTTCTCAAACTCTCCAACCTCTCTCTACATTCCTTCTTCTTCTTCTTCTTCATCTTCTTCATCATTTTCCACCTCCATAACCAAACTTTCCTCACTAAGCCCTTCAAAGATCACATCTTTGGGTCTTTGGAGACAAGATCAAAACACTACAAGACTCATTTTCAAGAGAACTCAAGAGTTCTCTCCTTGCTCATTCAAAACCGCCACCTTCATCATCAAGAGGAGTCATCATCTTCTTCTTCCATTTCTCTTGTTTTTGCGCCATCTTCAAGAAAGGTAGTGATCTTCATCTTTTTCATTTTGTTTGCTCAAGAAAGCTTGGAGCTTGGGTCTTTCATGACCAAGATCTCTAAGTGAAAACTTGAGAAGATCCTTCATATTCTTCATGTGTTCTTAAGTTTCCTCTTTTAGAAAAATATGTTCTTGATGTTCTTCATGTGTTCTTAAGTTTCCTTTTTTAGAAAAATATGTTCTTGATGTTCTTCATGTGTTCTTAAGTTTCCTCTTTTGGAAAAATATATTCTTAATGTTCTTCATGTGTTCTTAAGTTTCCTCTTTTGGAAAAATATGTTCTTGATGTTCTTCATGTGTTCTTAAGCTTCTTCTTTTGGAAACCTATGTTCTTATTGATCTCTAGCTTAAAGTTGTTCCTTTCTCTTTATGATGAGTGAATGATTAGAAAAGCTTCACCTTTCTATGTTTCCATGATTTGATAAGACTATGAGCCTTCTCAAAGTTTTAGACTTTAAAAAGTTTGCTTCATGATTTCTTCAAAGTGGCGCAACTTTTAAGCTTCCATAAAGTTTTATTTTGTTTTGTTTTGAAGACAAGAATACATGTGAAAGTCTAAACTTTTTGAGTTAGAAAAAAATGATATCTTGTCACTTTAGGCTTTAGAAATCAAACTTTAAAGAAAAGACCTTTCACAAAGTTTCAAACTTTATTCAAGAATGAGATCATTAAGTTATAAAAATGTTGTTCTATAACATTTCATTCATAAAGTTTAGACTTTGAACCCAACTAATGCAAGGTGTAAACTTTTATAAAGAACAAGACTTTTTATTCACAAAGCTAGTAGCTTGTATCATTATTTCATAAAGATCCAATCTTAAGATAAGAGCTTAATGTCAAAGGCACTTACTTTCATAAAGAATAAGACTTTATGACTACTTTATAAAGAATGACAACTTTAATAATGTTTAAGGCAAAACCTTGGTATGTTATTAGTAAAAGTTTAAAACTTTGCAACTTGACTAAGTTAAAAGTCACCCTTGGTGATTAGTGAACATTGGTGTTGTTGGGTTCATGATGTGGTTATGCGTTGTCATGACCCAAGGATTAGAGGGATCTCGAACTCCTTGGGAACAGAAGTATGATTAGGGCCTCTAAGCATACCATGAACCTAGGAATCACTAAGTGCGCTATCTCAAGGAAAGGAAACAATCACATAATTTAATTAATTTGAACAAGTGTTTCATAAGACATGTACTTAGGTAAAGCATACTTTCATCCAAGGGCCAAGTAACTAAAAGACTATAAACACATATCCTAACTATGTGATTCTATCATGGGAAATCATGTGATGATTCATAATATTCTTCACAAAGAACAACAGAACTATAAACCCCTTTAGGGTATGAATGTGTGATGCCACTTGGCATGATGAATGATGAGATTGATTGAGCTTTGTCTCATGATTGAATGATAAGTGTGATGATATGATATAGATATGATGAACTATTGGTTGAATGCTGATGATTGGCATTTTGGGGAAGCTCCGGTCTAGCCAGTTATCTTTGCCGGATTTCGTCAAAATTATGGACTTAGTCATATCATTGCATGCGTCTAGTCAAGGAGTTATGCATGTAAAGTATAAAGATAAGAAAAGAATCAATGGGACGTGACCCTTCAATCACTTGTAAGGGAAGTGAGAGCGGCGATCCACAAGGAACCTCTTTGGGGGAGGCAAGGGTGACATGGAGTACCCTCCAACTTAGAGGTAACCAATATTGGCTCAGTCTGATTTGTTTAGTATTGCATGGCGACGGTCACGGAATGAGCTCATGTCCAAAAGCAGTTTATTTCAAAGGAAAGTAAAGAAAGTTAAGCACGTGCTAAAAATGAAAGTAAAGTCTAAGTATGACCATGGTTACATCTGTGATGATGCGTGTCTTTGCATGAAAGTATATGGCCCATTTGCATTATGGATGTTATTCTATGTTTTAGTACGGATGTTAGTCATGATGATGTGTTTATGATGTTAAGTTTAAAAGCAACCCGCTGTTTAAGTTTTCAAAACCATTAAAAATTGAACTTATATCATCCCTTGTTTTGTAATTAAACCCGAAGTGGTGGGACGATGACGATGACCTTGTGTTGTCTAGCCGCGATCCTCTTGAGAAATTTAGTATTTTTCATTCCCTACGTTCCGTGTCGTCTTGAGAGGATGTCGGCGTCGAACGCGGTGGTGATCTACATTGAGTTCGATGTGGCGTTGGCGCTTTGACCGGTCTTTGACGCATACCGATCTTTGTTGGCGAAGTCGGCGATGAGGGTCTACATCTTCCACGACCGCCAGTTCCAGACTCCCGTGATGAGCCCATTTTTCCGACCGCATCAGCCATTTGGCGAGGTTACTATGGATGACATTCGCCCCTACTTTCAGCCACCGAGATACCCCACTGATGATGATGAGACTGACTCGGATACCCGTTTGACTCATTGTTTCCTTTGGATTAGATCCCTCGGAGCCGTCTTATCCGAGCTTCCATGTGGAGACCGATCTGTAACACCCTAGTAGTTCCATTCTATGCTTAAGTCATATTGTGGAATTACTAGTTGCTACTTTTGCTCGCGGAACTATCACTACCTTTTAGAAATTACTTTATACTGAAAATAGGGGTAAAATTTTTTCTACAAAACAAGTAAACCATTTTTGAAATCGAGAGCCATGAGCGCATCGTGAACATATAAAGTAACACTGCTATCCCATACATATATCGCATTTAACAAGCATAGAGACCATAAGAGTAACCACAATTCTTAGAATAATGTAACATTCATTTCACGGCCAACCATGATAATACAATAAGAGTCGTACCAGTTCATACATAAGATAATAATGGGTCCGATATCTATCGTCGGCCCTACACAAAAGCCTACCAATACATAATAAAAGGAAATACATCAGAGAATCCTACTATCCAAGCATGCCACATAACAGAATGATAACCCTATAACTACTACCAAAAGGGGGCTATCCTCGTGCTCGGCTCCGCATGCAGTCGTCACATCAAGCATCTGGCGGGAGGAAACCGTTCCCATATCCACCAGGAGAAGTACTACCACGTCCTCCTCCTCGAACACGTCCTCACCCACGGGGCACAGCGCGGGTACGAATGAACCCACGCCCGCGAACCGGGGGTGAAAATGGGCCAGCAGATGAAGCAAAAGAATCAGAAGATAGACGAATCAACGAAGGCTGCGGCGAACGAGCGGTGAGAACCCCGAATGAGTCGGATAGAGGGCTCGGACGGATCGGTCTCCACATGGAAGCTTCGGATAAGGCGGCTCCGAGGATCGGAATCCGGTGAAAGCGATCGAGTCAAGCGGGTATCCGAGTCGATCTCATCATCATCGATGGGTATCTCGGTGGCTGAAAGTAAGGCGAATGTCATCCATAGTAACCTCGCCAAATGGTCGATGCGGTCGGAAAAATGGGCTCATCACGGGAGTTTGGAACCGGCGGTCGTGTAAGATGTAGACCTCATCACGCTGCTCTCGACAAGCGGCGAGGCGTTAAAGACCGGGTCAAAGCGCCAATGCCACATCAGGAACTCAATGTAGATCACCACCGTGCCCGACGTCGACATCCTCTGAAGACGACACGGAAACGTAGGAATGAGAAATACTAAATTTCTCAGTAGGATCGCGGCTAGACAAACACAGTGTCATCGTCATCGTCCCAGCCACTTCGGGTTTAATTACAAAAAACAGTGGACAGATATAAGTTCAATTTTTAATGGTTTTGAAAACTTAAACCTCGAAGCGGGTTGCTTTTAAACTTAACATCATAAACACATCATCATGACTAACATCCATACTAAAACATAGAATAACATCCATAATGCAAATGGGCCATATACACGCATCATCACAGATGTAACCATGGTCATACTTAGACTTTACTTTCATTTTTAGCACGTGCTTAACATTCTTTACTTTCCTTTGAAATAGACTGCTTTTGGACATGAGCTCATTCCGTGACCGTCGTCACGCAGTACTAACCAAATCAGACTAAGCCGATATTGGTTACCTCTAAGTTGGAGAGTCCTCCAAAACACCCTTGCCTCCCTCATAGAGGTTCCTTGTGGATCGCCGTCTCTCACTACCCTTACCGAAGTGATTGAAGGGTCACGTCCCATTGATTCTTTTCTTATCTTTATACTTTACATGCATAACTCCTTGACTAGACGCATGCAATGATATGACTAAGTCCATAATTTTGACGAATCCGTGACATAACGGCTAGACAGGAGCTTCCCCAAAATGCCAATCATCAACATTCAACCAATAGTTCATCATATCTATATCATATCATCACACTTATCATTCAATCATGAGACAAAGCTCAATCAATCTCATCATTCATCATGCCAAGTGGCATCACACATTCATACCCTAAAGGGGTTTATAGTTCTGTTGTTCTTTGTGAAGAATATTATGAATCATCACATGATTTCCCATGATAGAATCACATAGTTAGGATATGTGTTTATAGTCTTTTAGTTACTTGGTCCTTGGATGAAAGTATGCTTTACTTAAGTACATGTCTTATGAAACACTTGTTCCAGTTAATTAAATTATGTGATTGTTTCCTTTCCTTGAGATAGCGCACTTAGTGATTCCTAGGTTCATGGTATGCTTAGAGGCCCTAATCATACTTCTGTTCCCAAGAAGTTCGAGATCCCTCTAATCCTTGGGTCATGACAACGCATAACCACATCATGAACCCAACAACACCAATGTTCACTAATCACCAAGGGTGACTTTTAACTTAGTCAAGTTGCAAAGTTTTAAACTTTTACTAATAACATACCAAGGTTTTGCCTTAAATATTATTAAAGTTGTCATTCTTTATAAAGTAGTCATAAAGTCTTATTCTTTATGAAAGTAAGTGCCTTTGACATTAAGCTCTTATCTTAAGATTGGATCTTTATGAAATAATGATACAAGCTACTAGCTTTTTGAATAAAAAGTCTTGTTCTTTATAAAAGTTAACACCTTTTGCATTAGTTGGGTTCAAAGTCTAAACTTTATGAATGAAATGTTATAGAACAACATTTTTATAACTTAATGATCTCATTCTTGAATAAAGTTTGAAACTTTGTGAAAGGTCTTTTTTTTTTTTTAAGGTTTGATTTCTAAAGCCTAAAGTGACAAGATATCGTTTTTTCTAACTCAAAAAGTTTAGACTTTCACATGTATTCTTGTCTTCAAAACAAAACAAAATAAAACTTTATGGAAGCTTAAAAGTTGCGCCACTTTGAAGAAATCGTGAAGCAAACTTTTTAAAGTCTAAAACTTTGAGAAGGTTCATAGTCTTATCAAATCATGGAAACATAGAAAGGTGAAGCTTTTCTAATCATTCACTCATCATAAAGAGAAAGGAACAACTTTAAGCTAGAGATCAATAAGAACATAGGTTTCCAAAAGAAGAAACTTAAGAACACATGAAGAACATCAAGAACATATTTTACTAAAAGAGGAAACTTAAGAACACATGAAGAACATCAAGAACATATTTTTCCAAAAGAGGAAACTCAAGAACACATGAAGAACATGAAGAACACATTTTTCCAAAAGAGGAAACTTAAGAACACATGAAGAACATCAAGAACATATTTTTCCAAAAGAGGAAACTCAAGAACACATGAAGAACATGAAGAACACATTTTTCCAAAGAGGAAACTTAAGAACACATGAAGAACATCAAGAACATATTTTTCTAAAAGAGGAAACTTAAGAACACATGAAGAACATGAAGGATCTTCTCAAGTTTTCACTTAGAGATCTTGGTCATGAAAGACCCAAGCTCCAAGCTTTCTTGAGCAAACAAAATGAAAAAGATGAAGATCACTACCTTTCTTGAAGATGGCGCAAAAACAAGAGAAATGGAAGAAGAAGATGATGACTCCTCTTGATAATGAAGGTGGCGGTTTTGCAAGAAGGAAGGAGAAGCTCTTGAAATCTTGTGGAAATGGAGGTTGTAGTGTTTTGATCTTGTCTCCAAAGACCCAAAGATGAGGTCTTTGAAGGGCTAAGTGAGTGGTTTAGGGTGGTGGTGGTGGAGAAAGGAAGAGGAAGATGAAGAAGATGAAGAAGTGTTTAGAGAGAAGTTAGAGAATTTGGCTTGAAGAAAGAGAATAGGATGAGTGAAAATGAAAATGAATGAGGGAAGGAGAGAGAGAAAGTGGCGTCCACTTTAAGGAGGGAGGATGAGATATTTTTGCTTCACTTTGTGTTATCTTGTGTTAATTAGTGATTAAGGGGACAAATGGGATGATGGGGAGACAAAGCATGGTCAAACTCTTACATAAAGTAGTCTTGTCTCATGCTTTTTGCTTTTATGACATCACTCTCTACTTTATTGTCTAGTTGACTAAATTTGAATTTAATCATGTGATTAAGTGCTCATACAACTTAATTAAGGTGATTAAGCAAGAATTAGTGATTAACACACAAGAACATGATTAACAAAAATTAATCTCATGATTAAGCTTAATTAACCTTAATTAAACTCGAGTAAGCTAATTAAGGGCGATTAGTGCTTAAGTAAGCTATAGGGGCTCTAACTTGCTTAATTAGAGATTATCTAACCTCGATTAGGCATTCTCTTGACCCTTCTCGTCCGAGTCAACCCCTTAATTAAGCCCTAATCTCGAAATTCCTCATTAAGTGCCTAATTACTCAGGGTTACTACGGTAATTTAGCACGACATGAAATTGAGGATGTTACACGATCCGTCCGAGCCCCTCTATCCGACTCATTCTGGGGGTTCTCACCGTTCGGGTTCATCGCAGCCTTCAGTGATTCATCTATCTTCTGATTCTTCTGCTTCATCTGCTGGCCCATTTTCACCCCCGGTTCGCAGGCGTGGGTTCATTCGTACCCGCGCTGTGCCCCGTGGGCGAGGACGTGCTCGAGGAGGAGGACGTAGTAGTACTTCTCCTGGTGGATATGGGAACGGTTTCCTCCCGCCAGATGCTTGATGTGACGACTGCATGCGGAGCCGAGCACGAGGATAGCCCCTTTTTGGTAGTAGTTATAGGGTTATCATTCTGTTATGTGGCATGCTTGGGTAGTAGGATTCTCTGATGTATTTCCTTTTATTATGTATTGGTAGGCTTTTGTGTAGAGTCGACGATAGATATCGGACCCATTATTATCTTATGTATGAACTGGTACGACTCTTATTGTATTATCATGGTTGGCCGTGGAATGAATGTTACATTATTCTAAGAATTGTGGTTACTCTTATGGTCTCTATGCTTGTTAAATGCGATATATGTATGGGATAGCGGTGTTACTTTATGTGTTCACGATGCGCTCATGGCTCTCGATTTCAAAAATGGTTTACTTGTTTTGTAGAAAAAATTTTACCCCTATTTTCGGTATAAAGTAATTTCTAAAAGGTAATGATAGTTCCGCGAGCAAAAGTAACAACTAGTAATTCCACAATATGACTTAAGCATAGAATGGAACTACTAGGGTGTTACACAGAAAGAAAAGCAAGTTTTATGTATAGGCATAAATTTAAGTATGAGTAAAGTTAGGTGCAGATGTTATGTGTGCGTTTAATATGCCACAGTTATTACTCATGGTATTATATTTGAATGGATTTTATGGATTTTCCCCAAATGCTAAGCATATGATTAAAATAAACTTTGCTTCGGATAAGATAATTTTTCGAAATGAAAAATTTATTAATGTAACACCCTCCCAAGTACAGTACTATGCTTAAGTCATAGTACCACACCCTGGAGTTGTTACGGTTACCTGAACGGACCTTATCTGACAGCAACTTCCGCTGCGCTATTCTGATACCTCTTGGAACTCTCTGGAGACAACACGGAAAATAGGAGTTAGAATTATAAATTCTCAGTAGGATTCTCTATAATACACATGTAATGTCATCGTTGTCATCTCTAGTTTGGTTCGGTTTATTATGAAAACGGTGAACATGCATGCATAAACTGTTTAATTTTCGGCAGTTAAATGATAAAGACATGGGTCCCTTCACCTGAAGGCAGTTGCATATTGAATCCCTCCTTGTGAAGGCAGCTAAGATTTGGGTCCCTCTATGTTGGAGGCACGTGGTCAGATGAGGTCCCTCTATATTAGAGGCACGTGGCCAGATTGAGATCCCTCCAACCTAGAGGCACGTGGGTCCCCTTGTGGGTGAGCCGGTGTGACGACGGTCACGGGTGAAGCTGACGAGCTCACTCCAAGGCTAGGCTACCCAAGGGCAGTAAATGCACCCTAGGGACGGCGATACGTAACGCTTATGCAGGTACCCCACTCACATGAGGCATGGCATCGACCCAGCTAGTGTGAGTATAGGGGACAGAACTTACATGAGGCATGGCTTGACCCAGCTAGTGTAAGTACCAAAGGAAGATCCCACATTCCTAAGGAACGTGATATGGCGATCACGCTCTGATGGGGTATGACATGGCGATCATACTCTGGAATGTGGCACGTAAAGATTTTATGATGACAAAGAAAAAGAAAGATGCAGAAAGAAAAGCAAGTTTTATGTATAGGCATAAATTTAAGTATGAGTAAAGTTAGGTGCAGATGTTATGTGTGCGTTTAATATGCCACAGTTATTACTCATGGTATTATATTTGAATGGATTTTATGGATTTTCCCCAAATGCTAAGCATATGATTAAAATAAACTTTGCTTTAGATAAGATATTTCTTAAATGTAAAATTAAACAGTTTATGCATGCATGGTCACCGTTTTCATAATAAACCGAAGCAAACTAGAGATGACAACGATGACATTACATGTGTATTATAGAGAATCCTACTGAGAATTTATAATTCTCACTCCTATTTTCCGTGTTGTCTCCAGAGAGTTCCAAGAGGTATCAGAATAGCCTTGATGGAAGTTCTTTGTCAGATAAGGTCCGTTCAGGTAACCGTAACAACTCCAGGGTGTGGTACTATGACTTAAGTATAGTACTGTACTTGGGAGGATGTTACATTTCCAATGCGGAAAGCCTAGGCATATGGCTAGAGACTACACTGTCAAGCTGTTGTTCCCTGCCAACAAGCCCCAACACCAAGGAAAGGTCTTTGCCCTTAATGCTGAGGAGGCCACTCAGTCCAACAATTTAATCCAAAGTAAGTGCGAGGTTAATGATAGAACTTAACTATACTATATGATTCTGGAGCTACACACTCCTTTATTTCTTATGATTGTGTAGATAGATTGGGATTATCTATGTCTGAATTATCTTACATGTTAGTTGTTTTTACTCCTGTTGGTAAACCAATTAAGACTTGTCATTGTTGTTTGAATTGTCAATTCCAAGTTGATAGTAGGTCTTCCATAGCGAATTTGATTTGTTTGCCTTTGTCTGGTTTAGATTTGATTCTAGGCATGGATTAGCTTTCGGCTAACCATGCTATGATAAATTGTTCTGAGAAATCTTTTGTTCTTCCTCCTATACCTGTTAAGCCTGTTGAACCTGTTAGTTTGTTTTTGAATTCTGTTAAGATAAGGAGTAGTGAGTCCGGTAATCAAGGATACGTCCTCCTTATGGCAGGTGAAGTGGAACTCAAGCAGGTATTGGAAGAGATTCTCGTAGTTAGGGAATACCCAGATGTATTTCCTGACGACATACCCGAGTTTCCCCCAGAGAGGGAAATCGAGTTTTCTACAGAGTTGGTACTGTAACATTCCCACTTTCGTAAACAGAACGTAATAGAAACTTTGAATTATTTCCCTTAGGCAGTGTGAGAATTTCTCAGGCAGCGTTATCTCATAACGATCTTCACACTCATAATTATAGGGTAGTGTAACACTGCCGTTGAAAATATGACATTGCCATTGTTAAAAATTAGGAAATGACAAAGTGTCCCTATAAACTTTTATTAATTGCAGTGATGTCTAGAATTTTTAGAAATTATATTTTGACCCCAAAGACTTATTCCTACAATAACTCTAGAACTTTTTATGAAATGATCTTTATGTCCCCACATCTGTAGAATTAGCAGAATGGGATTTTAAATAGAGCAAAATCATGTGGTGAAACCGTAGAAGTTTAAATCTCTGCCGATTGGGCCATGGAGGCAGTCTGATGTGAAATGATGAGGGGTGTCCCTAGACTTGCTCAAAATTACGGAAATGCCATTAGCTACAGAAAACAGAAAATAAAAAGGCTCCGAATTTGCGAAAATGTCTAATTTACGCTGTTAATCTATTTATTTTGTTTCAATAGTTATATAAGGGCAATTAGAAGTTAATTAAATATTAATTAGGAGTTAATTAGATGTTAATTAGAGCGATTAGGCTTAGGAACAATTAGAATAGAGATATAGAAATTCTCTCAGAGTCATTTAGTAAAGTTTTGCCGATTTGAAAAAAATCAGCGAAGATTCGGTATTTTAAATCGCCAGAATCGAATTAGTAGAATTTCACACTAACACCACTAGTTTGAGTGGCTAAAAATTGAGCCACTTCTACCCCTATGGATGGCGCCAATTGGCTGCCAAGTGAGTGGAGAGAGACTTGGCCAAACAACCACTAACCAAGCCTCCACCAATCATAAGAGAGTATCATCTTTTAAAACACCAAAATTCCCTCTGGCTCCTCCATTATTTCGCCCCCCCACCAGCTGCCATATCCTCTCCATTCCTCCTTCTTCTTCTTCCTTTCTTTCCTTGCTTCCATGGGTATGAGCTTCAAGCTCCTAGTTCATGCCCTTCTTAGCCTCAAATCCTCTTGCTCCTTTTATGAAAATTGATCCTCACCTCCTTCTCTACAAAACTCCTCTAACAATTTCATGATTAAACATCAAATAAAGCCTTCCCACATTCATGTGAGCTACTGCCATGGTGAAGAAGAGAGGCTAGGAGTTGGTTCTTGGCTTCCTTACTTCCATAGTTTTAAGGATTTTGAGTTAGGTAACTCAAATCCTTAGTTATTTGTTGTATTATGGGACTATATGGCTATTGTGAGGTCCTTATGCTATGCTGGTCCATGCTTATATGCTTATGTTATGATGTTTTTCTTGTGAATTGAAATGAAGAAATTTAGTCTATGTTGAGGAATTGATTAAAAACTCAAAAAGGAGCTAAGCGAAATCTATTTTTGTGAGAAAACCCTACGTGTCCGTACCGGCAGAGTGTACGGATACACCTGCAATCGTAGAAAGTGGATCAAATAAATGAAACTAGACATTTAGAGCTTTCCAACCGTATAAATTATAAGGAGCCATTGGATTAGTATTGAGTGAGTTATGAATTTTTGAAATTTAACCTGAAATTCTGGGTTCTCTTTTGGGCAGTATGAGTTGTGAGGGATATAACTTACCCTACAAAACTCTAAATTGAGTGCAACCGGTTTTGTTTGAAATCCAACATATAGCGAAACATTCTATAAAAATTTCAAAGTTAGATTTGATTCCAATTATTCCCAATGATTCAATGAAGTTGCCTTAAGTCTAAACCAGACTAGAATAGGACAATCCAGAAGGGTCAAATTACGGAGCTTATAACTCAAGCTCTCCATATGTAAATGAGATGCAACTTATTTCAAATAAAAGCTTGTCCTGTTAGCTTTAATTTGGTGTAAGTTTCGTATGATTTCACATAGGTTCTTATTTTTAGTGAATTTTTACTTTTAAGAGTGCAATTCTGGCTAGTTGTAGGGCAGAGAACAGTAAAATTTGAATAACTTGAGCTACATAAATCAAAATGAGATGGGACTAGAAGGGTTGGAAACTAGACACATAGCACTATAACATATTCAAAATTTAGGTCCAACTGAATTGAATAGAAATTATGGTGAATTTTACAAAATCGGGCAGAATTGAGTAGAATGAGCAGAAAACCTAAGTTATGTATTTATGTTGACATATTATATGATTGATATTATTGTTATAAAACTTGATGCTCTATATTGGTTTTGTTGCTTGATTGATCCTTTTGGTAGTCTAGCACTATTCATGGGGAAGCGGACTCGATCCGTTATGCTGCCAAATTTTCGGCAGGAGTTTATGAGAACTTATATTATGAATAATTGTGCTAAGATTATAAGGATACATGTGTTCATATGAATACCATGTCTATGAAAATCATGCATGCAAATAGCATTGAGGAATGATATGAGATATATGAATGAATGCATAGAGCATTCACGTGCATAATCATATCCAAGAGGTAGTAAAAGATTATAAGGAGTTGCAAGAGGGACGTACCAAGCTACCACGTGAGGCATGGCCTAGACCTAGCTAGCATGGGCTAGAGCGATACTGTCTAAGACTTGGGCCAGCCCTCGACTAGATTTAAGAGGAATAGACCGGTGTGAGGGTCGAGAAAAGTAAACCTGTAATATCCCCATTTTCATCCAAGTTAATTAGCTCGGTGTCTCCGGCTAATTAGAGGGATTAGCGATTAATTAAGAACTAATCGGCTACTCTCGAGAGCAAGGGCTTAGTAAATGGAAGGCAAGTCAACAATTAATTAGAAAAAGTCAACAATTGAAATATAATGCATTAAAAGTTACAATTAGAAGCCTAATTGTCCAATCCTTGTTAATTCATGATTTAGAACATAAAATCAAGGTGACCCAACCTTATTAACTAAGAGCATACAAGCATCACATCTTAATCACATGAAAAATTAACCCTCACACCTTCTTTACATAATTAATGAGGAAAATCCTTTTCATTGAAAATGTGTTAAAGTGTAATTAAACCAATTGAATTAATTAGCATTTAGATAATTGTAACAATTGTAAAAATTTAGAAACTTCTCTTTAATTATTGTTTGAAAGTTTGGTCAAGGCAAGAGCCATATCCAACCATCCATTTGCCTTCTCATCATACACCATTAGATCAAGAGTCCATGTTAGTAGATTTCTTGAGTCAAGACAAAAGATGTACTCTCCTCCATCAAGATTATGACACTTGGAGTGATCATATTCATCCAATGCCAATCCTAAGATAGGTCATACTTTTAACCACTTGAAAAACACTACATGGTCCTTACCCAAGTGCCAAGACTCAAAGGAAACACAACTCCTTCTTTTGCCCCAAGGTTTTCCCCCATTCTCTTGCTTGTTGTAAGAAGCAAAATCACATCACTCTCTCTCTCCCCTTATGCGCCATCGGCCCACTCTTTCTCCCCCTCACTTCATTTTTCATTTCCTCTCTCAAGACACAAAGCTCTCTCCTCTCTCCAAGTCCCATTCCTACTTTCTTGTTCTTCTTCCAATCTCCCTACTACTTCTTACCTCATTTCCATCACCACCCTCACAATCCTTTCAAGGACCACCATTTTTGGTCTTTGAAGAAACAATATCACCTATACACAAGCTCCATTTCCAAGCTTTCAAGTAGGAAGGCTCTCTCCAACCTTCTCCACCTTCCAAATGTAACACCCTCTATCATATAAGCCATGCTCAAGTCATGGAATTACATAAAAAGGTTGTCACGGTGCTGAAAAATTCTTTAAAATAGGGAAAATATAATACATGGCCCTTTAATTATCCACTTTATTACTAACTACTAATCTCTGATACATAGAGAATAAAATAATTACATTTTAAAAGCAAATTATGACCGACAGAGTAAATAGTGTGTACTTCCGACTAATCATTAGCTAGCTTCGATGGTCTCTTGATCTGGCTAGCGCCTAAGTCGTGCTCAATGAGCGGCCCTACATTCCGCCTTGCACTGGATGTCCAACTTAGGTACTGGAATGTTTATAGAAAAGAAGAACATACAAGCAGGCAGTGAGAACCTAGGGTTCTCAGTAGGTAAATTTGAACAAATCTTATGATGTCATCATAAACATTCCCGCCGCTTCAGTTTATTACGAAAATATTAGCATATACAAACAAATATGGTTCAATTTTAAGTTGAAAATACCTTTCTCGAAGCGGGTTTTATTTTAACCATCACTTACCATATTATATTACAGACATAGAAATATGATTAGTATGATATGCTTCAACCAGAATCATGATAATAATAATATGACTTAATGAGATAACTAAGGATGCGCTTATAGATGCTTATGCTTGACTGTATGCAAGTGCACTTGACTTAATTCATATCTTTCTTTAGCTTGCAACTTGATCTTACTTTTCGATGCTTGGTCCCCCGGAGGTGAATGGCCTTTCTCACCCCTGGGCAATAGCCTACTTTTCAGGTCCTAGCTTGTACCTATACATGAGTGACAGGTTTACTTTTCCCGACCCTCACACTAGTCTATTCCCACTAATCTGGTCGAGGGCTGGCCCAAGTCTTAGACAGTACCGCTCTGTCCCACGCTAGCTGGGTCTATGCCATGCCTGGCATGGTAGCTTAGTACGTCCCTCTTGAAAGTTCTTATCATCTTTCCTTTCCATATCTTATCATGCGTACAGATGCTTTGTGCATACATGAATATGCCTCATGTCTTATTTCTCATATCATATTCTAATTATGCTTGCATGCATGGCATACATGAACATAACATGTGAATGTAATATATTCAAGGTATAATCTCTCATAGCATAAGCTCCCATAACTCATATCATGCCTAAAATTCATCCTTACATGTAAACATTCCTAGTTTCATAGACTTCTGCCGCAAATCCGGTAGCATAATGGATCAGTTCCGTCTCCCCATGAATAGTGCCAATTCTCACAAACAATTCAATCATAGCAATATAATCAATGTAACATATATGTATACATCAATATAAAACTGGCAATCCTCAACTCAAACCTTATATGCTCACCAACTCTTGTGAAACTATCACTTTGGCCATTCTGCCAATTCTATTCGGTTCTGCCCAAATCTTGTATAATCTACCTTTATCTCTATTCAACTCATTTAAACCTAAATTTTGGATATGTCATATATGTCTACTTTCAAACCTCTCTGGTCCCATATCATTTTGATTTATATAACTCAAGATATTCAAATTTTGCCTTAGCCTATTCAGTCACTGGCCCAAATTACACTCCTGGAAGTATAAATTCACTAAAAATCGAAACTAAGCTTAAATCATACGAAATTGGTGACATATCAAAGCTAACAGGATAATCTTTCATTTGCCATAAGTTTCATTCCATTTGCTTAAGTATACCTTGAGCTATAAGTCCTGAAAGTCGACCTTCCTGAACTACTCTATTTTGGTCTGGATTGGACATAGGGCAACTTCCTCGAATCGTTGGGAACAATTGGGAACATAAAAAACTCAGAATTTCATATTGGGGTGTTTCTCTATGTGTAATCTTTCCAACAAGATTAGTTTCACTCAATTTGGAGTTGTATAGGGTGAGTTATACCCTCCTCAAGTCACCCTGCCCGGATAAAAGTCCTAAACCCTAAGTCAAACTTCAAAAATTCATATCTCTCTCAATACTAATCCAATAACCTTATATGATATATGTATAGAAAGCCCTAGATGTCTAGTTTCATATAAAAATAGTTTCATCAGATTTAATCAGCTGTAGGTAGAGCCGTACGCTCCGCCGTACAGACTGCCGAGGGATTCTAGGTTTTCAGCTTCTCACCTCCTCATCCTTTCACCCTTTTCTTACCTCCTAAATGAATTTAACACCAACAACAGCCAACAAACTAGCCAAATAATCTCATAATCATTCAATTATTTCCTCAAAAATTGAGTAAATAGAGTCACCAACAGCTACCCAAAATCAGAAAATCAAGACAACAATTGGAATCCTACCTCTTTGGAGTGTGATCTTGAGTTAAGTGTTGAATCTTGAATTATTAGGACCTGGCCAAGCTTGAAGGAGTGATGGAGTTGGGTGAGTGGAGAAGAGAAAAGAGAGCTGAAGTGAAGGAGAAGAGAGGGAGCAGAAAATGGGTCTGAATGAGGGAAGAAGAAGGTGTTATATAGGCATGAGTGGTAGTTAACTTGGAGGGTTCTGATTGGCCTTAAAACACAATGCTGAAATTCAGCCAACCTTCCCCTCTTTTGTGACAATTTGCTCTCCACGTCGCTCTAACAGTGGGACTCATTTCCAGTATATTCTGAAGATGACATCAGAACTCGTACTCCTTTAAAGTCGGAACTCGTGCACTTCTTGAGATGAAATCGGAACTCGTGGATGATTTGGAAATCAGCTCAAAGATCCGAACTCGAGTCCATTCTAATTGAATTCCACTCTAATGCGGGACCTGGTGACATTTTACTCGGAAGTCAGTACTTGCACCATTGTGTTAAACTATAACTTCTGAGGTCGGAAATCATGTACACTATTAAGGTGAGATTAGAACTCAGGTACATTTTCTTTGAGACATGAAGTCGGATATCGTGGAATTACGTCATGTTGTTCGGACTTGAAGACCAAGTCGGAAGTCGGGAACTGAGGAATTTTGAAAGTTGAAATCGGAGGTTGGAAATTATACTCACTATACTTTAACTCGAATATTGAAACTCGGAAGCCACTCCAGTTAACTCGAAGCTAGAACATTAAGTCGGAAATCGGAAAGGCCATGAAGTCGGAATTTTGCAGACTAACTCGGAAGTTGGACAGGACATGAAGTCGGGAATGAAGAACATGCTGGGATAAGGTCAGAAATCGTAAATTGGGCTGAAAAATTGAAGACAAACTCGGAAATTGGAAATTGTTCCATTTCATGTGAAATTCGAGGATGAAGTCGGAAGTCATAAAAACTAGTGAACTCGGAACTCGGAACTCGTTGTGGAAGTAAAATAGAATAATTTAGCACATGGAAAATTGGGATATTACACCAAATCCTTCAAGAAGCTCTCTTTGGTAGTGACTCTAACCCTTCTTTTTCATGTATTTTTCAAGCTTTAGAACTCCTAAGCTCTTCATAGCTAGGTGGTTTTAGGACTTGCTTCAAGGTCTCATGACCATATCATGCTCTATTAGTTTTTCTTGTCTTATTGAAAATGTTGTCTTAAAATGAGATTATGTGGCATAATGGTTTTTATGTATCTTGCTTTATTGGTCTTAAAATACTGATTTGGTGACTAAAATCTTGAATATGATGATGAGCTAAAACATAAAAATGGTGATTTAAAGTGGTATAGCAATATTTTCACAAGTTTGATATGTAAAACATAAAAACTAGTTAAGCTGGAATTCTGGCAGTCTGTAATGTGTACTGTATAAATCATTCTACAAAACTCGAAATGTAATGAAACTAATTTTTTTTGAAAGTAGACTCAAAGAGCTTTCCAAACATATAAAATACATGAAATTTGGATTTAAAATGAGGGAGATATGATTTTTCAAAATTGACTGTTCCCGGATGGATTTCTGTTTGGGCAGTCTGCACTAAAAACCTTATAACCGAAGTAACAAAAATTATTTTTGAATGGGACCAAGTTTGTTAGAAAGCTAAGACATAGAGGAACACCCTCATAAAACAGTTTTGTCAAATTCCATGTGAGGAACTCCCAGTGGAGTTGACAAGCCACTGACCTGAGTTGAACTTTCAAGTCTGAATAGTCAGAATAAAATGTGCATAACTCAAGTTACAAAATGAATTTTTGAGTGGGGCTTATTTTTTTTAAAAATAGACTCAGAGAAGTATATTCACACCAAAATTCGAAGCAAAAGAATAAAAGATGAAATTATGGTGAATTTTTGAAGTTACTGCCCCACTGTAAAAGTAAAAACTGGTTATGATGAAATTTAAAGAATAATGAGAAATAAGCTGTAAGACTTTAAGACCCCTACATTAAGCATTGGAAAAACCTTCGTAATTCAACGTAAAAGTTTCAAAAGGGGATAATGGATGAAATTGGCCCTACACCTAATAAAAGAGTTTATACAAGAGACAATCTCAATTAAAAGCTTGCACCAAATTTATTAAGCTAAGCTCATAAAATTTTGCTTGAGAATATGCCTATGTTTATGTGCAAGTATGATGCTATGATGGTGATGAGTGATGATGATGATATGAATATAATATGTTGATGATATGATGCTTAATGATATGTGATATTGGATTTCTCTATTTGGCAAAATTTTGGGAAACTTTGGTCCAAATTAGTTGTCTTAAATTTAAAAAAAAATTGTGGACTTAGAAATATTTTGCATCATAAGCTTTAATAAGAAGAGATTTAATTAAGCGTGTGATCCTTCAAAAGGGAAGATGACCTAATTTAAGCTCCCCTCACCCACAACTCACATAAGGCATGCATGACCCAGCTAGTGTGAGTATAGGGGATAAGGCTTACATGAGGCATGGTATGACCCAGCTAGTGTAAGTATCGAAATTCTATGGTGGTGACGACCACAATATGAGCTCATTACCACTTATGTTTAGTGGGTGAAAAGAAAAGAATTAAGATAAAGTCAAGTTAAGAAAAAAAAAGGACTTCGATCCAAACCCTTAAAGGGGAAGAAATTAAGAGAAGCTTATAGCATAGTCATGCATGTGTTATATAATTATACTTGTGCTCATGTATATTATGATATAAATGATTAGAGGGTATGTTAAAAATTGAATCCGTTTCGGATATTCATGTTTTCGAAAATCTAAGAATTGGACCTTATGCATGCTCACTGTTTTCATTTATAAAATCGAAGTGGTTGGGACGATGACGATGACACTTTAGTGTTGGGTTCAAGTTCTACTGAGAAATCTTATTTTTCACTCCAGTTATTTTCCGTCTCATCACCAGATACCTATGGCGTACCCGATGGAGTGGAGCATGGACCCTCCCCACCATGAGTAGATCTACGACGCTGATGCCCAAACAATCGTGGCTACGGCCATCACGGTAGTTCACACCTACTTTCACCTTGGTCGTATACATGAGGGAGAGGAGCCCGACTTTCTGCCAGCCCCAGTTGACATTTCTTCTGCATACCTTGGACAACCACTAGGTCCTTGGATTTTCCCCCCGAGCCCTTATAGGACATCGAGATGGAGCCAATGTCTCCGGACTTGCTAGCAGCCGAGCCTGTGCCACAGCCTGTGATTCCCGTGGTTGACGTGAGCTCTACGGCCACTCTGAGGACAGCAGCTGCTTCGCCACCACTCCCTGAGTATCACCCCATTACATCTGAGGAGGATCCCTCCGAGGAACATTCTTCGGTAGCCAGCTATACTCCGGGTCGTCGTGTTCGTTGCATAGAGGTGATCAGCAGGCACCCTGTATCATTCGTACTCCTCATGTTCCCTGAGGCCGAGGAACGAGGGGAACCAGGCACTCGAGGACCTAATTTTCATCCGATTGAGGGGCGCGGAAGGGGCAAGGAAGCCAGAACGTGTCTACTTGGGCCTATTTTATTATTGCTTCTTGTCCTATGTATTTCATTTTGTGACGAACCTTGTCATATTTGCTTGTGTTTGATATTTTGGGGCCATGGCATGACCATGAGTCTCCTTTTTATGTATTATTGAATATTATGAGACTTTATTTACGTATGGTTGTTTTAGTAAGGTGAATATATTACATTTCTACTTATCCATTGTTCCTTTATTTTACGACTTCTATTTATGCGACACGCTCGTTTATAGCTATCTTCTCGCTCGAGGCTTTACTTTCCAAAACGCTGCAAAGCGACGACGTATTTATTTCAAAAGAAAAAATTTTACTGTATTTTCCGCGTAATTTAACTTATAAATGCAGTTTAGTTTTCCACGAGCATAAGTAACAACAAATAAAAGCCGTAATACGACTTAAGCATAGTATGGGTTTATTAGGGTGTTACAAAACCCGTCACTGATGTATAGGTATGTGCTCAGACTTGAAAAGTAGGCTATTACCCAGGGGTGATTCACCTCCGGGGGACCAAGTACAAAAGAGCAAGATCAAGTTGCAAGTTAAAGAAAGAGATGAATTAAGTCAAGTACAAACATCTATATGTGCATCTCTAATTTTCTCATTATGTCATAATGTTATTATGATTCTTATTGAAGTATGTTACACTATTCTTATTGAAGTATGTTACAATATTATGAGACTTAAAATTGAATCACTGCTTGCATATATGTGCTTACATTTTCATAAGAAACCAAAGCGACTGGAATGTTTATGATGGCACTATATGAGTAATAGTTCAAGTTTACCTACTGAGAACCTTAGGTTCTCACTATTGCTTGTATGTTTTTCTTTTCATTAAACATTCCAGTGTCAAGGTTCAAATTTAATAACGAGGCAAAAATCCTGGGGAATTCATCGTGCAAGACTTACGCATAAGTCGGCCCGGGAGACTATGGAGACCGGCTAAAGTCAGTAAGGGCGATAGCTGCAGTGCGAAAGTAGTTTCTATGTATAATATTAGCTACAAAACTTTTTCTTAAAGTGTAATTATTTTATTCTATATGTATCAGAAATGATGAAATTTATGAACTGTATTCAATAATAAAGTGTGCAGTTAAAGGGCCATGTATTGTATTTTTCACATTTTAAAGATTCTCTTAGTACATTGACAACCTCTTAATATAACTCTATGACTCGAACATGGCTTATATAATAGAGGGTGTTATAGGTACAGAGAATGGGGCAAATTCTATAGCCCCCTATAGGATGTCCCCAATGGAGTTAACGAAGTTAAAGGAACAATTGGAAGAGTTGTTAGAGAAGAGATTTGTAAGACCCAGTGCTTCACCTTGGGGAGCCCCGGTATTATCTGTGAAAAAGAAAGATAGAAGCATGACGCTATGTGTGGATTACAGGCAGCTGAACAAAGTGACTGTTAAGAACAAGTACGCTTTGTCTAGGATAGATGACCTCATGGACCAACTGCGAGGTGCAGCTATGTTCTCCAAGATTGATCTGAGATTCGGATATCATTAGATAAGGGTGAAAGAAGAGGATATACCCAAGACAGCTTTTAGAACAAGGTATGGGCACTATGAGTTTACAGTGATGTCATTTGGTTTGACTAATGCTCGACTGTTTTCATGGATTACATAAATAGAATTTTTAGACCTTGCTTGGATAAGTTTGTAGTTATTTTCATAGATGATATTCTCATCTATTCGAGAATAAAGGAGGAGCATGAAGAACATTTAAGGGCTGTGTTGGGGATCTTGAAGGAAAAGAAGCTTTATGCTAAGTTATCTAAGTGTGAATTTTGGATGGAGGAAGTAAAGTTCTTAGGACATGTGGTGTCACAATGAGGTATTGCCGTGGATCCAAGTAAAATTGAGGCTATGAAAAATTGGGAGAGACAAACCTCAGTAACTGAGATAAGGAGTTTCTTGGGTTTAGTTGGTTACTACCGTAGGTTTATAAAAGGATTTTCCCAGATATCCTTGCCCTTAACTAAGTTAACAAGGAAGGATGCCCCATTTTTGTGGACCATGGACTGTGAGAAGAGCTTTTAAGAGCTAAAGGAAAAGTTAACCTTAACCCCAGTATTAGTATTGCCTAACCTAAGTAGCATTTGAAGTTTATTGTGCTGCCTCTAGGAGGGGTTTAGGTTGTGTCTTGATGCAAAACATGAATGTGGTGGCTTATGCCTTTAGGCAGTTGAAGCCTCACAAAGTAAACTACCCAACCCATGATCTAGAGTTAGCAACTATAGTGTTTGCCCTAAAGATATGGAGGCATTATCTATATAGTGTGAAGCTTGAGGTGTTCTCTGATCATAAGAGTTTGAAGTATCTCTTTTATCAAAAGGAGTTAAATATAAGGCAAAGGAGATGGATGGAGTTTTTGAAAGATTATGATTTGGGTTGAACTATCATCCTGGAAAGGACAATGTAGTGGTTGATGCTCTAAGTCAGAAATCTTTGCATGCGTCATGGATGATGGTCAATGAGGATGAGCTAGTAAGGAGCTTTAGAGACCTTAACCTTGGAGTAGTGTTGACCCCCCATAGCTTAAGGTTGAATCAGCTTAGGGTGATGAGTGATTGATAAGTAATAATTTGATATATTGATTAACCCTCATATTTTGTTTATTGGACCTCTTTTGTGCTTAATTGATCAAAATTAGACACATTATATGAGTTTGGGCTTTAATTGAGCTTAATTGTATTTTTCGGCACTATTACAAATTTATACTATTTATGTATTTTTGAGAATATCTTGAGTTGTAGACATCTAAAAATTACAAATTTTATATTGTAGAAAAGATGAGAGATCTACAACTTTAGTGAAAAAGTCAATAACTAATTCAGATGTCTAGTGGGTCAAATTGGGCCACGAAGTCAGAATAGGACTATTGCATTGGAATCAGAGTAGTGTATACTAATTGGGCCATAACTTGAGTTGTAGACATTGGATTTCGGTGAAAATAGTGCCATTTGAAAGCTAAGACATAAAGCTTCAATTCATATGAAGATCACTTTCCAAAATAATGACATCTTCATGGATTTATTGGCTATTAAAATGGACTAGTGCAAATACACATACAACCTGGACATGCTATAAAGATTGGGCCATAACTCTCCCATTTCAAGTCCAAATTAAGAAAATTGGGTGTCCACTTAAAGCTAAGAGGCAGAGGATTAATTTGGAATCAAGGGCATGTTTGGATTTTTATATTTTAGGTCTAATAAGTGCTGAGAAAATAGAGATGCAAATAGTGACTATCATCTCCAACCTTTTTCATTTTTTTTCTCTCTTCTCTTCTCTTCTCCTCTTCTTTTCTTTTCTTTTCCTTTCATTTTGTAAGATAATTGTTTTGGGTTCTAGTTTGTAACCTTCATTGCTATGGAGGAGTAGTACTTCAAGCTAGTTCAAGGAGACTCTAACGATATTATGGTTGTAATCTTGAAACCCTATGCTTGAATTTCAATCATGTTTTTTTTATTCTTTGCCCTCTTTTATTTGTAAACTTGCATTGAATGGTATTGATATGTGGGTTTATGAATGAGGAATTAGTTGGGTGATTGCTAATTGGTCAATTGGTATGAACTTGTTTAATTAAAGAATTAGGAATTGGGTTTGGGTTCAAACCTAGGCTAATACAATTAGGGCTAGAAATCAACATAGGTTAACAAGAGTTGAGGTCTCAATTATCTAATCAATTATGTGTTGGTTGAATTCCTAGAGTTCTCTAGGTAGAATTGTGGGGTTGTTAGTAGAGGTCTCTCTAATAGCTTAAATTAGCCGCACTCTATGGGTTTGATATATTGTGCATTAATAATTGATTCACCATATGCCTAAGGAGCTCTTTGAACTAGTGTTTTTATTTTTATCTAATTTTCTTTTATAGCTTATTTACTGCATGTTTGCACATACCCCCTTTTTACTTAACTAGATAGCAACAACATTCTTGTGAGACGACCTTGGTTGCACTATACTTCAAATTGAGTGTAATTTAGTATTTTAAAATTATAATTTGGAGCAGGTTACGACACTCGCTACCAAATTTACCAAATTTTGGCACCGTTGCCGAGGATGGTGATGCTATTTAGTTTGTAAATATATGTGTTTACTTGCTTTGGTTTGAGTTTTGCATGTTTTGGTCATTTTTGGTGTTTTTAGGCTAATTTTGGGTGCTGTCCTATTCTGTTCATGCTTAGATTACCTTGGAACTTTCCAGTACAAAGATTTTCGACATTCTAAGCAAGACTCACTCTTTGTAGTGAGCCCTACCCTATTTTGGCCAAAATCCACTGTTTTGACCACTTTTTTTTTCTAATTTTTAATAATTTTTATTGTATTTTCAGGTTTCAATTGAATGTAGTTTTAGCTGTGTGGTGTTAAAAAAAAAAATAAAAGAAATCATTCCCTACTATTTTTATATTTTATTAGTCAGTTTTGCTTATTTTTAATTTTTAATGTTCATTTTAGTGTAATATTATTTTGTACATAGTTTTTTTGGTTTGTTTTGTAGTTTCATTTTGCATTTATTTTTTCATTACTTCCACTTTGTTCATCAAGTTTACTAACATACCTCCTAGCACCCAGAATATGGTACTTGGAATGTTGCAGGAACTAGAGCAGTTGATGATGGTTCTAGTGGTTATTACCAAAGAGTAGAGCACCGGTTGGACGAGTTGGCATATTGGTTGGAGCAATTGGCTAGGAAGAAGCCCATTCAATAGCCACAGTAAAGATGTCATACTTACTCATACACATGTCATGTTGGGTGGGATGATGATCTCAACCTGGGATATAACAATGCACCTATGCCACACCACCTTAGTATCACCAGCAACAATTCCAGTCATCACCACCTATGCTTCAGCAGAACATACAACCATTTCAGCAGTCATATCAACAACCACAGTCCCAGCCACCACCTATGATGCAGCAGTCAGAGAATCCAATGGCCACTCCATCTGAGCTCTCTTTGCCGGACTTAATAAAGCAATTAGAGGAGAGTAGCATTCAATGGCAGCAAAGGAATGATACAGCCATTCAAGACTTGCAAACACAATTGAGCCAGCTAACCTCTACATGGAGCCAAATGCAAGCTCAAAAGTCGGCCCAACTCCTTTATGACATTATTCCTATTCTTAAGGAGGGTGTTTCGAATGAGCCATTACTTGAGTCAGTTGTTAGACCTGAAAAGAGCCAATCTGAAACCCTAGAGTCTACCCAAATATTTTACCATACTATTCCCTCTCTTGTAGTGTACTTGCCAGATACACATTTGCATGAGCCAATAGATGGGATGGATGATAGTTTTGATGTGGAGGACGGCCTGGGTGAACCACTACATGAGGACCTATTTAAAGAAGCATCCCATGATCTTGTTTGTACTGAGGATATGACCGTGTCTACATGCATGGATATTTCTGCTTCTTCAAAAGACCCCTTGAGTGATCTGTATGCCGCATTTCCTTATTTGGTCTTTGATGATTCTGTGGGTTTCATATGTGCTGATTGTGAGGGTGTTAGCATCTACCAAATATGTGCTGAGATTAAGACATGCCAGAGAGAAGATCCTATAGTGCCAAGAGATTGCAAAGTTGCTTGTGCTGATAGTATGATTAATGATTTGACTGTGGAGTGTCAGGATAGTACCCAAGAGGAGTTCCGTCATCTGTTTAATACTGATGACTCTAGTGGTAACTTCTCTCGTGACCATTGTCTTGGTGTCAAGCTATGTGCAAAAAGTATAGTTGAGGTGGATAATTATCTAAAGGATGATAAGATTGAGAATGAGGGGTTAACAGAGCATATTCAAATAGAAAGAGGCTCAGACAATAGAGATTGTTCTCCCCACCCCATTACCTCATGCTGTCACCCAGCCACTTTCATTAGAGCTGGAGTCAGCTTCTCCTGAGCATTTTTTGGGGTGGAAGGAATATGCATATTTGGAGAATGATGCCCAACTCCGAGCTATCTATGAGAGGCATGAGGAAGAGGTAGTTGATACTTCAAGGGAACTCGATCGGAGTAGATCAAGGTGGAAGAATCATTTTGGGGATACACATCCTTCCCTATTAAGAGTGGTTTTCTTCTGTGATGTGTGCACCAAGTGGAGCTTCAAGGCTCTAAGGGATGCACTACAGTCATTAACACTGGGGTCCAAGGAGAAAAATAGTTTCAACACCCAGGACATGGTCTACATTTTGTGGGATCTTGGTGGAGGCAAAAGATGCAAACCTTGATGGGAATTCCTAAATCAATTCAAGCATAAGCCACCATAAGGGAGTTCTCACCACTTTTTACCTTTTTAATTTTCTGTCTTGCATTCTACTTTAGAATAAAGTATGTGTAGTGTTAGTTTTCGTATGCTAGTTATGTGTTACTTATTTGTGTCTTTCTCATGGTGACTCTTGAGTTGTTAGTTTTAGGCATTTGACATTTGATATTCATGGCATGAGATTACAACATACTTGACTTTTTATCTCTTTCTTTATGTTTTGCATGCTTGGTAGATTGATCTTCAATTACTTGGATTGAGTTTGTTGGACATGACCCATGTGAGCTTTTGAGCCTCCTTTTAGGATGGTTGCATTACATGCCATTCTTTTCTTTCTTGTGTGTTTTGTTACCTCATAGGATTTGCCACTCTAGAACTTGCTTTGATTCATTTTGAGGCTACACCATTCATTTGCAAGCACGAACATGATTAAGGCATTTATTTCGTGATTAGCCACTTAGCCAAATAGCCACTCTTGCATTTTTCCCCTTGCATAGCCCCTTTGAACCTATTTACCTATTCTTTGTTTTTAGTACATTACAAGCCTAAAGTGAAAAACCATGATTTTACCTAGCCTTAGGGAATAGGAGACAATTGGTTACATTAGCTATGTGCATTACCATTAATGTGGGGGTTTGCATGAGGACATGCAAGACTTTAAGTGTGGGGGTACAAAGTGGTGAAAAAAGAAAAAGAAAAAGAAATGAAAAGATTAAAAAAATAAAAGAAAATAGGAAAAAAGAAAAAAAAAGTAAAAAAAAAAGCAAATAAAAAAAAAGAAATTGTCAATAAATTTGGGTAATTTTGACGAAATAGAAAGTGAAGAAGTGGGTTAAAAGAGAGTTGTTCGTTGCATTGCTTGATTTTGAGGAGGGCCCTTGCATTTGTGACCTCGTGTTTTTGCCAATGTTCTTCTATTCTCTTTGGTTTTTACATTGCATATCCTTACTGTTTCTTTACCATTATCTTGGCCCCATTACAACCTTGAATAAAGTCTTCTTGATTTGTGTGTGGATATGTTTGAGTGGTGAAGAATTAGATGATAATCAAGCTTATGGTAGTTCTTTTCCTTTTGAGGTGATTTGAGTGCATAATTGAACCTTAAACACATGAGAGTAAGAGTGCTAAACACATTATCTTGTGAGATCCTCCATGCTTGATCCATAACTTTTTGGAGTGATTTTTGCCTTGCTTGCACCTTTGTAGAGATATATCTTGATTGTTGAATTTCTTGATGCCTTGGGTGTGCTTTTTGTCTATATACTTTACACTCTTGAGGATCCATTGGGAATTTGTTTCTCATGGTATTTGGTCATTTTTTGTTTCTAGGACTTGTGTGTTTATTTTAGATTTTGATGTTTCATTTTCTGCACCTTTAAGTATATTTTGGATTTTGCATGAGGACATGCAAAAAGCTAAGTGTAGGGGAATTTGATAAGTAACATTTTGATACATTGATTAACTCTCATCTTTAGTTTATTGGTCATTTTTTGTGCTTAATTGATCAATATTAGACACATTCTATGAGTTTGGACTTTAATTGAGCTTAATTGTATTTTTCGGTATTATTACAAATTTATACTATTTATGTATTTTGAGAATATCTTGAGTTGTAGACATCAAAAAATTACAAATTTTATATTGTA
The DNA here is from genome assembly GCA_031439585.1 of Pterocarpus macrocarpus. Lineage (NCBI taxonomy): Eukaryota > Viridiplantae > Streptophyta > Magnoliopsida > Fabales > Fabaceae > Pterocarpus > Pterocarpus macrocarpus. The sequence goes on along the minus strand of CM062513.1, from coordinate 19,633,123 downwards.
GAAAAGATGAGAAAAAGATCTACAACTTTGATGAAGAAATCAATAACTAATTCAGATGTTTAGTGGGTCGAATTGGGCCATGAAGTCAGAACAGGGCTATTGCGCTGGAACCGGAGTAGTGTGCACTAATTAGGCCATAACTTGTGTTGTAGACATTGGATTGAGGTGAAACTAGTGCCATTTGAAAGCTAAGACATAAAGCTTCAATTTATATAAAATCACTTTCCAAAATAATGACATCTTCATGGCTTTATTGGCTGTTAAAATGGATTGACGTGAATATATGTACAACCTGGATATGCTATAAAGATTGGGCCATAACTCTCTTATTTCAAGTCCAAATTAAGCAAATTGGGTGTCCACTTAAAGCTAAGAGGTAGAGGATTAATTTGGGATCAAGTAAATTTTTGGATTTATATTATATAAAATCACTTTCCAAAATAATGACATCTTCATGGCTTTATTGGCTGTTAAAATGGATTGACGTGAATATATGTACAACCTGGATATGCTATAAAGATTGGGCCATAACTCTCTTATTTCAAGTCCAAATTAAGCAAATTGGGTGTCCACTTAAAGCTAAGAGGTAGAGGATTAATTTGGGATCAAGTAAATTTTTGGATTTATATTTTATGTTTGATAAGTGCTGAGAAAATAGAGATGCCAAAAGTGATCTCCAATTTTTTTTCATTTTTTATCTCTCTTCTCTTCTCCTCTCCTCTTCTTTTCTTTTCTTTTCCTTTCATTTTGTAAGATACTTGTTTTGGGTTCTAGTTTGCAACCTTCATTGCTATGGAGGAGTAGGACTTCAAGCTAGTTCAAGGAGACTCCAAGGGTATTATGGTTATAATCTTGAAACCCTATGCTTGAATTTCAATCATGTTTTCTTGATTCTTTGCCCTCTTTTATTTGTAAACTTGCATTGAATGGTATTGAGATGTGGGTTTATGAATGAGAAATTAGTTGGGTGATTGCTAATTGGTCAATTGGTATGAACTTCATTAGTTAAAGAATTAGGAATTAGGTTTGGATTCAAACCTAGGCTAATACCATTAGGGCTAGGAATCAACATAGGTTAACTAGAGTTGAGGTCTCAATTGTCTAATCAATTATGTGTTGGTTGAATTCCTAGAGTTTTCTAGGTAGAATTGTGGGGTTGTTAGTAGAGGCCTCTCTAATAGCTCAAATTAGCCGCACTCCATGTGTTTGATAGATTGTGTGTAATGTCCCGATTTCCGAGATCTGACTTCGCCCTCAGGACTGATCAATTTCAATTCTCGACTTCATCTTTGAATTCTACACAAAGTGGATAAATCCCGAGTTCCGAGTTCGTCTTACGTAAGTACATGATTTCCGACTTCATCTTATATATTCTCCGATTTCCGAGTTCGTCTCACCTATGTCCACGACTTCCGACTTCATCTGGATTACTTCTACAACTTCCGAGTTTAACATTCGAGTCCGAACAACATGAACGTGATTCACCGGTATCCGACTTCATGTCTCAAAGATATTGTGCCCGGTTTCCGATATCATCAAATGTAAGATACTAACTTCCGGGTTTAAGTACTTGGGTTTGGAAATGAGATTCAAATCACCCGAGTTCCGACCTTAAGAACCATCATTCCGACCTCATACCTCATGCTTCATCCGACCTCAGAAGTTATAGTGTAACACAATGATACAAGCACTGAACTCCGAGTTTCAAGTAACGAGTTCCGCCCTTGGAGTTGAACTCAATTAGAATGGACCCCAAGTTCCGATATCCGAGCTTATTACAAGGAGTCCCGACTTTGAACTTGGAATTCCGAGATCAGTTGATTGTCAGCTGCATGACTTCCGACCTCCGACCTTGATTCTAAGTCTTGAAATAAACCAGACAAGATTTTCTCAAGTCACAAACAAGATGGTACGAGTTCCGACATTCGGCTTCAGCTCCAAGCAATGTAAAAGGTCACGAGTTCCGACTTCAAGTATTATGGGGATGATTTCCAATTTCAGGTAGAACGAAAGCGTATCCCACTTTGGGGACGACGTGGAGAGCAACTCAGCCACAAAAGCAGGCGACATGGCCGAACTTTAATCACAAAACTTCAACCAATCAACACCCGCAATTCCAACTACCCCCATCTATTTAAGTCAGACCCTTCCCCTCATTTCTGGCTGATCTACGCCACTCTCCCTCTTCCTCTGGTTCTAGCCTCCTCCTCCCCTTCTCTCAATCAACTCCATCATTCCTCCAAGCTTAGCAAGGTTCTAACACTCTAAGTTTCAGCACTTAGCTCAAGTCATACTCCAAAGAGGTAGGATTCTACTTCTCTTCTTGAATTATTTGCCCTAAGGCTGTATGAACTTATATTCTCCTTCATGTATTTGATGAGTTAATAGCTGAATTATGATAGGATTATGATAGGATTAATAGGAAATCTTGAGTTGAAATTATGGTTAGAGGAGAAAATTAGAAGGAGAGAAGCATCAGGATGCTGTCTTGGTGAGGAATCCCACAGCAGTCCGTACGACGGAGTGTACGGCTCCGTCTACAATCGGTCAAATCCAATGAAACCATTTTTAGATGAAAGTAGACATTCAGGGCTTTTCATAGATATATCATATAAGGTTATTGGATTAGTATTGAAGGAGACACGAATTTTTGAAGTTTGACCTAGGGTTCAGGATTTTCATCCGGGCAGGGTGACATGAGGAGGGTATAACTCACCCTATACAACTCCAAATTGAGTGAAACCAAATTTGTTAGAAAGCTTACACATAGGGGAACATCCCAATATAAGATTCCGAGTTTTTTATGCTCCCAATTGTTCCCAGTAATCCAAGGAAGTTACTCTATGTCCAAACTGAGCCAAAACAGGGTAGCTCAGGAAGGTCGACTTTCAGGACTTATAACTCGAGGTATACTTAAGAAAATGGAGTGAAACTTGTGGCAAATGAAAGGTGGTCCTGTTAGCTTCAATATGAGACCAATTTCGTGTGATTTGAGCTTAGTTTCGATTTTTAGCGAATTTATACTTCTAAGAGTGTAATTCGGGCTAGTGGCTGACAGGCTGAGGTAAAAGTTGAATATCTTGAGTTTTATAAATCAAAATGATATGGGACCAAAGAGGTTAGAAAGTAGACACATAGAGCTATGATATATCCAAATTTCAGATTTATATGAGTTGAATAGTAATAAAGGTGGATCATATGAAATTCGGGCAGAACCGAATAGAAGGTAGCAGAATGGCCAAAGTGATAGTTTCACAAAGTGACCCAATAGAAGATTTCACAAGTATTATGGAAACATAAAAAGTTTGAGTTGAGGATTGCCAGTTTGACATTGATATATATGTGTGTTAAGTTTATTTATGTTGCTATGACTGGTTTGTCCATGGGAACTGGCACTATTCATGGGGAAACGAATATGATCCGTTATACTGCTGATTTTATGGCAGAAGTTTATGAACCTAGGGATATTTATATGCAAGAATGATATAAGGGTGATATGAGATATATGAGAATCAAAAAGCAGTATGATGTGAGGTATATGAGAAATACTGATGAAGCATATGTACGAGTACATTTAGCATGACTATGCTTGACAACGCATGAGAATGAAAAGATATAAGTATATTAAATGTAAATATAAAGATGTGAATCCCCTTGTGGGTGAGTCGGTGTGACAATGGTCACGAGTTGAGCTGACAAGCTCACTCCAAGGCCAGGCTACCCAAGGGCAGTAAAGGTTAAAGAGTAAAGACTTAAAGACCAAAGAATTAAGTATATGCCCCACTCACATCAGGCATGGCATCGACCCAGCTAGTGTGAGTATATGGGGGATAGGACTTACATGAGGCATGGCATGAACCAGCTAGTGTAAGTACCAAATGAAGGTCCTATATTCCTAAGGAACGTGACATGGCGATCACGCTCTGACGGGGTATGACATGGTGATCATACTCTGGAATATAGCATGAAGATCCCATATTCCTAAGGAACGTGACATGGCGATCACGCTCCAACGGGGTATGACATGGCGATCATACTCTGGAATATGGCATACAAAGATATGATGATGAATCTATATTCCCAAGGAACGTGACATGGCGATCACGCTCTGATGGGGTATGACATGGCGATCATACTTTGGGATATAGCATGAGGATACCATATTCCTAAGGAACATGATATGGCGATCACGCTCCGACGGGGTATGACATGGCGATCATACTCTGGGATGTGGTATGATGCTGCACTTGAGGACGACGATACGTAACGCTCAAGTGTAGACAGATGCAAGCACCCTAGGGACGGTGATACGTAACGCTTAGGTGTGTCGAATGAAAGAAAAGTAAAATTTTATGTATATGTATGAATTCAAGTGCAAGTTAAGTTATGTACAGAGGTTATGTCCCCAGTAGACTAATGCTATGTGCGTTTTATATGTTGAAGTTATTATCCATGGTATTATTCATGAATTAATCTTGTGTAGACTTCCCCAAATGACCAGTATATGAGTAAAAATGAACTTTACTTCGGATAAGACATATTTTTTTTGAAATGTAAAATTAAACAGTTTGTGCAGCATGTTCACCTTTTTCATAATAAACCGAAGCAAACTGGAGATGACAACGATGACATTACATGTGTATCATAGAGAATCCTACTGAGAATTTATAATTCTCACTCCTATTTTTCCGTGTTGTCTCCAGAAAGTTCAAGAGGTATCAGAGTGACGCAGCAGAAGTTGCTATCAGATAAGGTCCATTCAGGTAATCGTAACAAGTCCAGGGTGTGGTACTATGACTTAAGCATAGTATTGTACTTGGGAGGGTGTTACATTGTGCATTAATGATTGATTCACCATATGCCTAAGGAACTATTTGAACTAGTGTTTTTATTGTCATCTAATTTTCTTTTATAGCTTATTTACTGCATGTTTGCACATACCCCCTTTTTACTTAACTAGATAGCAACAACATTCTTGTGAGACGACCTTGGTTGCACTCTACTTCAAATTTAGTGTAATTAAGTATTTTAAAATTATAATTTGGAGCGGGTTATGACACTCGCTACCAGTCATTTCAATGGTCAGATTGCTCAAGCCCAAAGTGAGGAAGAGGATTTCCTGAAAACCCTAGCATTGGTGGAAGAAGGAAAGTTGAAAGGTTTTGCTCAAGGTACAGATGAACTATGGAGATTTGACGAAAGAGTTTGTGTACCCGCAAGTGGTGACCTCTGAAGAAGGATTTTGAAGGAAGTTCACAAGAGCCATTTTACCATACACCCTGGTGTGATAAAGATGTATCAAGATGTTAAGAAGATGTTTTAGTGGTCGGGATTGAAGAGGGACATTACAGAGTTGGTAAGCAAGTGTTTAGTCTACCAAAAGGTAAAGATTGAACACCAAAAGCCCTCTGGTATGTTGCAACCATTGGAAATCCCAGAATGGAAATGGAAAAGTATCTCTATGGACTTCGTGTTGGGTTTACCCAAAACGCAAGCTGGTTTTGATATGATATGGGTAATTGTTGACAGATTAACCAAGTTTGCTCACTTTTTACCCATTCAAGATATTTATCCTTCGAAAAAGTTAGCCCAGCTGTATGTTCAAGAGATAGTAAGGTTGCATGGTATACCTTCAACTATAATCTCGGATAAGGACCCGAGGTTTACCTCTAGATTCTTAGGAGCCTTGCAAAGGCATTTGCCTAAGTATAGCTTATCACCCCTAGACTGATGGCCAATCAGAGAGGACTATCCAAACTTTAGAGGACATGTTGAGAGCTTGTGTAGTGGACAATCGAGGAAGTTAGGATAGATACTTACCTTTGATTGAGTTTGCTTATAACAATAGTCATCATATAAGTATTGGTATGGCATCCTATGAAGCTTTGTATGGAAGGAAGTGTCAATCTCTCCTGTGTTGGTTTGAACTAGGTTAGCAAAGCCTATTAGGACATGATCTTGTGAGGCAGACCATAGAGCAAGTCAAAAGGATTAGGGACAGAATCCTTACAGCTTAAAGCCATCAAAAGAGTTATGCGGATAAGAGGAGAAAGCCTTTAGAGTTCTAAGAAGGAGAACATGTGTTCCTGAAAATCACTCTTACAATTGGTATAGGTAGAGCCATGAAGGTCAAAAAGTTAAGCCCCCATTTTCTTGGCCCCTTTCAAACTCTAAAACATGTCGGGTCAGTTGCTTATCAAATGGCCTTACCTCCAAATTTGTCAAAACTTCATGATGTCTTTCACCTGTCTCAGTTGAGAAAATATCATTCTGATCCTAGTCATCTACTTGAACCCAGAAATGTACAGTTAAAGCAGGAATTAACCTTCAATCTACCGCCGCCTTGGATTATGTATCGTGGGGTAAAACAATTGTAGAATAAGACGGTACCCTTGGTCAAGGTGGCTTTGGGTAGAGGAAATATGGAAGAGTATACATGGGAGCTAAAGTCCATGATGAAGGATGAGTGTCCAGATTTGTTTATAGGTAATGAATTTTGAGGGCAAAATTCTTTTTAAAGGTGAGGACAAATGTAGCATCCTCAAATTCTTGTCGTGCTAAATTGCCTCAGTAACCTTGAGTAAGTAGGCACTTAACGAGAAATTATGAGATTAAGGCTTAATTAAATGATTAACAAAGTGTTTATGAGTCAACTCTGATGAGAAAAGCCAAGAGAATGCTTATTCAAGATTAGATAATCACTAATTAAGCAAGTCAGAGCCTTAATAGCTTAATTAAGTACTAACAGCCCTTAATTAGCTTAATCAAGTTTAGTTAAGGATAATTAAGCTTAATCGTAAGAATAATTTGTTAATCATATTCTTGTGTGTTAATTACTAATCCTTGCTTAATCATCTTAATTAAGTTGCAAGAGCACTTAATCACATCATTAAATTCAAATTTAGTCAACTAGACAATAAAGTAAAGAGTGATGTCACTAAAGCATAAAGCATTAGACAAGAATGCTATATGTAAGAGTAAGTACTTGATTTGTTCCCCCATCATCCAATTTGTCTCCCTAAACCTTAATTAACACAAAATTAAGAAAATATCCTCTCCCTCCATTCACTACATGTTACGGCCTCAACATGCACACACACACACACATACACACACACACCCACTTTTCATTTTTTAATTCTCATTCTCTCCCTAAAACTCTCATCCTCTCACTTTTCTCTAAAACTCTCTTCTTCTTCTTCATCTTCTTCTTCCCTTCTCTACCCCCACCATAACCAAAAACTCTTACTTAGCCCTTAAAAGACCACATCTTTTGGTCTTTGGAGATAAGATCTAAACACTACAAGCTTCATTTTCATGAGAACTCAAGAGCTTCTCCTTCCTCCTTGCAAAACCACCACCTTCACCACCTTTAGGAGCCACCATCTTCTTCTTTTTCTCCTTCAAAAACACGCCACTTTCATCACTAGGTAGTGATCTTCACTCTTTTTATTTTGTTTACTCAAGAAAGCTTGAAGCTTGGTTCTTCTCATGACCAAGATCTTCAAGTGAAAACTTGAGAAGATCTTTCATGCTCTTTATCAGCAAAAGTTCCTATTTTTGGTAAAATGTATTCATGTTGTTGTTCATGAGTGCTCTTGTGTTCTTGAAAAGTTCCTTTCTTTAAGTGCTTCAAAGTTTCTATTTTTCTTTCTTGATGCATGAGATCTTGATATTTTTTATGAGTTGCTTGAAAAAGAATGATGTTCTTGGTGGTATTTTGTTTAAAGTTTGTTCCTTTTCTTATGATGAGTTTATGATTAGGAAAGTTTCATCTTTACATGTTTTTCATGATTTGATAAGACTGAACATTCCAAGAGTTTAAAGCTCAAAAAGTTTGCTTCTTGATGCTTAAAAGTGGCGCAAGTTTTGGTGCCTTCATAAAGTCTTATTTTGTTTTGTTTTGAAGACAAGGTTACATGTAAAAGTCTAAGCTTTTTGAAATATGAAGCTTTTTTAAGTTATAAAAATGATATCTTGTCACTTTATGTCTTAGAAATCAAACCTTGAAGACAAGACCTGATACAAGCTCAGGAGGGCAAATTGGACATTCCAGCACTAAAGGGCAAGATGGAAATTTCAACATGCTCGTGCGACCTATTACAAGGGCAAGAGCAAAGATGCTGAAAGAAAGCTTTGGGAACTTAGCCAAGTCATTTGTGGAAGAGATGCATCAAGAATGGGCTAAGGAAGAGAAGCCAAAGCTAAAGCGGTCAGCCCAAATCTCTAAGTGTGGCACAATGGGATTAAAATGTATTATGTCCATAATTAGGTCAAGTTTTATTTAATTAAAATTGTTAGTTTTTATTTGGAAGACATTTAGTTATTTTGAGGTGTTTTATTCAGCCCAATTGTTTGTTTAGTAAGTTGGGCCTTTTTCTAGTGGGCTTAGGTTTAATTTAACCTAATGTAAGAGGTATAAATACCTCATAAACAAGTGCAGCAGCAGCTTTCTCTGATTATTGAAATATATTTTCTGGTTTCTTCTAAGAAACTCTCAAGTGTGTGCAAGTGAGGAGTGATCATCTTTACTTGTTGCATCAAGAAACTGAATAGACTTTTACTAAGGTAAATTCTCTTGTGATATTTGTTCAGTTTCATCTTTCTTATCCCAATTATATACGTTTCTAAGAATGGGTTTCTTAGAGGTTTAGTAGGGAGGGTGTTTATCCTATTGCTTATCTCCTATCAAAGTGTGTGTTTGGGGTTTCGGGATCATTATATCCTTGGGGTTCCGCATCATTTGGTATCAGAGCAAGCTGTAGATAAATTCCTATTTATCTGCGTTTTTGTTAGCTGGATTATGTCATTTTTTTTTCTGTTCTGGGTTTTTTTCTTTGTTGTTCCCATTATTTTTTCTGTTCTGCTGTTCTATTGTTTCTGCTTTGCTATTTTGTGTTTCAGATCAAAAAAAAAAAATGTGAAAAAAAAAGAGTGTGTCCGCAGAATTCATTAGAAAAAAAAACGAAAAAAAAACGCAAAAAAAAAAAAACTACAGAATTTCCGGATTTTGTTTCAGTAATTGTGGGTGTTCTTGTGAATTTTGGGTTGAGTCCTTGTATTAATTTCGTGTTTCGTCACTTGTAATCCAAAATTGAAACCAGTTTTGGTGTGCTTCTTATTTTGTTTTTCTGCTGTCACCACTTTCTTTGGTTCCAATCTTGTATTTTCTTGGCACATTCTTGACCTTAATTTGCACCAGTTTTCCTTCATTTCTTAGTATCTATTTCTTTCTTGTTGGTTTTTGCATTTCCTTTGGTCCTAAACTAGAGTTTTCTTTCGTTGGTTTATCATTCATTTTCTGTCCCAAATATTACTTGTGAATTTGAGTTTGTTTTGGTTTGTTTAATTTCTGAAGTGCAACAACCAAAAGTGGTCAAAAGAGGTAAAAGGCAAGAGTGTTGAGTTCAAAAGAGGGTAAAAGCCTGAATTGAGTGCAAATACGAGTGCACCCAAATTTTTGAGTGAAAACACGTGAGAGAGTGAACCGTGAGGTTGTTTTATTAACACTTTGCAGGTTGTTCCAATGGCTGAAGAGGAACTTTCCATGACACCAGACATGAAGGTGATGTACCAAGCCTTTGTTTCTCAATTTCAGAAATTGAATAGTAGACTTGATGATATAGATGAATAGAGAGGGAAGTGACACAAACTATCTCTGAGAGTAACAGATGGGGTGATCAGAGGCATAGACGAAATCACAATGATTTCAATCGTGAGCCATATGAGGAGGAATCTCATGGAGCTGAGTCAGTTAGAAATAGGAGAGCTAGGAACCGAGGAAGACAAGATAGCAACATTATGCTATCAGAATGCAAATTCCTCCATTCAAAGGAAGAAACGATGCTGAAGCCTACTTAGAATGGGAAAGGAAAGTTGAGATGATCTTTGCATGCCATCATTATACTAAAGAGAAGAAAGTGAGATTGGCTGCAGTGGAGTTTTCAGATTATGCACTAGTTTGGTGGGATGAGCTAATGAAGTCTAGAAGGAGGAATGGTGAGCGGCCTATTGAGACTTAGGAAGATATGAAGCAAGCGATGAAGAAGAGATTTGTACCTTCTTATTATTATAGGGAGGTGCACTAGAAATTACATAGGCTCACACAAGGTTCTAAATCAGTGGAGGATTACCACAAAGAGATGGAGATGCTCATGATCAAGGCCAACATAGAGGAGGACATGGAAGTGACTATGGCATGATTTATGGGTGGTCTAAATAAAGAAATTACAGATGTGGTGCAATTACAGCATTTTGTGGAGATGGATGATTTGGTTAGCATGGCAATGAAGGTGGAGAAGTAACAAAATCAAAGGAGGGTAGCCAAAGCATTTTCCAATTCCAACTCAAAGTGGAGTTCTAAATGGCCAAAATATGAGGACACCAAGAAGAATAAAGGTTCAGATTCCAAGGAAAAGGGGCTAGATACAACAAAGAAGAAAAGTATTTCTAACTCATCTTCTTCTATTGCTAATTCTAGACATAGAGATATCAAATGCTTCAAATGTCAAGGTTTGGGTCATTATGCATCTGATTGCCCAAACAAGAGGATGATAGTAATTAGGGTTGGACAAGTTGTATCTGAATCTGATGATGGTAATGAGTCTGATGCGAGTGATAGTATGCCATCTTTGGAGGATTGTTCTGATGCTAATGAACATGTGGAGTATGCTATGCATGGTGAGTCTCTTGTTGCTAAGTGTACATTGAATTTGCAGGTTAAGGAAGACAGCTTGGAGCAAAGGGAAAATATATTCCACACCAGGTGCTTAGTTGGTGGAAAGGTATGTAGCTTGATCATTGATGGTGGAAGTTGTACTAGTGTTGCGAGTACTACTTTAGGTGAGAAGCTCGGGTTGAAGTGTGATAAGCATCCTAATCCATATAGGCTGCAGTGGTTGAATGATAGTGGAGAAGTGAAAGTTACTAGACAGGTTGTGGTTGCATTTTCTATTAGAAAATATTGTGATAAAGTGGTGTGTGATGTAGTACCCACGCAAGCTAGTCATTTGTTGTTGGGGAGACCATGGCAATTTGATAGGCGTGTACAACATGATGGGTACAAGAACAGGTATTCCTTTGAGCATAATGGTCACAAGTTCACACTTGCTCCATTATCGTCCAAAGAGGTGTATCTTGATCAAGTAAAACTTCAATAATCTCCTCTTGGGAATTCAGAAAGTAAGGCAAAAGAAAAAGAATAGAGAAAAGAGGGCATGAGAGAAAAGAAAAAAGATAAGGGTCCAATGGTGAGTGAAAAGAAAGGAAAGAATCTGAATAGTGAAAAGAAAGAGATGAGTGAAAGAAAAGAAAAGAGTGAGAAAAATGAAGAAAGTGAAAGAATTGAGAGAAAATCATGTTTCTATGCAAAAGTGAGGGATTTGAAAGGTGCTTTTCTAGGTAAGAGAGCAATGGTTATGATAAGGTTTAGGGAGGTTTTTCTTACTGAAACTAACCCTAACCCAAATTTGCCTAGTAGATTTGTTTCTTTGTTGCAGGAATTTGAGGATGTTTTCCCTGATGAGGTGCCAAGTGGATTACCACCATTGATAGGGATTGAGCACCAAATTGACTTCATGCCCGGGGCTAGCATTCCAAATAGGCCAGCCTATAGAAGTAATCCTGAGGAGACAAAGGAGCTTCAGAGGCAAGTGGATGAGCTACTAGCTAAAGGGTATGTGAAGGAAAGCATGAGTCCATGTGCTGTTCCAGTTTTGTTGGTTCCAAAGAAAGATGGCAGTTGGAGGATGTGTGTGGATTGTCGTGCAGTCAACAAAATAACAGTAAAGTATCGCCATCCTATCCCTAGGTTAGATGACATGCTTGATGAGTTGAATGGTGCATGCATATTCACTAAAATTGATTTAAAAAGTGGGTATCACCAAATTAGAATGAAACCAGGGGATGAATGGAAAACTGCATTGAAAACAAAATATGGTCTTTATGAGTGGTTGGTTATGCCTTTTGGGTTAACTAATGCACCTAGTACTTTCATGCGCTTAATGAACCATGTTTTGAGGGATTTCTTGGGGAAGTTTGTGGTTGTTTATTTTGATGATATTCTAATTTACAGCAGTTGTTTGGATGAACACATATTGCATGTTAAGGCTATTTTAGAAGTTCTAAGGAAGGAGAAGTTGTATGCCAACCTTAAGAAGTGCACATTTTGCATTGATAGAGTTGTGTTTCTTGGTTTTATTGTGAGTGCACGTGGTATTGAGGTTGATAAGGAGAAGGTGAAGGCTATTCAAGAATGGCCAACGCCTAAGAATGTTTCTGAGGTAAGGAGTTTTCATGGTTTAGCTGGGTTTTATAGGAGATTTGTGAAAAATTTCTCTATCATTGCTGCTCCTTTAACTGAAATTGTTAAAAAGGATGTTGGGTTTAAATGGGGACAGGAACAAGAATTTGCTTTTACCACTTTGAAAGAAAAATTGTGTTATGCTCCTATTCTTGTTTTGCCTAATTTTGATAAGACTTTTGAAGTAGAATGTGATGCTTTTGAGATTGGTATAGGTGCTGTTTTGATGCAGGAAAAATGTCCTATTGCATTCTTCAGTGAGAAGTTGAATAGAGCTCAACTCAAGTATTCTACCTATGACAAGGAGCTATATGCCTTGGTTCAAGCTTTGGAGGTTTGGCAACATTATTTGCTATCCAAAGAGTTCGTGATTCACACTGATCATGAGTCTTTGAAGCACCTAAAAGGTCAATGTAAGTTGAACAAAAGACATGCCAAATAGGTGGAATTCATTGAGACCTTTTCATATGTGATTGCTTATAAGCAAGGAAAAGAGAATGTAGTTGCTAATGCTTTATCTAGGAGATATGCTTTAATCACTACACTTTCTTCTAAGTTGTTAGGATTTGAGCACTTGAAAGATTTGTATACAACTGACTCTGATTTTGCTAATATATGTGCTACATGTGAAAAGGGTGCATTTAACAAGTTCTATAGGCATAAAGGTTTTCTATTTCGTGACAATAGAATTTGTGTGCCTGTTTGCTCAACTAGAGAATTGCTTGTTAGGGAATCATATTGTGGTGGATTGATGGGTCATTTTGGAGTGCATAAGACTTTGGATGTGTAGTCTGAACATTTTTATTGGCCTCACATGCGAAAAGATGTTGAGAGAATTTGTGCTAGATGTATTGCATGTAAACAGGCTAAATCTAAGTCTATGCCACATGGTTTGTATACACCCTTACCTATTCCTACTCATCCTTGGATTGACATATCCATGGATTTTGTGCTTGGATTGCCTAGAACTAGGAAGGGTAAAGATAGCATTTTTGTTGTAGTGGACAGATTTAGTAAAATGGTTCACTTTATTGCATACCATAAAACTGATGATGCAACAAATATTGCTGATTTGTTCTTTAGAGAAGTTATGCATTTGCATGGTGTCCCTAGAACTATTGTTTCTGACCGTGATGTGAAGTTTTTGAGTCATTTTTGGAAAGTGTTGTGGGGTAAGTTAGGAACAAAATTGCTTTATTCTACTACTTGTCATCCACAAACTGATGGTCAAACTGAAGTGGTGAATAGAACTTTAGGGACTTTATTGCGTGTAGTTGTTGGTAAGAATTTGAAAACTTGGGAAGATTGTTTACCTTTTATTGAGTTTGCTTATAATAGGACTATACATTCTTCTACAGGTTTTTCTCCATTTGAGATTGTGTATGGTTTTAATCCTTTAACTGTTTTGGATTTAATGCCTTTGCCTTTGAGTGATATTGTTAGTTTAGATGGTGAAAGCAAGGCTGAAAGGGTTAAAGAGATGCACATGAAGGCACGTGAGATGATTGAGAAGAGAAGCAGGTTGACAGCCCAAAGAGTGAATAAGGGCCATAAACAAATTGTGTTTGAACCTGGTGATTGGGTTTGGGTTCATTTGCGAAAGGAGAGGTTTCCTACTCAAAGGAAATCCAAGCTTGATGCTAGGGGAGATGGTCCATTTCAAGTGCTAGAGAGGATCGATGATAATGCATATAAGATTGACCTCCCAGGTGAGTACAATGTTTCAGCTACTTTTAATGTTTCTGACCTTTCTCCATTTGATATAGATGCAGATTCGAGGACGAATCTTTTTGAGGAGGGAGGGATTGATACGAGCTCAGGAGGGCAAATTGGACATTCCAGCACTAAAGGGCAAAATGAGAATTTCAACATATTCATGGGACCTATTACAAGGGCAAGAGCAAAAATGCTGGAAGAAAGCTTTAGGAACTTAGCCAAGTCATTTGTGGAAGAGATGCATTAAGAATGGGCTAAGGAAGAGAAGACAAAGCTAAATGGGCCACCTAGTGAAAGCGGGCAGCCCAAATCTCTAAGTGTGGCACAATGGGATTAAAATGTATTATGTCCATAATTGGGCCAAGTTTTATTTAATTAAAATTGTTAGTTTTTATTTGGAAGACATTTAGTTATTTTGAGGTGTTTTATTCAGCCCAATTGTTTGTTTAGGAAGTTGGGCCTTTTTCTAGTGGGCTTAGGTTTAATTTAACCTAATGTAAGAGGTATAAATACCTCATAAACAAGTGCAACAGCAGCTTTCTTTGATTATTGAAATACATTTTTTGGTTTCTTCTAAGAAACTCTCAAGTGTGTGCAAGTGAGGAATGATCATCTTTACTTGTTCTATCAAGAAACTGAATAGACTATTACAAAGGTAAATTCTCTTGTGATATTTGTTCAGTTTCATCTTTCTTATCCCAATTATCTACGTTTCTAAGAACGGGTTTCTTAGGGGTTTAGTAGGGAGGGTGTTTATCATATTGCTTGTCTCCTATCAAAGTGTGTGTTTGGGGTTTCGGGATCATTATATCCTTAGGGTTCCGCATCAAGACCTTTAATAAGGTTTCAAACTTTAGTCAAGAATGAAATCTTTAAGTCATAAAAGTGTTATTTTGCAACCTTTAATTCATAAAGTTTAGATCTTGAGTCAAAACAATGCTTAAAAATATCAACTTTTATAAAGATCAAGACTTTCTAACTTTAAAGTTAATGTTTTATATCCCTAGTTCATAAAGTAGGAACCTTTTTGACTTTAAGACAATTTTAAATCATAAAGTTGAGACCTTGATGGTCTTAGAATAAATAAAAGTGTCAACTTTCATAAAGAATAAGACTTTTTAGTTAAAAAGCTAGTATCTTGTATCATTATTTCATAAAGATTTAATTTTTAAGTTAAGAGTATAATTGTAGAGGCACTTACTTTCATAAAGAATCAAACTTTATGACTACTTGATAAAGAATGATAACTTTTATAATACTTAAGGTAAGATCTTATCATGATAGTGATCAAAGCTTGAAACTTTGCAACTTGGATAAGTTAAAAATCATCCTTGGTGATTAGTAAACATGGTGTTGTTGGGTTCACGAGTGTGGTTATGCATTGTCATGACCCAAGGATTAGAGGGATCTCAAAATCCTTGGGAATAGAAGTATGATTAGGGCCTCTGAGTATACCATGAACCTAGGAATCACTAAGTGCGCTATCTCAAGGAAAGAAAATAATTACTTAACTTAATTAAATTGAAAAAGTGTTCCATAAGACATATACTCAAGTAAAGAGTAATTTCACATGAGAACTAAGTAACTAAAAGACTACATACATATATTTTAACTATGTGATTCTCTCTTGGGTGACCGTGGGAAATCATATGATGATTCATAAGATTCTTCACAAAGAATAACACAACTATGAACCCCTCTAGGGTATGAATGTATGATGCCATTCGACATGAGAATGACAAGTTTGATTGAGCTTTGTCTCATGATTGAATGATTAGTGTGATGATGTGATATAGATATAATGGACTGTTAGTTGAAAGTTTATGATTGGCATTTTGGGGAAGCTCCAGTCTAGCCGTTATGCTATCGGATTTTCGTCAAATTTATAGACTTAGTCATATCATTGCATGTGTCTAGTCAAAGAAGTATTATGCATGTAAAGTATAATGATAAGAAAAAGAAATCATGGAATATGACCCTTCAATCACTTCGGTAACGGAAGTGAGAGACGGTGATCCACAAAGACTCAAGGAACCTCTATGGAGGAGGCAAGGGTGGCATGGAGAACCCTCCAACTTAAGGGTAACCAATATCGGCTTAGTCTGATTTGGTTAGTACTACGTGATGACGGTCACGAAATAAGCTCATGTCCAAAAGCAGTCTATTTCAAAGAAAGTAAAGAATGTTAAGCACGTGCTAAAAACGAAAGTAAAGTCAAGTATAACCATGGTTAAGTCTATAAGGTTGCATGTCTTTGCATGTATTTATATTGTCCATTTGCATTATAAATGTTTATTCTATGCTTTCGTACTTATGTTTAGATATGATGATATAGTCATGATGTTAAGTTTAAAAGTAACCCGCTTCAGGGCTTAAGTTTTCAAAATCATTAAAATTGAATCTATACTTGCCCACTATTTTTATAATTAAACCCGAAGTGGCTGGGATAATGACGATGACACAGTGTTTGTCTAGTCACGATCCTACTAAGAAATCTAGTATTTCTCACTCCTACATTTTCGTATCATCTTCAGAGGATGCCGATGTTGGGCACGGTGGTGATCTTCATCGAGTTTCCAGTATGTTATTGGTGCTTTGACCCGGTGCTAAATGCCTCAGTGATGTCTGGGAGCACAGCGATGAGGGTCTACATCTTCCATGACTGTCCGTTTCAGACTCCAGTGATGAGCCCATTTTTCCAACCACATCAGCCATATGGCGATGTTACCTTGGATGAAATCCGTCCTTACTTTTAGCCGCCGAGATACTTCGCTGATGATGAGACCAACTCGGATACCCATCTGACTCCGACTATTTCATTGGATTCCGAACCTTCGGAGCCTTCCCACCCAAGCTATCATGTGGAGATTGACTTTTCTGAGCCTTCTTACCTGTCAATGATACGTTTGATGTCTGATTCGTCTTCTTTAATAGCTCTTCGTCACACTCCACCCCCGGTTCGCGGTCGCGGGTTCATTCGTACCAGTGTGGTGCCTCATGGGTGTGGTCATGCTCGAGGAGGAAGACGCGGTGATGTTGCTCCCGGTGGTTTTGGGAACAGTTTTCTCCCGCCTAATGAGTGATGTGGTGATTGTATGCGGAGCTGAGCATGAGGATAGCCCTTTTTAGTTGTAGTTATAGGGTTATTATTCTATTGTATGGCATGCTTGGGTAGTAGAGATTTCCTATGTGTTTTCCTTTATGATCTATTTGGTAGGTTTCTTGTGTAGGGCCGACAGTAGGTATCAGACCCATCATTGTCTCTATGTATGACTTCTGGTAACACTACTATTATATTAAATATGAATGGCCGTGGAATGAATGTTATGTTTATCTAAGTTATTATTATTCTTACTGTTTCTATTTATCTTATTTGCATAGTATGTATGAGATAGCGATGTTTATATTATGCGTTCACCATGTGTTTATGGCTCTTGGTTTTCAAAACATTTTATTCGTTATTGATAAAAAAAAAAAATTACCCCGTATTTTCATATAATAGTATTTTCAAATGGTAATGTTAGTTCCGCGAGCAAAAATAACAACTAGTAATTGCATAATATGACTTAAGCATAGTGTGGGGCTATTAGGGTGTTAAAATCCACACCCTCAAAGTTCACATGTAATAAGCCTTCAAAAGAGAACAAAATGTTGAGCTAAGCTGCTATCCAGCCATTGGTGATTTCGAGTTTCAAGAGTTTATCACAAGTAGGGTTTTTCTTTTAACCCTTTTAGATTTCATGCATGCGTTTCATGCTATTCTTTGTGTTATTTGGGGTTTTGATCTCTATTTCAGAATATACATTCTTATTTTGAATCTCTAATAGTTTGTCATTGGTTGGGTTTGTGATGATTTCTTGTAAAGATTTGTGAATTTAATCATGTTTACATGTGTTTTGATGTGTAAGAATAGGTCTTCTTGCATTTTGATGAATTAAAACCTCATGGTTGTGCTCATATAAGCCACAATCTTCTTAAGGTTTACAAGGGAAATACATAATTTGATGAATATTGATTATTGTGATCATGTTCTTTTGATTGTTGATAACTCCCTTTGGTAAGTTATATTTTTAGTTAATTTTTGTTTAAATTAGGTTGTGCTTTTTAATTTAGCTTCTATTTTGTTTTACTTTAGTAAATAGTTTAGGTTAGTCGGTATTTTTTGAGTTTTTGTTATTTGCTTATATGTTTGGATACTTATTTTGGGTTTATTTGTTGGATATTGGATGCAAGCGGGCCCGAAATAAGTTGGAAGAGGCCACAAAGTGATTTTTGGTTCAACACCTTACGCTGTAGTGCATAACGTGCTACCACAGAAGAAAGGATATGCACATTTTTTGTTGTGCTATAGTCCAATCCAGGGCGCTATAGCACGCTGCCATTCTACAAACAATTTTTATAGCACGCTATAGCGTAACCTAGTGCGCTATAGGTGCTGCCACCTTTGCAATTAATACAAAAGATGGCTGTTGTCCTATAGCGCGACCCTTTGCACTATAGCACAAGCCCAGCTATAGCAGTTTGTGATTTCGAGCTAAGATATAAATAAAGGGGATCCGGGGACTATAAAAGGAAACAACTCATCAAAAATAGATCCCGGCACATATTGGCACACTTTCCAAGATAGAAAACTTCTCCAGAGAAATTGAAGGCGAAGATTCAAGGGTTCCTGAGCAAAAACATCATCACGGAGAGATCCAACACTTTCAGAATATTTTGTCTCTAACTTCAACACTTTGTGGAATTTGTTTCTTCTATTTCTTCATCTTCTTTCACTCTTTTTATTTCCTTTTCCTTAGTCATGAACTAAGTTTCTTTTGCTAAGGCATTAATGGACCTTTTTGTATGACAAATTTATTTATGGATTAATGTTAATCTTGTTTCTATCCCAATTGTTTAGTGTTTTTGCTGGTGCTTAATGTTTTTGAGTGATTGGCCACCATTCAATTGATTCGTTGGTTTGCAATAGCTAGAGATAGGGTTGGTAAACAAAGCTTCTTAACATAAATACTGAGCTGAGCAAAAATTAGAGATAGACAAATACGGTTCATGCGATCAACATACGAACCCATAAAGCTTCAACCTTACCTGAATTAGTTTGTGCTAAGAGATTTGGCAATCAATTTAGGATAAAGAGTACTACTTGTTGTAACACCTTACCATACAAAATACTATGCTTAAGTCATAATATATTACCTGATAAGTTATTACGTGTGGTGGTCTAATTAAATCCCATTTCTGATTCAATGTTAATTACCTATATAGAGTTAACTGTTCACTTAATAAGTTTCCGTTTGACTGCGGAATAAGTAATAGATAATCGTTGTAACAGAAATAAAATAAAACAAATAAGAATGTGGAATAGACAGAACTACTGAAACTGCATCATATATATATACATAGACGTCTGGTTTCAAAATTTGCCAAAAGATACATAAATAGTACAGGGTAATAAAATGAGGCCGCTGAAACAAAATAAATCGGCCTATATCTATGAACAGTACCCTAACTGGTCCCCAAGGGACATTTCATGTACTAACCATCCACATATAACATACACTAAACTATTGCCAATGGCCCAATAATGCCAAAAGAGGGCTACTCTATACATTTCCCATTGCAGCACTACACAGGCACCCTAGATGGACTCCAAGGAAAGGAATCCATTCGCCATGCTGGAGTGTAGTCCATGCTTGGGGCAGAGGATGAGGAAGTCGAGCTCGTCACCTCCGACGGATCCTCCTCAGACAGTGAGGCAGAGGGGATTTGCTATGATGGTGAAGCTGGCGGAGCCATGGGAGCTGCTGGTGCTGCTATTGCTGCTGCGTGTGGAGGTGGAAAGGGATGGGCCTTGTATAGCGAGATAGCAATATAAGGTGCGGTGGGGTCGAAGAGTGGGTGAGTCAGGGGGACAGTAAAATCTCTACGAAAAAAGAAATAAAAATGAAACTGACATCTAGCATATATATATATATATATATATAGGTCCAAGTGGATATGTAGCTCGGGGAACTCAATATAGAGGATGCCGATCGCCGCATTTGCCATGATCTGAGAATGACGCGGAAATATACGGTAGAGTGAGAAATAAATATTTTATTAGTAGGAATCCTAATTTTATACACATCTGTCATTGCTGTCATTCCTAGTTATTTCGATTTTTCCTTAATTTTAAACTGTGTGACATAATGGTAAAATTCAACTTAAATTCTTATTATAGAAAAATACATCGAAACAAACTAAATTTTAAATTGGAACAATGAAAATATAGTTAACAGATATGCTAATATAACTAAGACAGTAATCATAAATAAACAATAACAAATCATGAGAAATAAACAGATAACTATGACACTCAATTAAGAATTAGCATATAGTTCATATAAATGTGCAAACTGGAGAATGCATCTTATCTTTGAAGGCTTTCGCCTCCTAAAACTTATTTTCCATCGTTGGTTCCCTGGGAGTTATTGGCCATATACTCCTCGGTAATAGTTCGCTTTTTAGGACCAAGCTCGTTCCATTACAAGATTGCCGGGTTTACTTTCCCCAACCTTCCCACTGATCTATTCCCTTTAAACTTATTTAAGGGCCGGCCCAAGTAATACGGAATCCTTTATAATATTCATGAATTGCATGCATAACTAACTTTATCCTTTCAAACATCAGGTGTTTATGCAATTATAACTCACACAACATATGAATTCTTTGCCGAAATTTCGGCCGCATAACAGATCGAGTTTGCTTCCCCATGAATAGTGCCAAACTACCAGTAAAATCATACAAACATGCAAATCAATATGGAACAACAATTATATATTCACAATATCATTCTTCAAATTCAATACAAACATCAATAGAGTTTTCTGTTTACTTCATCCTATTCTGCCCAAATTTTGTATAATCCACCTTTTTGTCCAATTCAACTCATTTAAACCTGAATTTTGGATATGTCATAGCTCTATGTGTCTAGTTTCCAACCCTTTTAGTCCCATCTCATTTTGATTTGTATAACTCAAGCTATTAGTATTTTACCTCAGACTGCCCTGTTCTTAGCCAAAATTACACCCTTATAAGTGAAAATTCACTAAAAATAGAAATCTAGTGGAATCATACAAAATTTATATCAAATTAAAGCTAACAGAACAAGCTTTCAAATGAAAGAAGTTGCATATAATTTTCATGAGTATATTTTGAGATATAAGCCCCAAAACCTGACCCTATTGAACTACCCTGTTCTATTCCAGTTTGAACTTAAGGTAACTTCATTGATGTGCTGGGAATAATTGGCAATGAATATGATTCTGAAATATTTATGGGATATTCCCTTATATGTTATCTTTAAAACAGTATTAGTTCCACTCAATTTAGAGTTGTGTAGGGTGAGTTGCACCCCCCTCAACTCATACTGCCCAGATGGGAATCCAGGATTCTAGGTCAAACTTCAAAAATTCATAACTAATTCTATACTAATCCAATGGCCTTATATTTTATATGTATGGAAAGCCCTGAATGTCTAGTTTCATATGAAAATAGATTCAACAAATTTAAACTCTATAGGTGGAGCCGTACACTCCACCCTACGGACTATCAAGTGAAAACCCTAACAGCCTCTTGAATTCTCTCTATTCTTTAAGTTCTTTCATACCAATTCTAATTCTAATCACAACATACATGCAAAATCAACCATAATCCATCCTCATCACTCTAAATCTCATCAGAACCATGATAGAAACAAGACCCCCCATAGCCCCAAATCAAGGAAAATAAGAAAAGAAGTTGGATTCCTACCTTGTCTAGTTGAAACCTTGTTGGTTTGATGTCTTAGATTGACGAAACTTTGACGAGACTTGAAGAAGGGATGAAGATGGAGTGGAGATGAGTGTGAATGGAAGAGAAATGAAGAGAGGTCTGCCCCTTATGTTGGCCGAAAATGCAAAGGGGTAGAAAAGGAAAAAAAGTGAAAACTTTTGAAGCAAGTTTCATTTGATTGGTGGATTTGTGTTAATCATTCAACTTGATGTAGCTGCCCTTTTTGGGGTTGATGGTGGTGCCACATGCAAGGGTGTGGTGGTTAAATCTTGGCCATCGATCCTAGGATTTTCACAGTATAATTTCTATTGGCCCGGTTTCAACAGTTTAGAATACCGAAATCTTATTGATTTTTCTGAAATCGGTAAATCGGTTTTAGAAAAATTCTATGAGGTTTCCTATGGTTCTAATCTAATTCCATCAAGTCTAATCCTTCTAAATCACACTTAATTAGCTTTAAGTGAATGCTTAATCGAATTCTAATTAATCCTAATTATTCGATGAAAATCGAACAACTTGGTTAATAACGATAAAATTTTTCGGACGTTACATTTTTAGCTTCCTAAAAAAAATTTTGTCCTCAAAATTTAGTACCTAAGAATAATTCAGGATACTCCTTCCTCATATCTGACTCTAATTCCCATGTACAGTCTGCTGAATCTTCATTTCCCCATGCTACCTTCACTAACTGTACAGCTTTGTTCCGAAGGTGTTTGATGCTCTTGTTCACTATTTGCGCTGGGGGTACATGAAAAGTTAAGTCATCATTTATCTGCATTGATTTAGGCTCCAAGAAGTGAGTAGGGTCAGGCTGGTATTTTCTGAGTCAAGAAACATGGAAAATATCATGAAGGTTTGATAGATGCGGAGGTAAGGTGACCCGATACGCAACTAGCCCAATTCGCTTCAAGATTTGAAAAGGACCTATAAAGCAAGGGCTTAGCTTTTTAACTTTAATAGCTCTACCTACTCCAGCTGTGGGTGTGATCTTTAGGAACACATGGTTTCCTTCTTGAAACTCGAAGGGCTTTCTCCTGACATCCGCGTAGCTCTTCTGACGGCTCTGAGCTGCAAGTATCTTGTTACGGATCCTTTTGATTTGCTCTGTAGTTTGCTTGATTAACTCCGGTCCTAGTAGACTTTGCTCCCCTGATTCGTACCAACATAATGGAGATTGGCATTTTCGTTCGTATAATGCTTCGTACAGGGCCATGCCGATGCTCGCATGATAACTATTGTTATATGCAAATTCAACCAATGGTAAATATCAATCCCAACTCCCATGCTGTTCTAAGATGTATGCTCGCAGCATATCTTCCAAAGTCTAAATAGTTCGCTTGGTCTGACCATCTATTTGTGGATGGTACGCAGTGCTTAAACAGAGTCTGGTGCCAAATGCTTTTTGGAATGCTCCCCAAAATCGTGAGGTCAAACTCGGATCTCGATCTGAGATGATTGTTGATGGAATACCATGTAGTCGCACTACTTCTTGAATATACAATTGAGCCAACTTCTCCAGAGGATAATTTGCTCGAATGGGTAAAAGGTGAGCAGACTTGGTTAGTCTATCCACTATGACCCATATAGCGTCATATCCCGAGGGTATCCTTGGTAAGCCTATAACAAAATCCATAGAAATGCTCTCCCATTTCCATTCCGAAATCTCTAAGGGTTGCAGAGTTCTTGCCAATTTTTGATGCTCTACTTTTACTTTCTGGCAGGTTAGACATTTATTCACAAGACTCGCCACATCTTTCTTGAGGCTTGGCCGCCAAAACATCTTCTTAAGGTCTTGATATATCTTGTTAATGCCAGGAAGTATAGCAAAATCACTCCTATGGGCTTCCTCCAAGATTCTCTACCTAAGGTTGTCCTCCTCAGGTACGCATATCCATCCCTGATATCGCCATACACCTTCTGTATCTCGAGCAAATCCTGTTAGCTTTCCAGATTGCACTAGTTCCATTGTATGCTGAAAGTTAACATTCCATTGTTGCGCCTGCCAGATTTGGTCTTTAAAATATCTGGTTATCTTAATTTGGTTTAACTGAATGGCATTGGGGGTTGTAGAGATTCCGAAGTTGAGGTCTCGGAAACTCTCTATAAGTTCCGCCTCCTTAATAATCATCCATGCTAGGGCGTCTGCCACCACGTTTACCTTACCAGGATGATACTTTAGCTCAAACTCGTAATCTTTAAGAAACTCCATCCACCTCCGTTGCCTCATGTTTAATTCTTTCTGGTCTAAAAGGTATTTCAAGCTTTTGTGATTAGAAAATACTTCAAACTTCACTCTGTAGAGATGGTGTCTCCATATCTTTAGAGCCAATACCACCGCCGCTAACTCTAGGTCATGCGTTGGATAATTTCTTTCATGAGATTTCAATTGCCTAGAAGCATACATGATGACGTTCCTATCCTGCATTAACATGCACCCTAATCCTTTCTTAGATGCATCATAGTAGACTTCAAATGGTCCATGAGGATTCGGTAGAGTAAGTACTGGGCTGTCGTCAACTTTTCTTTTAATTCTTGGAAACTCTGCTTGTATTCAGGTGTCCATTCGAATGGAGCATTCTTCCTGGTTAGCTTTGTTAGGGGCAGGGCTATTTGACAGAAGTTCTTGACAAATTTCCTATAGTATCCTGCCAAACCTAAGAAACTCCTAGCTTCTGTGACTGTTGTTGGCCATTCCCAGCTTAATACTACTTCCACCTTATTGGGATCCACAAAAATTCCCCCATGAGATACCACATGGCCAAGAAATTTTACTTCTTTCATCCAAAATTCACATTTGGATAGCTTGGCGTAAAGTTTCTTCTCTCTTAGAATTTGCAGAACCAATCGCAAATGTTCTGCGTGCT
Source organism: Pterocarpus macrocarpus (assembly GCA_031439585.1). NCBI lineage: Eukaryota > Viridiplantae > Streptophyta > Magnoliopsida > Fabales > Fabaceae > Pterocarpus > Pterocarpus macrocarpus. The sequence continues at coordinate 19,608,430 of CM062513.1, read as the reverse complement.
CTTACTCTGTCTTCGAGTAAACAAGTATGTCATCAATGAATACCACCACAAATTTATCAAGATATGATCGGAATATCCGATTTATATAATCCATGAATATTGCTGGTGCATTCGTCAACCCGAAGGACATCACAGTGTATTCATAATGTCCATAACAAGTCCGAAACACCATCTTCGGAATATCTTCTTCTCGAAGCCGAATCTGGTGATATCCAGACCGTAGATCAATCTTGGAAAATATAGTTGCCCCTTGCAATTAATCCATGAGATCATCAATCCTTGGCAACGGATACTTATTCTTGATCGTCACCTTATTCAACTGCTTGTAATCCATATATAGTCACATGCCTCCATCTTTCTTCTTAACTAACAAGACTGGGGCCCCCATGGTGATGCACTTGGCCTAATAAATTTCTTTTCTAGGAGTTCTTCGATCTACTTTTTAAGTTCAGTTAACTCCAAAGGTGACATTTGGTACGGTGCTATAGATATCGGCCTTTCTCCTGGTACCAGTTCAATGGCGAACTCAATTGCCCTTTCAAGAGGAAAATCAAGGATATCCTCAGGGAATACATCGGGATATTCCCTAACAATTGGAATATCATCTAGCTTCTGATCAACCTCCATTACATTGGTTGTTAAGAGAATATACCCTTGATCACTACCCCTATGGTGGTATACTGCTATAGAACTTAGATAAAGGTTTTACAGGGGTTATTGGTTTAGGGGACAATACAGAAGGAAACACAACGGCCTTGTTAGAATAATTTAACATGGCTCGGTTGGCAGAGAGCCAACCCATACCCAAAATGATGCCAAGGCCGGACAAGGGAAGGCAAATTAAATTGGTTGAAAAAGTCCGACCTCTTATCTGAAGGGAGACATTCATACAAATATAATTGATCTTAACAGGTTCACTTGTAAGACTAGAAACTAGCAAGTCATAGGGTAATTTAGAAATAGGTAACTACAAAGCTGACATGCAATCATGAGAAATGAAAGAGTGAGATGCACCTAAATCGTATAAAATAGTTAAGGTCTTACCATTCACTTCACACGTATCTTGAATCAAATCTTCTAACTTGTTGACTTCTTGTGCATCCATAGTGAAAACTCTTCCCTGGCACTACAGTCTAGAAGTCGGCTGAGGGTTCTTGGTCGGGCATTCATAGATCTCGTGGCCTGGCTTGCCATATCCAAAATAGACATTCTGACCTGCTAGGCATGGGCGGTTGCCATGATTCTTGCCACACTGGCTGCAAGTCTGGTTTCCAAAAGGCTTCTAGGGTTGCTTGCCTTTGTTGCCTGTAGGCTGAAACTTTCTCTGCTGCTGAAAGTTGGGCTTGAACCTTGGGCCTTGTAGAGCCAATCCCTTCTTAAAGTTACTGCCGGTTGATCTAGCAGCAACCAACTTCTTATTACAATCTTCCACCAAGCGGCACTTGTTCACCAAAGTAGGGAAATATCTGATCTCCATTGGCCCTATGGTGGTAAGAATGTCTTCTCGTAGCCCACCTTCGAACTTCACACATTTCTATACTTCGTCGAGGTTCCATTGATAAATGGTGGAAAATTTGCACAGCTCCTCAAATTTAGCAATGTATTCCGATATGCTACTATTCCCTTGACGGAGGTGCATAAACTCCAACTCCTTAGCATTGTGGACAGAGGCAAGGAAGTACTTCTGATAGAACACATCTCTGAATACGTCCCAAGTAATATCTATTTAGGATCCCTCTAATAACCCCGTGCACCATTCCACCAGAACTCTGCATCTGCTTCTAGCTTATAGGTGGCAAAGGTCACCTTCTGACAGTCTATGTAGTCTAAAACGGAGAAGACTTTCTCCATAGGTTTAACCCACTCATCTGCCTTATCTAGGTCGAAGGCTCCTTTAAAGCTGGGCGGGTTAGCATTTTGGAACTCGGCAAATTTAAGGTATTCTAGTCCATTCCTGGACCATTAGAATTCCCTCCACAACCAACCTCAGGCTGCCTTCCTAGTTGGTCCATCATTTGGGTTGTCGTAGCTACTTATTCTCACATGGCATACGCCATCTCCTGCATTGTATCCATAAACTCAGTAGACTCCTCTTGAGCTGAATCCATTCGTGGCCTACCCCACCTTCCGGAAGCTATCAAGTTCTGAAAACACAAAACAAGAGTGATTGAGTTGATCAGGCTCAATACTAATTCCAGTGTGCTAGTAAATAATAGCATATGGTTAGGCAATCCCCTCACATGCATCCTATCCATATGGACAAGACTCAGTGCATGATAATATCTAAGGAACACAGAGCATATGCGAAGCATACTCAGTCCAATCCTTAGGCCTATATTAGGATGAAATGCTCTGATACCAAAAATGTAACACCTTACCAGACAAAATACTATACTTAAGTCATAATATATTACCTGATAAGTTATTACGTGTGGCGGTCTAACTAAATCCCATTTCTGATTCAATGTTAATTACCCATATAGTGTTAACTGTTCACTTAATAAGTTTCCATTTGACTGCGGAATAAGTAATAGATAATCATTGTAACAGAAATAAAATAAATCAAATAAGAATGCGGAATAGTTAGAACTATTGAAACTGCATCACATATATATACATAGACGTCTGGTTTCAAAGTTTGCCAAAAGATACATAAATAGTATAGGGTAATAAAACGAGGCTACTGAAACAAAATAAATCGGCCTATATCTATGAACAGTACCCTAACTGGTCCCCAAGGGACATTTCGTGTACTAGCCATCCACATATAACATATACTAAACTACTGCCTATGGCCCAATAATGCCAAAAGAGGGCCACTCTATACATTTCCTACTGCAGCACTACAAGGGCACCCTAGATGGACTCCAAGGAAAGGAATCCATTTAGCATACTGGTGTTAGCTGGAGTGTAGTCCACGCTCAAGGTAGAGGACGAGAAAGACGAGCTCGTTGCCTCCGAAGGATCCTCCTCAGACAATGAGGCAGAGGGAATCTGCTGCGGTAGTGAAGCTAGCGGAGCCATGGGAGATGCTGGTGCTAGTGCTGCTGTTGGTATTGCTGCTGCATGTGGAGGTGGAAAGGGATGGGCCATGTATAGCGAGATAGCAATATAAGGTGCGGCGGGGTCAAAGAGTGGGTGAGTCAGGGGGACATTAAAATCTCTACGAAAAAAGAAATAAAAATGAAACTGACATCTACCAGATATATATATAGATTCTAAAAATGGGTCCAGGTGGATATGCAGCTCGGGGAACTCAATATAGAGGATGCCGGTCGCCGCATTCACCATGATCTAAGAATGACGCGAAAACATACGGTAGGGTGAGAAATAAAGATTTCTCAGTAGGAATCCTAATTTTATACATATCTATCATTGCTGTCATTCCCAGTTGTTTCAGTTTTTCCTTAATTTTAAATAATACGACATCATGGTAATATTCAACTTAAATTTTTATTATAGAAAACATACACTGAGACAAACTAAATTTTAAATTGGAATAATGAAAATATAGTTAACAGAAATGCTTATATAACTAAGATAGTAATCATAAACAAACAGTATTATCTTTGACACTCAATTAAGAATTATCATACAGTGCATATAAATGTGCAAACTGGAGAATACATCTTATCTTTGAAGGCTTTCGCCTCCTAAAGCTTTTTTTCCATCCTTGGTCCCCTAAGAGTTATTGGCCATATAGTCTTGGGTAATAGTCCGCTTTTCAGGACTGAGCTCGTTCCTATACAGAGTTGCCGAGTTTACTTTCCCTGACCTTCCTACTAATCTATTCCCCTTAAGCTTATTTAGGGGCTGGCCCAAGTAATACAGAATCCTTTATAATATTCATGAATTGCATGCACAACTAACTTTATCCTTTCAAACATTAGGTGTTCATGCAATTATAACTCACACAACATATGAATTCTTTGCCGAAATTTTGGCCGCATAACGGATCGAGTTCACTTCCCCATTAATAGTGCCAGACTACCAGTAAAATCATTCAAACATGCATATCAATATGGAACAACAATTATATATTCACAATATCATTCTTCAAATTCAATACAAACATCAATAGAGTTTTCTATTTACTTCATCCTATTCTGCCCAAATTTTGTATAATCCACCTTTTTGTCCAATTCAACTCATTTAAACCTGGATTTTGGATATGTCATAGCTTTTTGTGTCTAGTTTCCAACCCTTTTAGCCCCATCTCATTTTGATTTGTATAACTCAAGCTATTAGTATTTTACCTCAGACTGCCCTATTTTTAGCCAAAATTACACCCTTATAAGTGAAAATTCACTAAAAATAGAAATCTAGTGGAATCATATAAAATTTAAATCAAATTAAAAATAACAAAACAAGCTTTCAAATGAAATAAGTTTCATGTCATTTTAATGAGTATATTTTGAGATATAAGCCCCGTAACTTGACCTTATTAGACTACCCTATTCTAGTCTAGTTTGAACTTAAGGTAAATTCATTGATGTGCCGAGAATAGTTGGCAATGAATATGACTATGAAATTTGTATGGGATATTCCCTTATATGTTAGCTTTCAAACAGCGTTAGTTCCACTTAATTTAGAGTTGTGTAGCGTGAGTTACACCCCCCTCAACTTATACTACCCAAATGGGAATCCAAGATTCTAGGTCAAATTTCAAAAATTCATAACTAATTCTATACTAATCCAATAGCCTTATATTTTATATGTATGGAAAGCCATGAATGTGTAGTTTCATATAAAAATGGATTCATCAAATTTAAATGGCTATAGGTGGATCCATACACTTTGCCGTAAGGACCATCAAGTGAAAATCCTAACAGCTTCTTGAATTCTCTCTATTCTTCAAGTTCTTTCATACCAATTCCAATTCTAATCACAACATACATGCAAAATCAACCATAATCCATCCTCATCACTCTAAATCTCATCAGTACCATGATAAAAACAAGACCCCCACATAGCCCCAAATCAAGGAAAACAAAAAGAGAAGTTGAATTCCTACCTTGTCTAGTTGAAACCTTGTTGATTTGATGTCTTAGATTGAAGAAACTTTGGATAAGACTTGAAGAGGGGATGTGTAACACCCTAATAATACCATACTATATTTAAGTCATTTTATGGTATTACTGGTTGTTACTCTTAACTAGCGGAAGTTCTTATCTTTGAAATTAGCGTAATATATGAAAATAGCATGTAATTTTTTTTTCTTTCTGTAAAACCTTTATGCTTGAAAACTGAGCCTTTAAGCGCTTACTTACTCGTATACATATGAACGTTGTTCTTCATATCGCTGAGTTACTAATAAGACATAGGACAAAATGGAAACAACATAACATAATACCTTAAGCCAAGAATGCAATAAGAGATAATCAAGGTCATCATTACACTTAATAAGTATCACATATGTAATATGTCAAATTAAGCAGCATGACTTCTTACATGCTCTTAATTACACATGAACTGCCCAATTAGGGCTCTTAAGAAAATGAAAATACTATGCTACTATCTTGATCCTCCTTAGCTAGGTGAAGAAACATGGCAGCTCCTCGTCTTATTCAGTTAGGTATCGTCAGTAGTGCTACCACTGATGCTATCAGCTCCATCTGAAGATGACACAGAAACGTAGGAGTGAGAAATGCAAGATTTCTCAGTAGGATCGCAACTAGACAAACACAGTGTCATCGTCATCGTCCCAGCCACTTCGGGTTTAATATAAAAACAATGGACACATATCGGTTCAATTTTAATAGTTTCAGAAAACATAAATCTTGAAGCGGGTTACCTTTAACTTTATCATCATATCCATAGTGTCATACATAGGCATACGGGCTAATATACATAATAAACATTCATAATGCACATAAAGAATATAATAGCATGCATGACTATGCAACTCATCAACTTGACCATGGTCATACTTTAACTTTTATTTTTAGCACGTGCTTAACATTCTTTACTTTCCTTTGAAATAGACTGCTTTTGGACATGAGCTCATTCCGTGACCATCGTCACGCAGTACTAACCAAATCAGACTAAGCCGATATTGGTTACCTCTAAGTTAGAGGGTTCTCCATGTCACCCTTGCCTCCCTTATAGAGGTTCCTTGAGTCTTTGTGGATCGCCATATCTCACTTACCTTACCGAAGTGATTGAAGGGTCATATTCCATTAATTCTTTGCTTATCATTATACTTTACATGCATAATACTTCTTGACTAGACATGTAACACCCTAATAAACCCATACTACGCTTAAGTCGTATTACGGCATTTTATTAGCTGTTACTTATGCTCGTGGAAAACTAAACTTCATTTGAAATTAAATTACGCGGAAAATATGGTAAAATTTTTCTTTTTCTTTTGAAATACGTCGTCACTTTTTGAAAGTAAAGCCTCGCGCGAGAAAGTAGCAACAAACGAACGTATCGCAAAGATTTCAGTATAAATTAAAGGAACAAGGATAAAATCAAAATACCATGCATTCAATTACTACAACAATCATAAATATAATTAATCTCATAATATCCATACATAAGAGGGAACTCATGGTCATGCCATGGCCCCGAAGTCAAAGATACATAAGTCTGATACAGAATGAAATACAATAGATAAGGAACACAAATAAAAATAGACCCATGTGGACGTCTGCTGGCCTCTCTGCCCATTCCATGCCTTCGATCAAGTGGGCTCAAGTCCTCGAATGCCTGGTTCCCCTCGCTCCTCGACCTCGGGGAACGTGAGGAGTGCGGATGATGCGGGGGTGCCGACTGATCACCTCAAAGTGACGCACGCGACGACCCGGGGTATGGCTGGCCCGCATTTAACGTGCCTCTGAGGGGTCCTCTTCGGACTCAGCAGGTGATACTCGGGCGGTGGCGGCGGCCCTAGGAGTGGCCGTCGAGCTCACCTCCATCACAGGATCTCCGGCAGGTGCAAACTCACGCGCGGCAAACCCGCGACATCGGCTCCATCTCAAGTCGGGTAATGGCTCGGCGGAAAGTCCCAAGGACCTAGAGGCTGTCCAAGAAGAGTCAAGAGACGCCTACTGGTGGCGGGTTTTCTGGCTCTTCTTCAAAAATTCAACCCAGATAAAAATGTGTACGTACTACTGTGGTGGTCGTGGCCACAATAGCGTGTGTATCCCCGTCGTAAGCCCACTCATGGTGGGGAGGGTCCATGCTCCATTCCACGGGGTGAGCCATGAGAATCTGGTGACGAGACGGAAAAACAGCTAGGGTGAGAAATAAGATTTCTCAGTAGGACTCAACCCTGACACGTGGTGTCATCGTCATCGTCCCAGCCACTTCGATTTTATTAATAAAAACAGTGAGCATGCATCAAATACAATTCTTAGATTTTCGAAAACATGAGTATCCGAATCGGATTCAATTTTAACATACTTTCTAATCATTTGTATCATAATGACCATAAGCACAAGTGTAATCGTATGAAACATGCATGTTCAAGCTAGAAGGTTCTCTTAACTTCTTCTCTTTCTAGGGTTTTGGACCGAAGTCCCTTTTCTTTTCTTAACTTGACTTTATCTTTTCACCCACTAAACATAAGTGGTAATGAGCTCATACCGTGGCCGCCACCATAGAATTTCGATTTACACTAGCTGGGTCATGCCATGCCTCATGTAAGACCTATCCCCTATACTCACACTAGCTGGGTCTTGCCATGCCTCATGTGAGTTGTGGGTGAGGGGAAACTTAAATTAGATTACCTTCCCTTTTGAAGGATCACTTACTTGAATTAAACTTCTTCTTATTTAAGCATTATGATGCAAAATATTTCTAAGTCCATAATTCTTACAAAATTTCTAAAAGATAATCTGCTAGAAGCTTTCCAAAATTTTGCCAAACAGAGAAACCAATATCATACAACATTAAGCATCATATCATATCATCATCATCATGATCATAATCATAACATCATCATACCATCATCATCATCATCATCATCATCACCATAACATCATGCTTGCACATAAACATAGGCATATTCTCAAGCAACATTTTATGAGCTTAGCTTAGTAAATTGGGTGCAAGCTTTTAATTGAGGTTGTCTCTTGTGTAAACTTCTCTTATTTAGCATGATGCCACTTTTGTCTAATGTCCTTTTTGACACTTTTTAAGTTGAATTATGAGGGTTCTCTAATGCTTAATGTAAGGGTTTTAATGTCTTAAAGCTTATTTCTCCTTATTCTTTGACTTTTACCATAACCAGTTTTTACTTTTACAGTGGGGCAGTAACTTTGAAAATTCACCATAATTTCATTTTTTACTCTTTTATTTCGAATTTTTGTGTGGATATACTTCTCTGAGTCTATTTTTAAACAAAACAAACCCCTCTTAAAAATTCATTTTGTAGCTTGAGTTATGCATATTTTATTCTGACTGTTCAGTTTCTAAGTTCACTCCCGGTACAGTGGATTGTTACTTCTCATTATAATTACTCAGAAGGAATCTGAGAAAACTGTTTTATGGGTTTGTTCCTCTATGTCTTAGCTTTCATTAAAACTTGGTCTCACTCAAAAATCATTTTTGTAGCTCGAGTTATACACATTTTAGTGTAGACTGCCCAGACAGAAACCAATCCGAGAACAGTCCACTTTGAAAAATCATATCTCACTCATTTTAACTCCGGATCTTATGTATTTTATATGTATGGAAAGCTCTCTGAGTCTATTTTCATAGAAAAATAGTTTCGTTCCATTCTGAGTTTTGTAGCAATAAACATACTGCACGCTTTACAGACTGCCAGAATTCCAGATTCACTAGTTTTTAAGTTTTTCACTTCAAGCTTATGAAGAAATTGTTATATCACTTCAAATCACCATTTTCATGTTTTAACTCATCATCACATTCAAAGTTTGAGTCACCAAATCAGTATTTTGAACCAAAATAAAGCAAGATACATAAAAACCATCATACCACAAAATCTCTTTTCAAAACAACATTTTCATCAAGGCAAGAACACTCATAAGGCAAGATGTGGTCATGAGACCTTAAAGCAAGTCCTAAAACCACCTAGCTATGAAGAGCTTAGGGGTTCTAGTTCTTGAAAAACATATGGAGAGGAAGGGTTAGAGTCACTACCAAAAAGTTCCTCTTTGAAGGCTTGGAAGATGAAGATGGTTGGAGATGGCCTCCTTCTCCTTGAGCTTGATTTTGGGGCTTGGTGAGTGTTTACTTTGTTTCTCCAAGAACCAAAGAGAGTGGTCCTTGAAGGGCTTGTGAGAATGGAGATGAGTAGGAAGTAGTATGAGGGTTGGAAGAACACAATGAAGCTTGGAAGAAGAAGAGAGAGTATGAGACTTGGAGAGAGAGAGAGCTTTGTGTGTGTGTGTGTGTGTCTTGAGAGAGGAAGTGAAAAATGAAATGAGGAGAGAGGGAGGGCTGATTGGGTGGCGCAAATGAGGGGGGAGGAATGAGGTGACTTTGCCTCATACAAGTAAGAGAGTGAGGAAAACCATAGGGCAAAAGAGAGTGTTGTGTTTCCTTTGAGTCTTGGCAATTGGGTAAAGACTATGTAGTGTTTTTGTCAAGTGGTTAAGCATGAGCTCTCTTAGGATTGGGCATTGGATGGCTAGGATCACACCAAGTGTCATGATCTTGGTGAAGAAGAGTACAACTCTTGTCATGACTTAAGGGATCTACTAATGTGGACTCTTGTTCTTGTGGTGTATGATGAGAAAGTAAATGGATGGTTGGATATGGCTCTTGCTTTGACCAAACTTTCAAACTATAATTAAAGGGAAGTTTCTACATCTTTCTAATTGTTGTAATTATCTAAATGTTAATTAATTCACTTGGTTTAAATTACTCATTAGCACATTTTAATTAAGAAGGATTTTTCCTCATTAATTTTGTAAGAAGATGTGAAGGTTAATGTGATTAAGTTTTGAATCTTATATGCTCTTAGTTAATTAGATTAAACCATCTTGATTTTTATGTTCTAAATTATGGGTTAATAAGGATTGGGCAATTAGGCTTTTAATTGTAACCTTTAATGTATTAAATCTCAATTGTTGACTTGCCTTTAATTTACTAAGCCCTTACTCTCGAGATTAATCGATTAATTCTCAATTAATCGTTAATCCCTCTAATTAGCCGGGAACACCGAGCTAATTAACTTAGGTGAAAATGGGGATGTTACAAGACACATGCAATGATATGACTAAGTCCACAATTTTGACGAAAAGCCAGCAGCATAACGGCTAGACCGGAGCTTCCCCAAAATGCCAATCATAAACTTTCAACCAACAGTTTATCATATCTATATCATATCATCACACTCATCATTCAATCATGAAACAAGGCTCAATCAAACTCATCATTCATCATGCCGAATGGCATCACACATTCATACCCTAAAGGGGTTTATAGTTTGTGTTTTTCTTTGCGAAGCACATTATGATTCATCATATGATTTCTCGTGGTTACCAGTGAGAGAATCACATAGTTAGGATATGTGTTTGTGGTTTTTTAGTTACTTAGTCCTCGTATGGAAGTATTCTTTACTTAAGTACATGTCTTATGGAACACTTATTCAAATTAATTAAGTTATGTGATTGTTTCCTTTCCTTGAGATAGTGCACTTAGTGATTCCTAGGTTCATGGTATGGTCAGAGGCCCTAATCATACTTCTATTCTTAAGGAGTTCGACATCCCTCTAATCCTTGGGTCATGACAACGCATAACCACATCATGAACCCAACAACACGAATGTTCACTAATCACCAAGGGTGATTTTTAACTTATTCAACTTACAAAGTTTTAAGCTTTCATTAATAACACATCAAGGTTTTACCTTAAACTTCATTAAAGTTATCATTCTTTATAAAGTAGCCATAAAGTTTTATTCTTTATGAAAGTAAGTGCCTTTAATATTAAGCTCTTGTCTAAAAATTTAGATCTTTATGTAATAATGATACAAGTTACCAGCTTTTTAACTAAAGAGGCTTGTTCTTATGAAAGTTGACTCATTTAATTATTCTAAGACCATCAAGGTCTTAACTTTATGACTTAAAGTTGTCTCTACATTAAAAAGATTCCCACTTTGTAACTAGTGATATGAAACATCAACTTTAAGGTTAAAAGTCTTGATCTTTATAAAAGTTAACACCTTTTGGCATTATTTTAGTTCAAGATCTAAACTTTATGGATTAAGTGCTACAAAACAACACTTTTATGACTTAAAGATTTCATTCTTGTGTAAAGTTTGAAACTTTATGAAAGGTCCTTTCTTTAAGGTTTGATTTCTAAGATATAAAGTAACAAGATATCATTTTATAACTCAAAAATGTTTGTTATTCTAAAAAAGCTTAGACTTTTACATATATCTTTGTCTTCAAAATAAAACAAAAGAAGACTTTATGATGGCACTAAAACTTGCGCCACTTTTTGTGCATCAAGACACAAGCTTCTTAAAGTTTAAAGCTTTTAGAATATTCATAGTCTTATCAAAACATGAAAACATAATAAGATGAAGTTTTTCTAATCATCAACTTATCATAAAAAGAACAACTTTAAGCAAGATACCATCAAGAACATTCAAGAACCTATTTTGCCAAAAGTAGAAACTTAAGAACACCTGAAGAATAACAAGAACATATTTTACTAAAAGAATAAACTTAAGAACACTTGAAGAATAACAAGAACATATTTTACTAAAAGAGGAAACTTAAGAACACTGGAAGAACAATAAGAACATATTTTACTAAAAAAGGAAACTTAAGAAAACTTGAAGAATAACAAGAATACATTTTGCCAAAAATGGAAACTTTTGCTTTTGAAGAGCATGAAGGATCTTCTCAAGTTTTCACTTAGAGATCTTGGACATGAAAGAACCAAGATCTAAGCTTTCTTATGCAACAAAATGAAAAAGATGAAGATCACTACCTTTCTTTAGAAATGGCACAAAAACTAGAGAAGGAGAAGATGATGATGGTGGTTCCTTTCCTTGTAGATGGTGGCGGTTTGGCTTAGTGGAAGGAGAAGCTCTTGAGATCTTGTGAAAATGGAGGTTGTAGTGTTTAGATCTTGTCTCCAAAGACCCAAAGATGAGGTCTTTGAAGGGTTAAGTGAGTGGTTTTTAGGTGGTGGTGGTGGTGAAAGGAAGAAGAAGATGAAGAAGATGAAGAGAGTTTTAGAGAGAAGTTGGAGGATTTGGCTTTGAAAAGAGAGAATAGGATGAGTGAAAATAAAAATGTGAGTGTGTGTGTGTGTGCTTGAAAGTGGCGTCCAACATTAAGGGAGGAGAGTGAGATATTTTGCTTAATTTTGTGTTATCTTGTGTTAATTAGTGATTAAGGGGACAAATGGGATGATGGGGAGACAAAGCATGGTCAAACTCTTACATAAAGTAGTCTTGTCTAATGCTTTATACTTTAGTGACATCACTCTCTAGTTTATTGTCTAGTTGACTAAATTTGAATTTAATCATGTGATTAAGTGCTCATACAACTTCATTAAGGTGATTAAGCAAGGATTAGTGATTAACACACAAGAACACGATTAACAAAAATTAGTCTTGCAATTAAGCTAATTAAAGGCGATTAGTGTTTAATTAAGCTATAAAGGCTCTGACTTGCTTAATTGGAGATTATCTAATCTCGATTAAGCATTCTCTTGACTCTTCTCAACCGAGTCAACCCCTTAATTAAGCCTTAATCTCATAATTTCTCATTAAGTGCCTAATTACTCAGGGTTATTAAGGTAATTTAGCACGACATGAAATTGAGAATGTTACAGGATGAAGATGGAGTGGAGATGAGTGTGAATGGAAGAGAAATGAAGAGAGGTCTGACCCTTATGTTGGCCGAAAATGCAAAAGGGTAGAAAAGGAAAAAAAGTGAAAACTTTTGAAGCAAGTTTCATTTGATTGGTGGATTTGTGTTGATCATTCAACTTGATGTAGCTGCCCTTTATGGGGCTAATGGTGGCACCACATGCAATGGTGTAATGGCTGAATCTTGGCCATCCATCCTAGGGTTTTCACAGTATAATTTCTATTGGTCCGGCTCCAACAGTTTAGAATACAGAAATCTTACTGATTTCTCTTAAATCGATAAACTGGTTTTAGAAAAAATCTATGAGGATTCCTATGGTTATATTCTAATTCCGTCAAGTCTAATCCTTCTAAATCATACTTAATTGGCTTTAAGTGAATGCTTAATCAAATTCTAATTAATCTCAATTATTTGATGAAAACCGAACAACTCGGTTAATAACGATAAAATTTTTCGGACGTTACACTTGACCTTGAGAAAGGCTAGGAATAAATTAAGGGGAATCGACCGTGAGTTAATTAGAATAGGACTAATTAACAAAAATTCATAGTATAGGCTACAATAGGGGAAATTAATTAGCCTTAGCATCCATCTCATTGCATTTGTCCACACTATTAGCATCTATTTACATTACTATTTTATTTATTTATTTTATTTATTTATTTTTTTAATTCTCAGCATCCGTAAATTCATTCCTTCCAAATAGTTATTTCCGTAAACTTTCTAGGATTTGATCTATTCTCGTGGGAATGATACTTTACTTATTACTTTATTACTTGTACGATCTGGTGTACTTGCCGGAGCCACACGAAGTTTTTGGTGCCATTATTGGGGATAGTATCAATATCATTCTTAGTTGATGGGATACTAGATTGGATTTTTATTTTATTTTGTTTTTTTTTTTATTTCTAGTTTTCCTTTGCTTTATTTTATTATTTTATTCTATACTTAATCCACTTTCTTTGTTTTGTTTGGTAGTTTATTCGAAGGAACCAATTTGCACAAGACTTGCTCTTTGATCTAGAGATTGAGCATTCCATGCGTCAACTCAGGAGAGCATGGAAAGCAGTTGAAGATGTCCTTGAAATCACCATGGTTAATGAAAATGAGCATGATGATAGAGCCATGAAGGATTACTTAGCACCCACTTTTGAAGGGTGCTCATCAAGTATTGTGAGGCCGCCAGTCCAAGCAAATAACTTTGAGCTGAAGACGGCACTCATTCAGTTCGTGCAACAAAACTGCCAGTTTGCTGGACTACCAAATAAGGACCCTAATGAACACCTTAGTAACTTCCTGGAGATTTGTGACACCATAAAAATTAATGGTGCCACGGATGATGCTATTTGGTTGAGGTTCTTTCACTTTTCATTAAGAGACAAGGCCAGAGCTTGGTTAAAGTCCCTACCACTGGGGACACTCACTACCTGGGATATAGTGGCCAGGAAATTTTTGGGAAAAAAAAACCAAAAAGATTTTCAATTTTTAATTTTTTTTGTTAATCAAATGGTTGTTGTATGCTTGCCTATGATATAAAAATTGCTCTGTTTCTTAACTTCTAAGTAACTTTGGATCCTGATTTGAGTCTTCGAAATCTTTTTGTACTTTTACTATTGAATTAAGAAGGATTATTTTTCTTGCATTTTGATAAGAGTTAGCAACTTAGGATAGGTGATCTTTATGCTTTTATGCTTTATTTAGGTTGAGACATGCATGCTTGTTTATATGAATCTTTCTTGAAATATTATGTGAGTTAATCTTAGCCAGAGAAGTGATTTGGCCATGATTGGCAGTGACTCGAGTGCCAAGCTCGGTCTAAATTACAATAAAATTGAATTACACTAAATTCGTAGCAAAGGGTGCAACCTGGGTCATTTCCCAGTGATGACAATGTTATATGATCATGAAATTGGGGGGGGGTTTAGGAATTTAAAATACTGAAATGAATAGAAAAGAAATGAACAGAATTTGGAACATCCAATCCAAGAATCAAAAGGCAACAATCATCACTCAATCATCGAATTCTAGATATATATCAACTATTCAACTCAATGGTTAATCATAAAATTGAATGAAACCTCAATCCAAAATTAGCATTCACACAAAAATCTTCATGCATTTGACTAACACATAATCAACCAATGTTCATAAATCTCTAAAACCTAGTTGAGTTGTATCAGTTTTAATCACCAATGCATTAACCTCAGAACTCAGACCTGAATTCTAATTCTTCTTCTTTCTCTTATCTTAATTCAGTTTTGGAATTGAAGGTTTTCATTCTAAAATTCTGATCAAGAGTTCAATTGTCTCGTACCAATTTGTAATTATTTGATATGGAATAGTTGAACTCTTGTTAGCCAATCCTCTTGAGTAATGATGCTCCTTGAATTCTTGGATTAGATAGAAGCTTACTCCTTCATGAATGGAGGAAAACGAATTGTAAGATGGTGGGAGGGGGGGCGTGAGAGAAGAGAGGAAGAAGAAGAAGTCAAAACCAAAAAATTGCTTATTCCAAAAATCTGTCCAAAAATGTTACAAGTTCTGGCCCCTTCTAAAACCGGCCAAAATAGAATCAAAACCACGTAAAAATATTAAATTGTAATTACTACATTAATCCTCTCTCTCTCCTTTGAATCTGGACACCTTATTTGCTAAAATCCGAATTATACAAAGAAAGTTACACTAAAAACATGAAATCATTATAACTAATTCCATAAGTAACATTCTTCTATGTTTTGGCTATCAAAACGATTCTTTTTGGATTTTCACTCTGAAGAAGAATTGTAGCCTTGGATGTCAGCTTCAAAATGCCACTGAAATGGGCTCAATCGGACATTTGTGGACCGAGATATGGCACAAATACTACATCCTACTCAGAATCCACGACTGAACTGCTTCAGTTCACTTCTAGGCCCAATTTCAGCTCCTTAACACCAGAATTGGCCTCTGATCTCTTCATACAACTTGTAGCTCTATCTCTCAGCTTTCCTACAAATCAAGAATCACAATAAAATGAGCTGTACAACTCAAGATATAACCCATAAACCAAAATACTGTCAGAATTTGCCTAATGCTGGAAAATTTAACTCAAACCTAAACAAAATCCAAACAACACAAAATGGTCCAATTCAAAACAATTAGGCACAAAAGAGAATTAATGAGCTAGGAATGAGGGAAAACAAGTATATAAAAATCCCATTTGATCAGATTCCCCCACACTTAACTCTTGCATGTCTTCATGCAATATTCAACTAAGGACATAGAAACATGCAACCAAAAAATCATGGAATAACCCAAATTAAACAAGCAAATTCTCCAATGAATCATCAAAAGTGCCAAGCTTAGGAACATAAGAGCATATAAGGCATCAGGAGTTTCCAACAATCAAATCATTCAACACCTCATCTCTCAAAAAAAAAAAAAACAATGTAAGTTAAGCAATATTCTTTCAAAATGCAAATAGATCAAGCATGAAAAGGGTTAACAAAATGGTGTTCAAATCTCTCAACTCTCAAGTGTATGGGCAAAAGTGTTTCACTCAAGTCACCTCAATAGACAATGCATTACCATAAGCTTGTTAATATTCTACTTCTCCACTACTCACAATCATATGCAAACACAAATCAAGAGGACTTTATTCAAGGTTGTAATGGGGCCAAGGTAAGGGTATGAAAATATAAGGATATGACAAGATATAACCTAAGAGAATAGAAGTGACATTGGTCATTAGACAAATCAAGCCATAACACACTTACTCTCTTTGAGCTTTCTTTTCCCTTGATCAAGATTCCCCATTTTATTTTATTTTATATTTATTTTTATTTTTTTTCTTTTTCTTGCTCTCCTTCTTTTTTTTTTTTTTATTACTTTCTTGCATCCTTTCAAACCCCCACACTTGATCCCAAATACAACAATAATGATGAAACCAATGCACTCCCTATTCCGTAAGGTTGGGTATAACATGGTTTTTCACTTAAAGCTTGTAATGTGCTCGAAACCAAAGAATGGTCAATAAGGCTCAAAGGGTCTAAACAAGGGGCAAAATGCAAGGTAGGCTATATGGCCAAGTGGCTAAAATGAAATAAATGCCTCTATCATGTTCATGAATGCATATAAAAAATGTAGCCTCAAAGAAAAATCAAAGCAAGTTCTAGAATAACAAAATCTATGAGGGAAAACACACAAGAAGGAAGAGAATGGCATGAAACGCAACCATCCAAATTAAGGCTCAAAAGCTCACCAAGGTAAAATTCAACATACTCAATCATGGCAAATCAAGATCAACCACCCAACTCACACATATCAAGAAAAGGAAGATGAAATCATGTTAGAACCCTATCCTCCCTAAAGCCTAATGTCTTAACTCAACAACTTTCAATTCAACAATGGAGAACCAAAGCAAAACAAGGCAAAACAAAGCAATTTTTTTTTTAAAGCAAAAATGAAGTAAAAGCAACCATGAAACAAATCTATAATGCAAGAATAATTACCAAATAACCTATGACTAAACTATCCCCCTACACTTAAACTTTACATTGTCCTCAATGTAATGTATAATGGAAATGCAAGTAAAATGAAGTAAGGAAGGAGAAAGAGAAACTCCCCTATCAAGTGTAAGTGGCCACTAGCAAGCGAACCTCCTCAATGGTCTCCAAGGGTGTGTCCTCATGAAATGGCTTCAAGCGGTGGCCATTCACTGTGAGTACTCTATCCGTTCCAGGCTCCAAAATCTATACAGCACTATATGGAAAAATCTTAGTCACTATATAAGGACCAAGCCACCTAGAACGAAGCTTACTAGAAAAGAGCTTGAGGTGAGAATTGTAGAGAAGCACTTTTTGGCCAATGGAGAACTCCTTCCGTAGCAACTTCTTATCATGAATGAATTTTGTCTTTTCCTTGTAGGCCTATCTCTCAGCTTTCCTACAAATCAAGAATCACAATAAAATGAGCTCTACAACTCAAGATATAACCCAAAAACCAAAACAGTGTCAGAATTTGCCTAATGCTGGAAAATTTAACTCAAACCCAAACAAAATCCAAACAACACAAAATGGTCCAATTCAAAACAATTAGGCACAAAATAGAATTAATGAACTAGGAATGAGGGAAAATAAGTATATAAAAATCCAATTTGATCAGGTAGCCACAATGAACCTCATTATCCACCCTTGGTCATTGATCTTTAGTCACCCTATTTGAGCCTTAAAGCTTATTCTTGGATTGAACCACATTATGAGCCTAATGCATTTCCTTTCTTTCTCTCTTTGATCCCTTGGTTTACTCTCAAGCCTTAATTTCTAAACTCATTTGAATATAGTAATACCTCCACTACCACAATCTCATACTTGCTAAAGTCAAAAAATGGAGTGAAAAAAAAAAGAGAGAGAAGGAGAAAGAAGGTAAAAGAATAAAGGAATAATGAAAAAGAAAGAAAAGGAGAAAAATTGGCAATACAATGAAAAAATAATGCCAAGGTTCAACAAGAAAAGTATGATGGTTGCCAAGCAACTAAGTTAGGGGTACCCCAAGGAGAATGAGTTAGGGGGGAGGATTCCTTAAGTTGAGGGAATTAATTGAGCCTAAATGACTATTCCATCCACCCCTTACCTTGGCCTACTGTTATAAGCTAAGAAAAAGTCCTTCTGATCTTTGGCTAAGTGACACACATGTAGAAATAGAGAGAGAAGAGTATGGATATTGTGATGCTTTTGTCTTTTCCTAAACATTGCATAAGCATAAGGTGAATCAATTCTTCGTTGTTTTTCCCTTATACACGCACACACACACACACACACAAGATCCACTCTCTTGACATTGTGGTTACACAATTAGATGGTTTTGGTACTTAGATTTGGATTCTTGGTGACTTTTGAGTTAAGTCATGGAGTAGTGATGAGGATTCCATAGGCAACAACTTCTATCTTGACTATTTTGTTTAATGTGTCTTTTTGTTTTAAGTGCTTTTGTTTGAGTCCCTTGCTCCGTGTTTTAGTCCTTGTTCTAAGTCTTGCTTGGGGACAAGCAAGTTCTTAAGTTGCGGGTTGTGATAATGCCCTTTGATGAGTTATATTTTCAGTTAATTTTTGTTTAAATTGGGTTGTGGTTGTTTAATTTAGCTTATATTTTGTTTTACTTTAGTAAATAGTTTAGGTTAATCGGTATTTTTTGAGCTTTTGTTATTTGCTTATATGTTTGGATACTTATTTTGGGTTTATTTGTTGGATATTAGGTGCAAGCGGGGCCAGAAGAACTTGGAAGAGGCCACGGAGTGATTTTTGGTTCAACACATTACGCTATAGCACAAGGCAGTGCGCTATAGCACGTTACTGCAAAAGAAGGAAATGCATATTTTTTGTTGCACTATAGCGCGTTGCCATTCCACAAACAATTTTTGTAGCATGTTATAGTGCAACCCAGTGCGCTATAGCATGCTACCGCCTTCGCAATTAATACAAAATGTAACATCCCCATATAATGTAACAGGAAATGATGAAAACGTCCTTGGACAAACTTTTATTTTTACAGGCTTGCCCTTGAACATTTTTGAAAATGGCATTTAGGTCCTTATATCAATCGAATTAGTAGAATAAGGTTTTAAATGAAGCAGAACCACGTAGCGGAAACATAGAAACCTAAACCTCGGCTGATTGAGCCATGGAGGTATCCATATGTGCAATGACATGGGATGCCCTTGACTTATTCAAAATTACGAAAATACCATTAGCTATGGAAAATAGAAAATAGAAAGGTTCTAAATTTGCAAAACGTTTAATTTACGTTGTTAGTCGATTTATTCAATATTTATTAACTAAGTAAGGTTAATTGGAAAGTAATTAAAGGATAATTAAGAGTTAATTGGATATTAATTAGAGATATTAGGCTTAAGAAAATTAGAATAGACGTATAGAAAATCTTACAAAGTTATTTAGTAACGTTTCATTGGTTTGGAGAAAATCGATAAGATTTTGGTATTTTAAACTGTCAGAATTGGACCAATAGTAATTATACTATGAAAACCCTAGGATGGATGACCAAGATTCAGCCACCACATGCTCACAAGTGGCGCCACCAACAGCCATGAAGAGGGAAGCCAAGCCAAGATTGAATAAGGATTGAAGTCCACCAATCAAAAGCTAACTTCCTTCATAAGTTTTCATTTTTTTTCTTCCTTTTCCCCTTAAATTTTCAGTCTCCCCACACTAGATGCAAACTGGCCTCATTTTCCCACTTTCCTTCATCTTCTTCCACTTCCTCTCATCCCCAAGCTCAAGCTCCAACCATCAACTTCACTCCAAGATCAAGTTCCACCAAAATTTCACACCACCAAGGTAGGAATTTCAACTTTCTCCTTCTTTTCTTTGATTTGGGGCTGCCTACGGTCCCTTGTTCATCCATGAGGGGTGAGGATGATGAATTAAGGTTGGTTTAAGGTGTATATGTGAGTTTGAATTGAAGATTGGATGGATTGATTTAAGGAAAACATAAATTCAAGAAGAATTCAAGAAGCTGTTAGGGTTTTCCCCTCGATGGTCCGTATAGCAGAGTGTACAGCTCCGCCTACAGTAGTTTGAATTTGATGAATCTATTTTTATATGAAACTAGACATTTAGGGCTTTCCATAAATATAAATTATAAGGCCATTGGATTAGTATAGAATTAGTTATAAATTTTTGAAGTTTGACCTAGAAATCTAGATTCTCATCTGGGTAGTATGAGTTGAGAAAAGTGTAATTCACCCTACACAACTCTAAATTGAGTGCAACTATTTGAAAGCTAATATGTAAGGAAACATCCCATAAAAATTTTAGAGTTAGATTCATTGCCATTTGTTCCCAGCACATCAATGAACTTACCTTAAGTTCAAACCGTGTTAGAACAAGTAGTCCAGTAGGGTCAAATTACGGGGCTTATATCTCAATATATACTTATGCAAATGATATGAAACCTATTTCATTTGGAAGCTTGTTCTATTAGCTTTAATTTGATATAAATTTCTTATGATTTCACCCATATTTCTATTTTTAGTGAATTTTCATTTAAAAGAGTATACTTTTAGCTAAGTACAGGGCAGTCTGAGGTAAAATATTAATAACTTGAGCTATACAAATCAAAATAAAATGGGACCAAAAGGGTTGGAAACTAGACACATAGAGCTATGATTTATCCAAAATTTAGGTTTAAATGAGTTGAATAAAAGTAAAGGTGAATTTTACAAAATTCGGGCAGAAGAGGATAGAGTAAGCAGAAAGCCCTGTTGATATTCCTGTTGATTTTGACACACCATATGATTGATATTGTGGTTATAAGTTTGCTGTCCCATATTGATTTGAATGCTTAATGGGTTTTACTCGTAACTTGGCACTATTCACAGGGAAGTGAATATGATCCGTCATGCTGCCGAATTTCCGACAGAAATTAGAGATAGTTCTAAATGTTGGTGTGTTAATATTGTTATGCGACGTGTATGAATACCATGCAAGTATTATTATTTGATAATAAGGTATGAAACCTATGTATTTATGATTCTATGATGAAAGATATGATGATGAGTCCATATTCCTAAGGAACGTGATATGGCGATCATGTCTGATGGGGTATGATATGGTGATCATACTCTGGAATGTGGCATAATGATCCCACACCCTAAGGGATATGACATGGCAATCACACCCTAAGGGAGTATGATATGGCAATCATACTCTGGGATGTGGCAAGGTGAACATATTCCTAAGGAGTGCGACATGGTGATCACACCCCTATGGAGTATGGCATGGTGATCGTACTCTTGAATATGTATGACAAGTAAAGGAAGACAAAGGAAGAAATGAAAATTTATGTGTATCTGCATAAATTCAAGTACAAGTAAATGCATATGCAGATTTTAAGTTTCCAGTATATTGGTGCTATTATATTTTAATACGTTGCAGTTATTATTCATGGTAGAATTCATGAATTTATTTTGTATTGGCTTTTCCAAATGACAAGTGTATGAATAAAATGAACTTTGCTTCAGATAGTATATTTTCGAACTATAAAATTAAACAGTTTGTATAACATGTTCACCCTTCTCATAATACACCAAAGCAACTGGAGATGACAATGATGACATTATGTATGATAGTTAGAGAATCCTACTGAGAATTCAAAATTCTCACTCTTGTTTCCGTGTTATCTGCAGATAGTTCGAAAAGTTTCAAAGACGGCTGAAGTTGCTGTCAGATAAGGTTTGCTCAGGTAATAGTAACAACTCTTGAGTATGGTACTATGACTTAAGCATAATACTATACCAAGGAGGACATTACACAAAAGATGGGTGTTGCACTATAGCGCGACCCTCTGTGCTATAGTGCAAGCTCACCTGCAGTAGTTTGTGATTTCGAGTTGAGATTTAAATGAAGGGGATCTAGGGACTATAAAAGGCAACAACTCAGATCAAAAATAGATCCCGAGACATATTGGCACACTTTCCAAGATAGGAGACTTCTCTAGAGAGATTAAAGACGAAGATTCAAGGGTTCTTGAGCAAAAACATCATCACGGAGAGATCCAACACTTTCAGAATTTCTTGTCTCTAGCTTCAACACTTTATGGATTTTGTTTCTTTTGTTTCTTCATTTTCTTTCACTCTTGTTATTTCCTTTTCCTTAGTCATGAACTAAGTTTCTTTTGCTACGGCGTAAATGAACCCTTTTGTATGACAAATTTATTTATGGATTAACGTTAATCTTGTTTCTATCTCAATTGTTTAGTGTTTTTGTTTGTGCTTAATGCTTTTGAGTAATTGTCCACCATTCAATTGATTTGTTGGGTTGCAATAACTAGAGATAGGGTTTGTAAACAAAGCTTCTTAACATAAACAATGTGAGCTGAGCAAAAACTAGAGATAGAAAAATGTAGTTCATGCGGTCAACATAGGAACCCATAGAGCTTCAACCTTTACCTGAATTAGTTTATGCTAAGAGATTAGGAAATCAATTTAGGATAAAGAGTATTGCTTGACCTCGAGAGAGACTAGGAATAAATTAAGGGGAACTGACCATGAGTCAATTAAGCTAGGACTAATTAATAGAACTTCATAGTAGATGCATCTACAATAGGTGAAATTAATTAGCCTAGCATCCATCCCATTGCATTTGTCTACACCATAAGCATCTATTTACATTATTATTTTTCTTGTTTATTTAATTTAATTTTTATTTTAATTCTTAGCATCCGTAAATTCATTCCTTCCAAATAGTTATTCCCATAAACTTTCTGGTATTTGATCTATCCTCGTGGGAACGATACTTTACTTATCACTTTATTACTTGTATGATCCGGTATACTTGCCGGAGCTACACCAATTGCTCATGAAGTATGTTCATGGGTTTACATGGATTTTTATCTTTTAAGCTTAAAATCCTTTCTCTTGTTCTCTATGTAGCTCATGGCCTTAATATGGTTAAGAGTGTTCTTCGTGTTTTTCTTATGTTATGCGGTATACTAATGATGGATAAGAGTTTTAATATGATAAACTTGGCCTATAGAAACTTGATTCCTTGTTAGTTGCAATTTTTACTTTGAAACTTGTGATTTTCTTATGTATATGTGGGCTGCCTTGTTTTGTGAAACTTTCTAGAATATTATTCCATATGTTAAAGTGTGTAAATTTGTTATTTTGATGTCATATAACCTATAGTTTGATGATATGTGCCTATATGTCAATTCTACATGAAGTTGGTGCATGAAACTTGTCTTATGATTGATTTATGTGGACTGCCCTGTTTTGGCTGCACCATATCTCCTTTTATCTTACTCATATTCTATATTTAAATGGTTGGTTTTATGTCCTTGATGATGGATTTTCACTTAATTAATCTTTTGAATTCATATATGTAAGAAGTGTGCTCAATTTCTTGATTTAAGCACTTGAAACTTATGAACAAGCTTATTTATACATTCTGCCCCCCCTTGGAGCCGTGACCTTTCAGCTTGATTTTGAGAGTGTTTTTATGTTCTTAAATGTTGTTTTGATGCATAAGAATCTATATTAACATGCCATGTGCTTATATGCCAAATTTCTTGCACCTTTGAGTTGATTTGTAAATTAAAAGTTAAAATTTCAATTCTGCCCTGTTTTGGGCAGCATGTTTTTCATTGTTATTTCTCTTGTTTTAATGTTTTATAAACTTGATTTGATGTCGTATATTATGTGATTTCACTTGATTAAGCTTTGTGCACTAGTTTGATAAGTTTTGAAGCAAAATACTTTATTTTTGGCTATATATTTGGTTTCAGCCTTAAGCTTCTTTTTCACATGGAAGTTGTTTTGATTAGTTTACTATATTGAAATGTTTTCAAACCTTTGAGCATGTTTGAATTAGTGTAGTTTATGTGATAGTTTCTTTTGGGACCATTAAGACATAATAAGACATTAAAAGTCACTTAAAACTTAATAAAATGAACTATGACCTATGCTTGGAGCTTATGACTTTGTGGACCTTGACCTATGTTATTGGAATTTGTACGAACTCATTTGAATTGTTATGAGACTTTGAGACATGGCTTGGACCTATTTGAGACCTATTATGGTCATACTTTTGCATTGGAAAACCTATGATTGGATATTGGATTATGGACTTTGGACTTTGGGCTATGACTATAGACATTGGACTTAATCACATCTTTAATCACACTAATGAACTCTAATATAAAGATTTAAGTTAAAGGTCCCATTAGAAATGTCATATGGACTTGCTAGCTTCTTGCTTATAGTGGTTTTCTAAGCTTTGGTTTAAAAACAAGTGTCTTCTTGAGCTATTCTTTAAGATTTGTTTTTGAAGCTTTGTCTTGCATAAGAATATGTTTATTTCTATGAGATTCAAACCCTATCCATGTAAGTTTAGTTGAATTATATGTGTTCTTGTGTTATTCTATGACTAAATACTTTTGAATTATATATGCTATGGTAATTAGAATTTCTTACCATGAATTGAGTATGAGAATAATGTGCTCTCTGAGATATATGAATGAAATAATATGTGACATGTGCACTCTATGATATGAATGAAATTATATTTGCACACTTTGTGAATTGGCTGTTATGTGAGTCTAAATGAATAAATGACACCTCGGGCTTTTCCTTGCTAGCGAACAAGGACTTGGTGGTCATTGTGTAACACCTTGGGCCTCGCCATGCCAGCAAACACAGACTTGGTGATCACATAGTCTTACAATGACTAAAATGACACCTTGGGCCCCACCATGCTAGTGGACAAGGAAGCCTCGGGCCCTGCTAAGATAGTAGATAAGGACTTGGTAATGACTGATCTGACTTGGGGATGCCCTAGCAAAGAGAGCTCTTACAGATCCAGACAATTGGCACATACCTTGCAGACTTTAGCCATCAGAAAAGGAAAAAGGAAGCAGTAAAAAGATTTACAGTATACTTGCTATTATTTCTATTTATTGCTTGATTATATTACTGCTTTACTGTTTTTATTAGTATGATGCACTTCCACCTTGCTTGACACTAATATATGGTTGGGAATGATAACTTATCTTATTAACTACTTGTGATTTATTATATGCTATTTTGCTGCTAAATGTTCTAATGTTTTACTGATGATTTGATTGGTTGTACACTATACATATTGTTGCACTCTAGCCTTTGTTCTTAGCGTTTTTGGGATGAAGCAGGACTCCCCTAGGAACATCACCCTATTGGAAGATTTCTCTTACCCCATTTTCTTTAGTTTTTCCAGATGGTGCAGATCATTCTCAATTTTGAGATGGACATCAATTTTGAGCTGGATGTGTCGAATAATAGGATTTTATTACTTATTCTAGATTGAACGCTTATTATTACTATTATTCATGACTAGACACTGATATGTTTTAATGTAGTATAGGATGCCTTTTTTTGGGCATCTTTATCCGACATATTTGAATTTTTGTAGTTTTGTGGGCTGTACATGGGTCAAGTGGAAATGATTAGTAGTATAGGCATCCTGTCCTTTTGGGTTATGTATTATGAGCTGCTATATGTACCCTATGACGCAATAGTAGTTATGTTTGTTTTCTATTGACAATATTTGTCTTATTTGTGGATTTTATCGACTAGTATGTGTTGGAAGAAATGACATGAGAAGGGGGTTAAATTGTGTTCTTTTTTACAATTCAAATAATCTGAAAAGTTAAAATTGAACATCTATCTCAAGTCCTAGACTTGGATCATAAGGATCAAGACCTGCAAGCTTCAATGGTCATATTTCGAAGTCTGTATAAGGCTTGAAATCGAAGAAAGAATAGTTAGATTGTTTAAATATTTTCTGTGTAAAAAGAGCTTCCTTTCTTCATCCTTCTCAAGTTTCTAAAGTACCAAAAAGTTACTTATCGTAATAGGATACAAGAAAATCTTTTCTTCTGGTCTAAAATAAATAATATTCTTTCTTTGAGAATTTAGAGAAGTCTCATACACAACACTTCATTGTCAAAATCTCTATTGAGAAAATTAGTGTGAATGTTCAAACAAAACATACCATTCATATAATTTGTATCTGGACCCAGTAGTGGTCAGTAAGAAGCTTGGAGAGACTAGGAAAATACTACTCATTTGTAAAGCTTGGAGAGGCTTGAAAAAAAGACTACTTGCTTGTAAGAAGCTTGGAGAAGCTTGTACAAAGAATACTTGAAGTATAAAATCTCAACAAAAAGTTGGGGACTAGAAGTAGGCAAGTGGTTTAGCCGAACCAGTGTAAAAATCTCTAGTGTAATTATCTCTATCTCTGATCTTGTTATTTGAATTAATCACATAGGTTCAACTCTGTTTCAACTTTATCTAAAACAAAGTTTATTTTTGTTTTACATTTAACTAAACTATTTCGTAAACTAACACAATCGCTTCCGTAATTCAAGTTTGAACTTGAGATAGATCTTTTTGATGAAAGTTTTCAAATATTAAAGTTTCTTCAAAACACGATTCAACCCCCCATTCTCGTGCTACCCATCCAACAAAAGTACCATGCAGATTAGAAATTATGCTTTATTGGTGAATAAATGCAGGATTGTTGAGCAGAATTTGAACAATCTGGTGACTGGACACTAGAATAAAAGTAAAATAAAGGAGGACAAAAACCAAATCATCCAATAGAAGTTCTAGAAGAGTAAGAATCATCCCTTTAATTAGAACCAGAATCAACCAAGGAGGAACCTGAACAGAGGGAAACCACCTCTGCCTCCACGAAGACCAACTGTAATGTCCCCGATTTTCGATTTCCGACCTCATCAATAAAATGTTCAAATTTCCGACTTCATCTCCAAGGCTCAATTGGACTGGCTAGGATTTTCCGATTTCCGACCTCATGAACGTGATATACAATTTCCGACCTTAGGCTCGAGTTAGAATGGACATGAAATATGACCTCCGAGTTAAGCTCAACCAGGAATGAACGCGAGATTAGATCTCTGAATAGGTCTCCAAGTTTGATGCAAAATTTACACGAGCTACGATATCCGAGTTTATTCCTAACAACCTTTCATTTCTATTGATGCTCCCGAGTTTGCCTAGACTTCTGAGATTAAATGTGGAGTTTCAAGATTCTATAAGTTCTGATTTATTGGTACATAAGATTAATGTTTTGATTCCCGATATCCGGTGTTATGCTTAGAATCGATTCAAGTTTACATAATGTTCCCGACTTCCGGGTTTAAGTGTTTGGTTTCACATTCTTGTCCTTGACTTCGATTTTAAGGTGATGGGGTGCTGTATGATTTCCGACATCCGACTTTGCTTTAAGTTTCGAATAAACCAGACAATATTTCCGAGTTCCGATTTCATCTCCAAGTTTCGAATAAATGTGCACGAGTTCTGACTTTAAGTAGTACGAGTTCTGATGTCATTTTCAGATACAATGAAGGCGAGTTCCACTTTTTAGGCGATGTGGAAAGCAATTTTGTTACAAAAGAGGGCGACATGGCTGAACTTTACCCACAAAATTTCAACCAATCAAAACTCTCAAAGCCAACTACCACCTCAAGGCTCAAGCTTATATAACTCATTTTTTTTCTCTCCTTCAGCTCATTTCTACGCTGCCTTCTCCCTTGTTCAGCTCTATTCCTCTCTTGTTTACTCATCCAACTCCAACCAACCTTCAAGTTCAACCAAGTTCTATTGATTCAAACTCCAAACTCAAGCTTAATCACATAACAAGAGTTAGAGGTTCAATTTAGTTCTTGTTATTTTGATTGTGGATGGTTGCTTTTGAATTTGTTTTCTTACTTCTTGATATAATTAGTGAATGAAAACGATAATCTTTGGTTGTTTTTGATTAAGGAATAGGAAAGGGTGAGGGGAGGAAAACCAATTTTCTTTGACAGTCTGTACAGCGGAGGGTACGGCTCTGCCTACAGCTAGTTAAATCTAATAAGACTATTTTTCTATGAAACTAGACATTCAGGGATTTCTATACATATATCATATAAGGCCATTGGATTTGTATTGAGAGAGATATGAATTTTTGAAGTTTAACCTAGGAATCAGCACCTTCATCCGGGTAGTGTGATTTAAGAAGGGTGTAACTCACCCTACACAACTCCAAATTGGGTGAAACTAACTTTGTTAGAAAGCTTACACATAGGAGAACATCCTAAAAAGAAAATTTGAATTTATTACTATCCCATTTGTTCCCAGTGATTAGAAGAAGTTGCCCTATGTCTAAACTGGGCCAAAACAAGGCAGTTCAGGAAGGTAAACTTTCGAGGCTTATAACTTGAGCCCTACTAAGTCAAATGGAATGGAACTTTTTGTAAATGAAAGATGTCCTGTTAGCTTTAATATGAGACCAATTTCGTATGATTTGAGCCAGTTTTCGATTTTTAATAGATTTTTACTTTTAGGTGTGCAATTCTAGCTAGCCCCAAGGCAGGCCAGGATAAAACCTAAATAACTTGAGTTATGGTCATCAAAATTAGATGGGACTAAAGAGGTTAGAAAATAGACACATAACACTTTAACATATTCAAAATTGAGGTCTAGATGAGTTAAGTAGAGATTATGGCCTGATTTACAAAAATCAGGTTGAATGATTGAGCTGAGGCAGCATCTCTGTCTTGATATAACTAATGTTTCTATGAAGTTAATGATGCATTATGAATGGAATGATATGATTTCTTTCATAAGTTGATATGCTGAGTACTGGCACTATTCATGAGGAAGCAGACACGTTCCGTTATGCCGCCAAAATTTCGGTAAAAGCATATGCATGAGTTATGATATACATGTAGATGCATGTGCATTTTCAAGAAAGCTATGAAAGTCATGTTATGAGGAACCTAAAGATTATGTTATGATGAAAGTTCCATGATACTTGGGCCAGCCCCGGAATAAAGTTAAGGGGAATAGATCGGTGGAGAGGTCGGGGAAAGCAAACTTGGCATTCCTGTATAGGAACGAGCTCAATCCTGAAAAGCAGATTATTACCCAGGAGTCTAAAATGGCCAAGAACTCCCAGGGGACCAAGTAATGGAAAAGTTTATGAAAGAAAGTTCAAGAATAAGTTTTGCATGATTACATTAAATGCATGGTTACTTTGAACAGTCATTATAAGTTATTTACAGTTTGCCTATTATATTTATCTACTGTCGCATGTGCATTTATTCTGCTTATTATCCTGTATATTACTATTAGTAGTTTACTCTGTTTCTTATGCTGTCTTAAGTAAAACTGAACTTTGCCTCGGACCAGATGTTTTCTTAAACTTATTTGAATATGGATAGTTCAATTTGATCCCATGTTTTTATAATTAAATAAAAATCGAGGCAACTGAGAATGAATGTGACGTCAGCTAAATACCATACGTGAGCCTTACTAAGAATTTCTTTAAATTCTCACCTCGTTTTGCATTTTCGCATCATTCTCAGACGCTAGTGATGGACTTAACGGCCAATCTATTTATTAAGCTCCCTGACCTGCAGGTCCACCAGGACCCCGAGTTGCACTCATTGTGCTTAGCTGGTTCCCACTATTTCCTGCCCTACTTTTTAGCAGCAGAAATTTAGCTGTATCTTTAGTTCACTCTGCTTTTGAAGCATATATATAAACTGAAACGTTGGCTTCCGACTTATATATGTAAATGTACAACTGATGCTATATTACACATCATTATTCTCATCTGTGGTACTTTTATTAAATTCCATTATGTTCTAAATTATTAACAGCGCTCCGTTTCTTCTATTATAAAAAAAACGGTGATACGGAAAAGGAAATGTAAGCGGAGTATTAACACGATAACATAATCTACTTAATTTCATGCTATGACTTAAGCATAACATTAAATTAGTAGGGTGTTACACCAACAGCTCCTGTTCCTACCATATTACTTGTTTACTCAAACTGTGGAAAGAATCATGGGATTATGCCATGTTTGAAGGGAAAAGGAGTCTATTTCACTTGTGGAAAACAAGGGCACTATTCATGTGAGTATCCTTAGACTCAATAGAAGGAAGAGAGTTCGAACCCCAAACTGTAGGCCAAAGGAAGAGTCTTCGCCCTGAGTGGCTAGTAAGCAGCTGAAGATCCTAATCTGATATAGGGTACATGTATTTTAAAGAATAAAACCTTAATTGCACTGTTTGATTTTGGAGCTTCTTATTCCTTTATTTCTTCAACTCATGCAAATGAACTTGAATTGCCTATGTCTTCATTGCTATATGACTTGATTGTGTCTATGCCTACTAGGAGTAGAATCTTGACTTGTTCTGTTTGTTTGAATTCTCCTATTTAGATTGGAACTCATTGTTCTACTATTGATCTTATTTGCTTACCTATGAATGATACTGATGTTATCCTTAGTATGAATTGGTTATCTGCTAATAATGTCCTTCTCTATTGTCGAGATAAAAGCATAAAATTTCTTACCCAAAATACCCTCACAACTTCTCTAGTGGTGATTGTTGAATCCCTTGCCGATATCAAATGGGAAAATGTTTATCTAAAAGAATGTGTTCTACTATGTTCATTAGAATCAGAGGTTGATGATCAGCTAAAGATTGAGGATATCCTTATAATGAGAGAATTCTATGAGGTATTCCCCCCTGAGATTAAGAATTTACCTCCCAAGAGAAAGATAGAAGTTTCCATTGTCCTCTTACCTGATATTGGTCCAATATCCATAACACTTTATAGGATGTCACCTCTTGAGTTGATTGAATTAAAAAAGTAAATAGAGGACCTATCAAGAAAAGGATTCATTAGACCTAGTGCTTCACCCTAGGGAGCATTAGTGTTGTTTGTAAAGAAGAAGGATGGTAGCTTAAGATTGTGTACAAATTACTGTCAATTAAATAAGGATACTATTAAGAATAAGTATACTCTCCCTAAGCTTTTAGATTGGTTGAGAGGAGCCATAGTGTTCTCTAAGATAGATTTGAGATCAGGCTAGCACTAGTTAGAGTAAAGGAAGAAGATATACCTAAGACTGCCTTTAGGACTAGGTATCGACATTATGAGTTTTTGGTGATGCCTTTTGGCTTGACTAGTGCTCCTGTTGTTTTCATGGATTATATGAATAGGATTTTTAGACCTTAGATAAATTTGTTGTAACATTTTAATTTATTTTAAGACTGAGAAGGAGCATTGAGAATAGTTTTGTAGATCTTAAAGGAGAAGTAGTTATATGTGAAGCTGGAGAAATGTGATTTCTGGCTAAAGGAAGTAAAATTCCTAGGTCATGTGATTAATGAGAATAGTGTGTCTGTAGGCCCTAGTAAGGTGGAAGCAGTGTTGTCTTGGGAAAGACGTAAGACAATGACAGAGATTAGGAGTTTCTTAGGACTTGCAGGATATTATCGAAGATTTATTCAAGGATTCTCTTAGTTAGCTTTGTCTTTGACTAGGTTAACTCGGAAAGGAAAACCTTGCATATGGACACTTGGGTGTGAAGCGAGTTTTCAAGAACTAAAGCATAAGCTCACATCTAGCCCAGTGTTAGCAATCCCTGGCCCGGAGAAGGATTTTGTGGTGTATAGTGTAACACCCTCCCAAGTACAGTACTATACTTAAGTCATAGTACCACACCCTGGAGTTGTTACGGTTACCTGAACGGACCTTATCTGACAGCAACTTCCACTGCGCTACTCTGATACCTCTTGGAACTCTCTGGAGACAACACGGAAAATAGGAGTGAGAATTATAAATTCTCAGTAGGATTCTCTATAATACACATGTAATGTCATCGTTGTCATCTCCAGTTTGCTTCGGTTTATTATGAAAACGGTGAACATGCATGCATAAACTGTCTAATTTTACATTTCAGAAATATCTTATCCGAAGCAAAGTTC
The DNA here is from genome assembly GCA_031439585.1 of Pterocarpus macrocarpus. Taxonomy (NCBI): domain Eukaryota; kingdom Viridiplantae; phylum Streptophyta; class Magnoliopsida; order Fabales; family Fabaceae; genus Pterocarpus; species Pterocarpus macrocarpus. The sequence continues at coordinate 19,576,304 of CM062513.1, read as the reverse complement.
ATTTTAATCATATGCTTAGCATTTGGGGAAAATCCATAAAATCCATTCAAATATAATACCATGAGTAATAACTGTGGCATATTAAATGCACACATAACATCTGCACCTAACTTTACTCATACTTAAATTTATGCCTATACATAAAACTTGCTTTTCTTTCTGCATCTTTCTTTTTCTTTGTCATCATAAAATCCTTACGTGCCACATTCCAGAGTATGATCGCCATGTCATACCCCATCAGAGCGTGATCGCCATGTCACGTTCCTTAGGAATGTGGGATCTTCCTTTGGTACTTACACTAGCTGGGTCAAGCCATGCCTCATGTAAGTTCTGTCCCCTATACTCACACTAGCTGGGTCGATGCCATGCCTCATGTGAGTGGAGTACCTGCATAAGCTTTAATCTTTAATCTTTAGCTTTTACTTGGCATACCTAGGCGTTACATATCGCCGTCCCTAGGGTGCATTTACTGCCCTTGGGTAGCCTAGCCTTGGAGTGAGCTCGTCAGCTTCACCCGTGACCGTCGTCACACCGGCTCACCCACAAGGGGACCCACGTGCCTCTAGGTTGGAGGGATCTCAATCTGGCCACGTGCCTCTAATATAGAGGGACCTCATCTGACCACGTGCCTCCAACATAAAGGGACCCAAATCTTAGCTGCCTTCACAAGGAGAGATTCAATGTGCAACTGCCTCCAGGTGAAGGGACCCATGTCTTTATCATTTAACTGCCTTCACAGGGAGGGATTTCAAATAACTGCCTCCGAGTGAAGGGACCCACATTTTATCTTATTAAGCTGCCTTCACAAGGAGGGATCTCAAGTAACTGCCTCCAAGTGAGGGGACTCACATTCAATATATTCACATTCTTTCATTCTCATGCTTATTCAAGCATAGTCATACTGAGTGTACTCATACATATACTTCATTTATTTTCATATATCTCATCTTATACTTATGTCATTATCAAATATAGGGTTTCTATATATCCATTCATACTCTAATTCTTTCTTACATCTAAGCATTCATAGTTTCTTAGACTTTTGCCGTAAATCCGGTGGCATAACGGATCAGGTCCGTTTCCCCATGAATAGTGCCAGCCCTCACAGACAGTTTAGTCATAGCAACATAAATCAATTTAACACATATATATCAATATCAAACTGGCCATCCTCAACTCAAACTTTATATATTTCCCTAATACTTGTGAAATCTTCAATTGGGTCACTTTGTGAAACTATCACTTTGGCCATTCTGCCACATCCTAGTCGGTTCTACCCGAATTTCATATGAACCACCTTTATTTCTATTCAACTCATTTAAATCTGAAATTTGGGTATATCATAGCTCTATATGTCTATTTTCTAACCCCTTTGGTCCCATATCATTTTGATCCATATAACTCAAGATATTTAAATCTTACCTCAACTCGTTCAGTCACTAGCCCAAGTTACACTCCTGGAAGTATAAATTCACTAAAAAATCGAAACTAAGCTCAAATCATGCGAAATCGGTCTCATATTGAAGCTAACAGGACAACCTTTCATTTTCCACAAGTTTCACTCCATTTGCTTAAGTATACCTCGAGTTATAAGTCCTGAAAGTCTACCTTTCTGAACTACTCTGTTTTGGCCTAGATTGGACATAGGCCAACTTCCTCGAATCACTGGGAACAATTGGGACCATAACAAACTCGGAATCTTATATTGGGGTGTTCCCCTATGCAAGCTTTCTAACAAAATTGGTTTCACTCGATTTGGAGTTGTATAGGGTGAGTTATACCCTTCTAAAGTCACTCTGCCCGGATGAAAGTCTTGAACCCTAGGTCAAACTTCAAAAATTCATATCTCCCTCAATACTAATCTAATAATCTTATATGATATATCCATGGAAAGCCCTGAATGTCTACTTTCATCTAAAAATGGTTTCATCGGATTTAACCGACTGTAGACAGCGCCGTACACTCCGCCATACGGACTGCCGTGGAATTCTTCATCCAGACAGCATACTGATTCTTCTCTCCTTCTAATTTTCTCCTTCTAATCATAATTCTAACTCAAAATCTTCTATTAATTCAATCATAATTCATCATAATCCATCATAATACATCCAATAATTCATCAAATACATGAAGAAGAGTACAATCTCATGCAATCATAGTGCAAGGAATTCAAGAATAGAAGTAGAATCCTACCTCTTTGGAGTATGACTTGAGCTAAGTACTGAAACTTGAAGGCTGGATAGAGTGGGAGAGTTGAGAAGAGGAAAGAGAGCTGAAGTGAGGAAGGGAAAGCAACATGAGGAATGAGCTGAAGAGGCAGGAGGAGGATATATGTATATAGACAAAGCTTCGAAGTGGTAGTTAGAATGAGTGGCTTTGATTGGATGAAATTTTGTGGGCAAGGTTCAGCCATGTCTCCTTCTTTTGTGTCAAAATTGCTCTCCACGTCGCCAGAGAAGTGAAACTCGCTTCCAGCGTATCTGAACACGACATCGGAATTCGTGTATGGTTAAGTCGGAATTCGGAATAATCATCTTGTTTGTGACTTGAGGAAATCTTGTTTATGTTGAGACTTGGAATCAAGGTCGGAGGTCGGAAGACATACAGCTAACAATCAACTGATCTCGGAACTCCCAGTTCAAAGTCGGGACTCCTTGTAATAAGATCGAATATTGGAACTCGTGTGTTGTGGAAATCAGCTCAAGGATCCGAACTCGTGTCCATCCCAATGGAGTTCAACACTAAGGCCGGAACTCGTTACATTAAACTCGGAGTTCGGTTCTTGTACCCATTGTGTTAATCTATAACTTCTGAGATCGGATGAAGCATGAGGTCTGAGGTCGGAATGAGGGTTCTTAAGGTCGGAACTCGAGTGATTCGAATCACATTTCCAAACCCAAGTACTTAAACCCGGAAGTCGGTATCTTACATTTGATGAGATCAGAAACCGGGCACAATATCTTTGAGACATGAAGTCGGATACCGGTGAATCACGTTCATGTTGTTCGGACTCGAATGTTAAACTCGGAAGATGTAGAAGTAATTTAGATGAAGTCGGAAGTCGTTGACATAGGTGAGAGGAACTCGGAAATCGGAGAATATATAAGATGAAGTCGGAAATCAGGAGTAGTCAAGACTAGATGAAATCGGAAATTATATGTCATGAAGTCGGAAATCATGTACTTACGTAAGACGAACTCGGAACTCGGAATTTATCCACTTTGTGTAGAATTCGAAGATGAAGTCGGGAATTGAAATTGATCCGTCCTGAGGGCAAAGTCGGATCTCGGAAATCGGGACGTTACATATAGCAATGCCTCTAGAAAAGGATTAGGCTGTGTTCTGATACAAGAAGGGAAGGTAATACCTATGCTTCAAGGCAGTTGAGACCACATGAGGAGAGCTATCCTACCCATGATTTAGAATTAGCAGTCATAGTATTTGCACTCAAGATATGGAGGCATTATCTATTTGGAGTGAAATTTGAGGTATACACAAATCACAAGAGTTTGAAGTATTTATTTGATCAGAAAGAATTGAACTTGAGACAAAGAAGGTGGTAAGAGTTTCTTAAGGACTATGATTTTGAGGTTAAATACCACTCAGGTAAGGCGAATGTAGTTGCTAATGCGCTTAATAGAAAATCCCTACATATGGTAAGCTTAATGATTAAAGAATTGGAGTTATTAGAAAAATTTAGGGATTTGAATTTTACAGTGACTATAGAGCCTGATCATTTGAATATGAATTAATTAAGGATAGAAAATGAACTTAGGAAGCAGATCATTAGGGGTCAAAAGGAAGATCAACTTTTACAAATTTATAGGGAGCAAGTAATCAAAGGGGAACAGAAAGATTTTGTATTGCTGGAGACAGACCTCTGTTGTATCATGACAGGTTATGAGCACCTAATATTAGAGATTTGAGGAAACTGATCCTAGATGAAGCACATAATAGTAGGCATGCCATTCACCTTAGAGCCACTAAGATGTATCGAGACCTTAAGCAATTCTTTTGGTGGCCAAGAATGAAGAGGGATATAGCAGAATTTGTGGTAGAGTATTTGACGTGTCAAAAGGTTAAAATTGAACATAAATAACCCTTAGGTTTACTCTTACCTTTAGATAGCCCTAAATAGAAGTAGAACAGTATAGTTGTGGACTTTACGATGGGCGGACAACCTTTGGTCATGATGGTATTTGTGTCATAGTTGATTGACTAAGTCTGCTCATTTCCTAGCTATTAGAGCTACCTATACTCTAAACAAGTTAGCCCAATTGTAAGTGAATGAGAATATTTGATTACATGGTTTACCCATTAGCATAGTGTCTGATAGGGATCCCAGGTTCACCTTTAGGTTTTGCGAAGCATTGTAGAGAGCTTTTGGTACTAGATAAAATCGTAGTACAGCTTATCACCCTCAAATTGATGGGCAAATTGAGAGAACTATTCAAACCTTAGAGGATATGTTGAGATTCTGTGTTTTGGAGCATAAAGGAAATTGGGATAGCTACCTACCATTGATAGAGTTCTCATACAATAACAATCACCATTCTAGTGTTGGGATGACACTTTATGAGGCTTTGTGTGGTAGGAAGTGTAGATCCCCACTCTGTTTGCATGAGGTTGGTGAGAGAAAAATGTTAGGACTTGAGATGGTCCAAATGATCACTGATCAAATTAAGTCTATCAAGGATGAATTGCTGACTGTTCAAAGTCGTCAAAAGTGTTATGCTAATAAGAGAAAGAAGCCTTTAGAATTTCAAGAAAGTGAACATGTATTCCTAAAGGTAACTCGTACAGGATGGATAAGCAGAGCTCTATAAACTAGAAAGTTAAGTCCTCGTTTCCTTGGTCCATATCAAATCCTAAATCGAGTTGGCCTAATAGCTTATTATCTTGCTTTACCCCCAAGTCTTTCAAACCTTCATGATGTCTTTCCTGTGTCTCAGTTGAAGAAATATTGTCCAAATCCTTCACACCTGCTCCAGGATGACTTTGTGCAATTAAGGGATGATTTAACCAATGTTGTTAGATTTGTTAGGATTTTGGAAAGGAGTTTGAAGGAACTTAGAGGTGGTAAGACAATTCCTTTGGTAAAGATTGTGGGTAGGACTAACTCCAAAGGAAGCAGTAGAGGAAAAAGAAGAAGATCCTCAAAGAGATTTCCAGAGATATTTACCAAAGGTAACTAAATTTCGAGGATGAAATTTTTTGGAGGATAGGAGAAATGTAACATCCCTATTATTCTTAATATAGCACAGTAGAAACTTTGAATTATTTCACTTACGCAGTGTGAGAATTTCTCAGGCAGCGCTATACTACGATGATCCTCACACTTAGAACTATAAGGCAATTTAATATTGTTGTTGAAATTATGGCACTGTCGTATACTAAAAAATTAGGAAATGACGAAAATATCTTTACAGTGTAAACTTTTGTTAATTATAGAATTCCTCCAGAATTTTTAATAATTACACTTAGACCCCAGAATTATTTCTGGTTTGACCCTAGAACATTTAGTAAATGATGTTTAGGTCCCACCATTAGTAGAATTAGCATTATAGGAATTTAAGCAGAGCAGAATAACATAGCGGAACTGTAGAAACCTAAATCTATGCTAATTGAGCCACGAAGGTATCTGAATGTGAAATAACATGGGATGCCCCTGACTTACTCTAAATTATGAAAATGTCATTAGTTATTGAAAATAAAAAATCCAGCAAAAACTCTAATAGAAAAAGCTAAAGGGTTTACAAAAGGCCCAAAAACTACCCAAAAGACCCCAAAAACTTAAAAGGGAAAGAGAAACCAGTTCCTCAAGGATTGAGATTAGTTCCCACACAATTGCAAAATGTGTTTAAAGAAGAAAGAGAAAACAATTCCTTAAGGATTAAGAATAGATTCCATTCAATTGCCAAAATGCACTTAAAGGAGAAAGTTAAACCAATTCCTTAAAGATTAAGAGTTCTTTCCATTCAATTTCCAAAAGCATGTAAAGGAGAAAAAGAAATCAATTCCTTAAAGATTAAAGCTTGCTTCCATTCAATGGCAAAAAGCACTTAAAGGAGAAAGACAAACCAATTCCTTACGGATTAAGACAAACTTCCATTCACTGGCCAAAAGCACTTAAAGGAGAAAGAGAAACTAGTTCCATAAGGATTAGAACTTGCTTTCGTTCAATTGCAAGAAGCACTTAAAGGAGAAAGAGAAACAATGGAGGAAGGGAAACCAATTCCTTAAAGATTAAGACAAGCTTCCATTCAATAGCCAAAAGCACTTAAAGGAAAAAGAGAAACTAGTTCCATAAGGATTAAGACCTGCTTCTGTTCAAGTTTTAAAAGCACTTAAAGGAGAAAAATAAACTAATTCCTTAAGAATTAAGATTAGCTTTCATTCATTTGTCAAAAGCACTTTTAGGAGAAAGCGAAACCAATTCACTAAGCATTAAGACTTGCATAAATTCAAAGACCAAAAGCACTTTAAGGAGGAAGACAAACCAATTCCTTAAGGATTAAAACATACTTCCATTCAATGGCCAAAAACACTTAAAGGATAAAAAGAAACCAATTCCTAAAGTATTAAGACTTATGTCCATGAAATGTCTAAAAGCACTTAAAGAAAAACATGAAACCGATTCCTTATGGATTAAGACTTGCTTTCATTCAATGGCCAAAACCACTTAAAGGAAAAAGAGTAACTAATTCCTGAAGGATTAAAACTAGCATCCACTCAATTAGAAAAAGCACTTAAAGAATAAAGAGAAACTAATTCCTTTAGGATTAAGACTAGATTCCATTCAATTGCCAAAAGCACTTAATGGAGAAAGAGAAACCAATTCCTTAAGGTTTAAGGCTTGCTTCGATTCAATGGGCAAAAGCACTTAAAGGAGAAAGAAAAACCAATTCCTTAAGGATTAAGATTTGCTTCCATTCAATGGCCAAAAGCAATTAAAGGGGAAAGCAAAACCAGTTCCATAAGGATTAAGACTTGCTTTCGTTCAATTGCAAAGAGCACTAAAAGGAGTTCTTAACGATTAAGACTAGCTTCCACCCAATTACAAAATGCACTTAAAGAAGAAAGAGAAACCAATTCCTTAAGGATTAAGACTAGGTTCCATTCAATTGCCAAAAGCACTTAATAGAGGAAGGGAAACTAATACCTTAAGGATTAAGACTTTCTTCCATTCAATGGCCAGAAGCACTTAAAGGAGAAAGAGAAACGAATTCCTTAAGGATTAAGACTAGCTTCCAATCAATTTGAAAATGCACTTAAAGAAGAAAGAGAAAACACTTCCTTATGGATTAAGACTAGGTTTCATTCAATTGCCAAAAGCAATTAATGAAGAAAGCGAAATCAATTCCTTAGGGATTAAGAGTTGCTTCCATTCAATGGCCAAAAATACTTAAAAGTGAAAGAGAAACTTATTCCATAAGGATTAAGACTTGCTTCTATTTAATTGCAAAGAGCACTGAAAGAAGAAAGAGAAACTAATTCATTAACGATTAAGACTAGCTTCCATTCATTTGCAAAAATGTGTAATAGAGAAAGAGAAACCAAATCCTTGAGGATTAAGACTAGTTTGCACACAATTACAAAATGCACTTAAAGAAGAAAGAGAAAGCAATTCCTTAAGGATTAAGACTAGATTTCAATCAATTGCGAAAAGCACTTAATGGAGGCAGAGAAGCGAATGCCTTAAGCATTAAGACTTGCCTCCATTCAATGGCTAGAAGCACTTAAAGAAGAAAGAGAAACCAATTCCTTAAATATTAAGCTTTGCTTCCATTCAATGGCCAAAAGCATTTGAAGGTGAAAGAGAAACCAATTCCTTAAGGATTAAGACTTCTTTCCATTCAATGGCCAAAAGCACTTGAAAAAGAAAACAAAGCAAATTCCTTAAGGATTAAGACTATCTTCCATTCAATTGCAAAAAGCATTTAAATTCCATAATGATTACGACTTGATTCCAATCTTCGGCCAAAAGAACTTAGAGGACAAGGAGAAACCAATTCATTACGGATTAAGACTTGATTTCAATCAATGGCCAAAAGAATTGAAAGGACATAGAGACACCAATTCCTTAATGATTAAGACTTGACTCCAATCTTTGGCCAAAAGAACTTAAAGGAAAAAGACAAACTCATTCATTACGTATTAAGACTTGATTTTAATCAATGGCCAAAAAAACTTAAAGGACAAAGAGAAACCAATTCATTAAGAATTAAAACTTGATTTCAATCAATGGCCAAAAGAGCTTAAAGGACAAAGAGACACCAATTCCTTAATGATTAAGACTTGACTCCAATCTTTGTTTAAAGAAATTAAAGGACAAAGAGAAATCAATTCATTACGGATTAAGACTTGATTTCAATCAATGGCCAAAAGAACATAAAGCACAAAGAGACACCAATTCCTTAATGATTAAGACTTGCTTCCAATCTTTGGCCAAAAGAACTTAAAGGGCAAAGAAAAACCAATTCATTATAGATTAAGACTTGATTCCAATCAATGACCAAAAGAACTTAAGGGACAAGGAGAAACTAATTGCTTAATGATTAAGGCATGATTCCAATCTTTGGTCAAAAGAACTTTAAGGACAAAGAGAAACCAATTCATTACGGATTATGTAACACCCTAATAAACCCATACTACGCTTAAGTCGTATTACGACGTTTTATTAGTTGTTACTTATGCTCATGGAAAACTAAACTTCACTTGAAATTAAGTTACGTGGAAAATACAGTAAGATTTTTTTTTTTTTGAAATACATCATCGCTTTATAGCATTTTGAAAAGTAAAGCCTTGAGCGAGAAGCTAGATAGAGAAAGAGCATGTCGTATAAAATACATACCCCAAATTTGTAAAACATGGGAAAGGTAAACAAATAATAATTTACAAATACATTGCATTACATAGCAAATCATTACATCGATATGGGTTCATAATATATATATATACATACATATCAGCATTACAGCGAAGGAAACTCATGGTCGTGCCATGATCCAAATACTAGATACAAACTGGAATCGACATCGTCTGTCACAAAAGAAATGAATGAGGATGCAGAATTACGGCGACTACAAGTCCACATCAGTATTGTCTGACATCCCACGTCATATGTCCGCTTACAATGTAGGGGATCCATGCTCCACTCCACCGGATGCGCCATCGAGATCTGGTGACGATACGGAAGAATAACTAGGGTGAGAAATGGAATTTCTCAGTAGGACTCGAACCTGACACGAAAGTGTCATCGTCATCATCCCAGCCACTTCGATTTTATTAATGAAAATAGTGAGCATTCATAAGGTTCCATTCTTAGGTTTTCGAAAACATGAATATCCGAAGTGGATTCAATTTTAACGTATCCTCTAATCATTTATATCACAATATACATAAGCACGAATATAATTATGTAAAACATGCATGGCTATGCAATAAGCTTCTCTTAACTTCTTCCCTTCAAGGGTTTGGACCAAAGTTCCTTTTTTTTTTCTTAACTTGACTTTATCTTTTCACCCACTAAACATAAGTGGTAATGAGCTCATACCGTGGCCGTCGCCACCATAGAATTTCAGTACTTACACTAGCTGGGTCATGCCATGCCTCATGTAAGACCTATCCCCTGTACTCACACTAGCTGGGTCATGCCATGCCTCATGCGAGTCGTGGGTAAAAGGAGCTTACTTTGGGTCACCTTCCCTTTTGAAGGATCACACCCTTAGTTCATCTTCTTCTTATTAAAGCTTATGATGTAAAATTGTTCTAATTCTTTTCCACATTTAGGCGTTACGTATCGCCGTCTCCAAATGTGATTCTTTTATCGTATATTATTAGGCATCATATCATCAATATATCATATTCATATTGTCATCATATCATTATCATAATCATCATCATATCATATCATAATCATTATCATCATATCATATCATCATAGCATCATGCTTGCACATAAACATAGGCATATTCTCAAGCAACAATTTATGAGCTTATCTTAATAAATTTGGTGCAAGCTTTTAATTAAGATTGTCTCTTGTGTAAACTTCTTTTATTAGGCATAGGGCCAATTTCATCTATTATCCTTTTTGAAACTTTTAAGTTGAATTATAAGGGTCTTCCAATGCTTAGTGTAATGGTCTTAATGTCTTAAAGCTTATTTCTCATTATTCTTTAAGTTTTACCATAACCAGTTTTTTTCTTTTATAGTGGGGCAGTAACTTCAAAAATTCACCATAATTTCATATTTTACTCTTTTGTTTCGAATTTTGGTATGGTTATACTTCTCTGAGTCTACTTTTAATCAAAAGAAACCCCACTCAAAAATTCATTTTGTAACTTGAGTTATGCACATTTTATTCTGACTATTCAGAATTGAAAGTCCACCTCGGGTCAGTGGCTTGTCCACTTTACTGCGACAAAAATTTTTATGGGGGTGTTCCTCTATGTCTTAGCTTTCTAACAAACTTGTTCCCACTCAAAAATGTTATGTATAATTTGAGTTATGCACATTTTATTACATACTTGCTGAACAGAAACTCATCTGGGGACAGCAGACTTTGAAAAACTATATCTCTCTCGTTTTAAATCCAAATTTTACGAATTTTATATGCTTGGAAAGCTATTTGAGTCTACTTTCACAGAAAATTAGTTTCATTACATTTGGAGTTATATTGAAAGAGTTATCAGTCATGCCATATAGACTGCCAAAATTTTCCAGCTTCCACGGTTTTGGTTTTAATGAGTTTTCTTGTAAAAACATTAAAGCTTTTCCTCAAGTGACCACTTTTCTCTTCCAAACCACTTTTATACTTTGAGATCTTGGTATTAACTCAATGTTTTAACTTCTAAAAATTTGGTTCAATAGCAATAGACATACCAACCGAAAATCTCATGCCAAAGAGAAGGATATAACACATAAAACTCATCATATCAACAAGCATGGCCATGAGGCCTTGGAAACAAGTCCTAGAACCACCTAGCTATGGAGAGCTTAGGAGTTAAAGGGCTTGAAGAACACATAAAAAAAGAAGGTTAGAGTCACTACCACAAGGATTCTCTTGAAGGCTTGAAGAATGAAAATAGTTGGAGATGGCCTTCCTCCTCCTTGAGCTTGATAATGGGGCTAAGTGAGTGTTTGTTTTGCTTCCTCAAGAACCAAAGAGGGTGGTCCTTGAAGGGCTTGTGAGGGTGGTGATGGAAATGAGGTGAGAAGTAGTAGGGAGATTGGAAGAAGAGCAAGGAAGATTGGAAGAACAAGAGAAGAGGAATGGGTCTTGGAGAGAGGAGAGAGCTTTGTGTCTTGAGAGAGGAATTGAAAAATGAAGTGAAGGGGAGAGAAGAGAAGCTGAATGGCGCAAGAATAAGGGGGAGAGAGTGATGTGATTTTGCTTCTCTAACAAGTAAGAGAGTGGGAAAAACCTTGGGGCAAAAGAGGGAGTTATGTTTCCTTTGAGTCTTGGTGTTTGGGTAAGGACCATGTGGTATTTTCAAGTGGTTAAAAGCATGACCTATCCTAGGATTGGCATTGGATGACTATAATCACTCCAAGTGTCACAATCTTGATGGAGGACAGTAGATCTTTTGTCTTGACTCAAGGAATCTACTAACACGGACTCTTGATCTAGTGGTGTATGATGAGAAAGCAAATGGATGGTTGGATATGGCTCTTGCTTTGACCAAACTTTCAAACAATAATTAAAGGGAAGTTTCTAAATTTTTACAATTGTTATAATTATCTAAATGCTAATTAATTCAATTGGTTTAAATTACACATTAGCACATTTTAATTGAGAAGGATTTTCCTCATTAATTATGTAAGAATATGTGAGGGTTAATGTGATTAAGATGTGATACTTATATGCTCTTAGTCAATTAGGTTAGATCACCTTGATTTTATGTTCTAAATCATGGATTAATAAGGATTAGGCAATTAGGCTTTTAATTGTAACTTTTAATGCATTATGTCTCAATTGTTGACTTGCCTTTAATTTACTAAGCCCTTGCTCTCGAGATTAGCCGATTAGTTCTCAATTAATCGCTAACCCCTCTAATTAGCCGGAGACACCGAGCTAATTAGCTTAGACAAAAATTGGGGATGTTACAGATTAAGACTTGATTTCAATCAATAGCCAAAAGAACTTAAAGGACAAAGAGACCCCAATTCCTTAATGATTAAGACTTGATTCCAATCTTTGGCCAAAAGAACTTAAAGGACAAAGACAAACCAATTCATTATGGATTAAGACTTGATCCCAATCAATGGCCAAAAGAAGTTAAAGGCCAAAGAGAAATCAGTTCATTATGGATTAAAACTTGATTCCAATCTTTGGCCAAAAGAACTTAAAGGACAAACAGAAACCAATTCGTTATGGATTAAGACTTGGTTGCAATCAAAGGCCAAAAGAACTTAAAGGACAAAGAGAAACCAATTCAATACGGATTAAGACTTGATTCCAATCAATAGCCAAAAGAACTTAGAGGACAAAGTGAAATCAATTCCATAATGATTAAGACTTGATTCCAATCTTTGGCCAAAAGAACTTAGAGGACAAGGAGAAACCAATTCATTACGGATTAAGACTTGATTTCAATCAATGGCCAAAAGAACTTAAAGGATAAAGAGACACCAATTCATTACGGATTAACACTTGATTCTAATCAATGGCCAATAGACCTTAAAGGACAAAGAGAAACCAATTCATCATAGACTAAGACTTGATTTCAATGAATGGCCAAAAGAACTTAAAGGACAAAGAGAAACCAATTCCTTAATGATTAAGACTTGATTCCAATCTTTGGCCAAAAGATATTAAAGGACAAAGAGAAACCAATTCCTTAACGATTAGGACTTGATTCCAATCTTCGGCCAAAAGAACTTAAAGGACAAAGAGAAACCAATTCATTACGAATTAAGACTTGATTTCAATCAAAAGCCAAAAGAACTTAAAGGAAAAGAGAAACCAATTCCTTAATGATTAAGACTTGATTCTAATCTTTGGGAAAAAAAAACTTAAAGGACAAAGAGAAACCAATTCATTATGGACTAAGACTTGATCCCAATCAATGGCCAAAAGAACATAAAGGCCAAAGAGAAACCAATTCATTATGGATTAAGACTTGATTGCAGTCCAAGGCCAAAAGAACGTAAAGGACAAAGAGAAACCAATTCATTACGGATTAAGACTTGATTCCAATCAATGGTCAAAAGAGCATAGAGGACAAAGAGAAATCAATTCCATAATGATTAAGACTTGAGTCCAAACTTTGGCTAAAAGAACTTAAAGGATAAGGAGAAACCAATTCATTACGGATTAAAACTTGATTTCAATCAATGGCCAAAAGAACTTAAAGGACAAAGTGACACCAATTCCTTAATGATTAAGACTTGACTCCAATCTTTGGCCGTAAGAACTTAAAGGACAAAGAGAAGCTAATTCATTACAAATTAAGACTTGACTCCATTCAATGGCCAGAAAAACTTAAAGGACAAAGAGAAACCAGTTCCTTAATGATTAAGACTTGATTCCATTCTTTAGCCAAAAGAACTTGAAGGACAAGAGAAACCAATTCATTACGGATTAAGACTTGATTTCAATAAATGGCCAAAAGAACTCAAAGGACAAAGACAAACCAATTCCTTAATGATTAAGACTTGATTCCAATCTTTGGCCGAAAGAACGTAAAGGACAAAGAGAAACCAATTCATTACGGATTGTGACTTGATTCCAATCAATGGCCAAAAGAACTTAAAGAGAAACCAATTTATTACGGATTAAGACTTGTCTTCAATCAGTGGCCACAAGAACTTAACGGACAAAGAGAAACTAGTTCCTTAATGATTAAGACTTTATTGCAATCTTTGGCCGAAAGAGCTTGAAGGACAAAGAGAAACCAATTCATTGCGGATTAAGACTTGATTTCAATCAATGGCCAAAAGAACTTAAAGGACAAAGAGACACCAATTCTTTAATGATTAAGACTTGATTCCAAACATTGACCAAAAGAATTTAAGGGACAAAGAGAAACTAAATCATTACGGGTTAAGACTTGATTCAAATCAATGGCAAAAAAAACTTAAAACAAAGAGAAACCAATTCCTTAATGATTAAGACTTGATTACAATCTTTGGCCAAAAGAACTAAAAGGACAAAGAGAATTCAATTCATTACGGATTGAGACTTGATTTCAATCAATGGCCAAAAGAAATTAAAGGACAAAGCAAAACCAATTCCTTAATGATTAAGACTTGATTCCAATCTTTGGTCAAAAGAACTTAAAGGGCAAGGAGAAACCAATTCATTAAGGATTAAGTCTTGATTTCAATCAATGGCCAAAAGAACTTAAAGGACAAAGGGAAGCCAATTCCTTAATGATTAAGACTTGATTCCAATCTTTGTCCAAAAGAACATCAAGGACAAAGAGAAACCAATTCATTACGGATTAAGAATTGTTTCAAATCAATGGCAAAAAGAACTTAAAACAAAGAGAAACCAATTCCTTAATGATTAAGACTTGATTCCATAGTTTCTCTTCCTTAATGATTAAGACTTAATTCCAATCTTTGGCCCAAAGAACTTAAAGGACAAAGAGAAACCAATTCATTAAGGATTAAGACTTGCTTTCAATCAATGGCTAAAAGAACTTAAAGGACAAAGAGAAACCAATTCCTTAATGATTAAAACTTGATTCCAATCTTTGGCCAAAAGAACTTAAAGGACAAAGAGAAACCAATTCATTACGGATTAAGGCTTGTTTGAAATCAATGGCAAAAAGAACTTAAAACAAAGAGAAACCAATTACTTAATGATTAAGACTTGATTCCAATCTTTGGCCTAAAGAACTTAAAGGACAAAGAGAAACTAATTCATTACAGATTAAGACTTGATTCAAATGAATGGCCAAAAGAACTTAAAGGACAAACACAAGCCAATTCCTTAATGATTAAGAATTGATTCCAATCTTTGGCCAAAAGAACTTAAAGGACAACGAGAAACCAATTCATTTCGGATTAAGACTTCATTCCATTCTTTGGCCAAAAGAACTTAAAGGACAAAGAGAAACCAATTCATTACAGATTAAGACTTGATTCCAATCAATGGCTAATAGACCTTAATGGACAAAGAGAAACTAATTCAATAGAATAAGACTTGATTTCAATCTATGGCCAAAAGAACTTAAAGGTCAAAGAGAAACCAATTCCTTAATGATTAAGACTTGATTCCAATCATTGGCCAAAAGACTTAAAGGACAAAGAGAAACCAATTCATTACGGATTAAGACTTGATTTCAATCAATGGCCAAAAGAACTTAAAGGACAAAGAGAAACCAATTCCTTAATCATTAAGACTTGAATCCAACCTTTTGCCAAAAGAACTTAAATGACAAAGAGAAACAATTTATTATGGATTAAGACTTGATTTCATTCAATGTCCAAAAGAACTTAAAGGACAGAGAAAAACCAATTCCTTAATGATTAGGACTTGATTCCAATCTTTGGCCAAAAGAACTTAAAGGGCAAAGAGAAACCAATTCATTACGGATTAAGACTTGATTTCAATCAATGGCCAAAAGAACTTAAAGGACAAAGAGACACCAATTTCTTAATGATTGAGACTTGACTCCAATCTTTGGCCGAAAGAACTTAAAGGACAAAGAGAAACTAATTCATTATAGATTAAGACTTGATTCCATTCAATGGCCAAAAGAACTTAAAGGAGAAAGAGAAACCAATTCCTTAATCATTAAGACTTGAATCCAACCTTTTGCCAAAAGAACTTAAAGGACAAAGAGAAACCAATTCATTATGGATTAAGACTTGATTTCATTCAATGTCCAAAAGAACTTAAAGGACAAAGAGTAACGAATTCCTTAATCGTTAAGACTTGTTTCTAAACTTTCGCCAAAAGAAATTAAAGGACAAAGAGAAACAAATTCATTATGGATTAAGACTTGATTTCAATCAGTGGCCAAAAGAACTTAAAGGACAAAGAGAAACCAACTCCTTAACCATTAAGACTTGATTCCAATCTTTGCCCAAAAGAACTTAGATGACAAAGAGACACCAATTCCGTAATGGTTAAGACTTGATTCCAATCTTTGGCCAAAAGGTCTTAAAGGACAAAGAGAAACCAATTCATTACGGATTAAGACTCGATTCCAATCAATGGCCAAAACAACTTAAAGAGAAACCAATTCATTACGAATTAAGACTTGATTTCAATCAATGGCCAAAAGAACATAAAGGACAAAGAGAAGCCAATTCATTATGGATTAAGTTTTGATTTCAATCAACGGCCAAAAGAACTTAGAGGGCAAAGAGAAGCCAATTCCTTAATGATTAAGACTTGATTCCAATCTTTGTCCAAGAGAACTTAAAGGACTAAGAGAAACCAATTCATTACGGATTAAGACTTGTTGCAAATCAATGGCAAAAAGAACTTAAAACAAAGAGAAACCAATTCCTTAATGATTAAGACTTGATTCCAATCTTTGGACAAAAGAACTTGGAGGACAAGGAGAAACCAATTCATTACGGATTAAGACTTGATTTCAATGAATGGCCAAAAGAACTTAAAGGACAAAGATACACCAATTCCTTATCGTTTAAGACTTGACTCCAATCTTTGGCCGAAAGAACTTAAAGGAAAAAGAGAAACTAATTCAATACAGATTAAGACTTCATTCGAATGAATGGCCAAAAGAACTTAAAGGACAAAGACAAACCCATTCCTTAATGATTAAGAATTGATTCCAATCTTTGGCCAAAAGAACTTAAAGGACAACGAGAAACCAATTCATTACGGATTAAGACTTGATTCCAATCAATGACCAATAGACCTTAACGGATAAAGAGAAACCAATTCCTTAATGATTAAGATTTCATTCCAATCTTTGGCCAAAAGAACTGAAAAGACAGAGAAACCAATTCATTATGGATTAAGACTTGATTTCAATCAATGGCGAAAAGAACTTAAAGGACAAAGACAAACTAATTCCTTAATGATTAAGACTTGATTGCAATCGTTGGCCGAAAGAACTTAAAAGACAAAGAGAAACCAAGTAATCACGGATTATGGCTTGATTCCAATCAATGGCCAAAAGAACTTAAAGAGAAACCAATTCATTACGATTAATACCTGACTTCAATCAATGGCCATAAGAACTTAAAGGACAAAGAGAAACCAGCTCCTGAATGATTAAGACTTGATTACAATCTTTGGCCGAAAGAAAGTAAAGGACAAAGAGAAACCAATGCATTACGAATTATGACTTGATTCCAATCAATGGCCAAAAGAACTTAAAGAGAAACCAATTCATTACGGATTAAGACTTGACTTAAATCATTGGCCAAAAGAACTAAAAGGACAAAGAGAAACCAGTTCCTTAATGTTTAAGACTTTATTCCAATCTTTGGCCAAAAGAACTTGAAGGACGAAGAAAAACCAATTCATTACGGATTAAGACTTGATTTCAATCAGTGGCCAAAAGAATTAAAAGGACAAAGCGAAACCAATTCATTATGGATTAAGACTTGATTTCAATCAATGGCCAAAAGAACTTAAAGGACAAAGAGAAACCAATTCATTATGGATTAAGACTTGATTTCAATCAGTGGCCAAAAGAACTTAAAGGACAAAGAGAAATCAACTCCTTAATCATTAAGACTTGATTCCAATCTTTGGCCAAAAGAACTTAGACGACAAAGAGACACCAATTCCTTAATGGTTCAGACTTGATTCCAATCTTTGGCCAAAAGGACTGAAAGGACAAAGAGAAACCAATTCATTACGGATTAAGACTTCATTTCAATCAATGGCCAAAAGAACATAAAGGACAAACAGAAACCAATTCATTACGGATTAAGTTTTGATTTCAATCAATGGCCAAAAGAACTTAGAGGGCAAAGAGAAGCCAATTCCTTAATGATTAAGACTTGATTCCAATCTTTGTCCAAGAGAACTTAAAAGACAAAGAGAAACCAATTCATTACGGATTAAGACTTGTTGCTAATCAATGGCAAAAAGAACTTAAAACAAAGAGAAACCAATTCCTTAATGATTAAGATTTGATTCCAATCTTTGGACAAAAGAACTTGGAGGACAAAGAGAAACCAATTCATTGCGGATTAAGACTTGATTTCAATGAATGGCCAAAAGAACTTAAAGGACAAAGATACACCAATTTCTTATCGATTAAGACTTGATTCCAATCTTTGGCCGAAAGAACTTAAAGGAAAAAGAGAAACTAATTCAATACAGATTAAGACTTCATTCAAATGAGTGGCCAAAAGAACTTAAAGGACAAAGACAAACCAATTCCTTAATGATTAAGAAATGATTCCAATCTTTGGCCAAAAGAATTTAAAGGATAATGAGAAACCAATTCATTACGGATTAAGACTTGATTTCTATCTTTGGCCAAAAGAACTTAAAGGACAAAGAGAAACCAACTCATTACGGATTAAGACTTGACTGCAATCAATGGCCAATAGACCTTAACGGACAAAGAGAAACCAATTCCTTAACGATTAAGACATGATTCCAATCTTTGGCCAAAAGAACTGAAAAGACAGAGAAACCAATTCATTACGGATTAAGACTTGATTTCAATCAATGGCCAAAAGAACTTAAAGGACAAAGACAAACTAATTGCTTAATGATTAAGACTTGATTGCAATCGTTGGTCGAAAAAACTTAAAAGGCAAAGAGAAACCAAGTAATCACGGATTATGGCTTGATTCCAATCAATGGCCAAAAGAACTTAAAGAGAAACCAATTCACTACGATTAATACTTGACTTCAATCAATGGCCATAAGAAGTTAAAGTACAAAGAGAAACCAGTTCCTGAATGATTAAGACTTGATTACAATCTTTGGCCGACAGAAAGTAAAGGACAAAGAGAAACCAATGCATTACGAATTATGACTTGATTCCAATCAATGGCCAAAAGAACTTAAAGAGAAACCAATTCATTACGGATTAAGACTTGACTTAAATCATTGGCCAAAAGAACTGAAAGGACAAAGAGAAACTGGTTCCTTAATGGTTAAAACTTTATTCCAATCGTTGGCCAAAAGAAGTTGAAGGACGAAGAGAAACCAATTCATTACGGATTAAGACTTGATTTCAATCAGTGGCCAAAAGAACTTAAAGGACAAAGCGAAACCAATTCATTATGGATTAAGACTTGATTTCAATCAATGGCCAAAAGAACTTAAAGCACAAAGAGACACCAATTCCTTAATGATTAAGAGTTGCTCCCAATCTTCGGCCAAAAGAACTTAAAGGGCAAAGAGAAACTAATTCATTATGGATTAAGACTTGATTCCAATCAATAGGCAAAAGAACCTAAGGGGCAAGGAGAAACCAATTGCTTAATGATTAAGGCTTGATGCCAATCTTTGGCTAAAAGAACTCAAAGGACAAGCAGAAACCAATTCGTTATGGATTAAGACTTGATTGCAATCAAACGACAAAAGAACTTAAAGGACAAAGAGAAACCAATTCATTATGGATTAAAACTTGATCCCAATGAATGGCCACAAGAACTTAAAGGACAAAGAGAAATCAATTCCATAATCGTTAAGACTTGATTCCAAACTTTGTCCAGAAGAACTTAAAGGACAAGGAGAAACCAATTCATTACGGATTAAGACTTGATTTCAATCAATGGCCAAAAGAACTTATAGGACAAAGAGACACCAATTCCTTGATGATTGAGACTTGACTCCAATCTTTGGCCGAAAGAACTTAAAGGGCAAAGAGAAACTAATTCATTTCAGATTAAGACTTGATTCCATTCAATCGCCAAAAGAACTTAAAGGACAAAGAGAAACCAATTCCTTAATCATTAAGACTTGAATCCAACCTTTTGCTAAAAGAACTTAAAGGACAAAGAGAAACCAATTCATTATGGATTAAGACTTGATTTCATTCAATGTCCAAAAGAACTTAAAGGACAAAGAGAAACCAATTCCTTAATTGTTAAGACTTGTTTCTAATCTGTTGCCAAAAGAAATTAAAGGACAAAGAGACACCAATTCTTTATGGATTAAGACTTGATTTCAATCAGTGGCCAAAAGAACTTAAAGGACAAAGAGAAACCAACTCCTTAATCATTAAGACTTGATTCCAATCTTTGGCCAAAAGAACTTAGACGACAAAGAGACACCAATTCTTTAATGGTTAAGACTTGATTCCAATCTTTGGCCAAAAGGACTGAAAGGACAAAGAGAAACCAATTCATTGCGGATTAAGACTCGATTCCAATCAATGGCCAAAACAACTTAAAGAGAAACCAATTCATTACGGATTAAGACTTGATTTCAATCAATGGCCAAAAGAACTTAAAGGACAAAGAGAAACCAATTCATTACGGATTAAGACTTGTTTCAAATCAATGGCAAAATGAACTTAAAACAAAGAGAAACCAATTCCTTAATGATTAAGACTTGATTCCAATCTTTGGACAAAAGAACTTGGAGGACAAGGAGAAACCAATTCGTTACGGATTAAGACTTGATTTCAATGAATGGCCAAAAGAACTTAAAGGAAAAAGGGAAACTAATTCAATATAGATTAAGACTTCATTCGAATGAATGGCCAAAAGAACTTAAAGGACAAAGACAAACTAATTGCTTAATGATTAAGACTTGATTGCAATTGTTGGCCGAAAGAACTTAAAGGACAAAGAGAAACCAAGTAATCACGGATTATGGCTTGATTCCAATTAATGGCCAAAAGAACTTAAAGAGAAACCAATTCGTTACGGATTAAGACTTGACTTCAATCAATGGCCATAAGAACTTAAAGGACAAAGAGAAACCAGTTCCTGAATGATTAAGACTTGATTACAATCTTTGTCCAAAAGAACTTAAAGGACAAACAGAAACCAATTCATTACAGATTAAGATTTGTTTCAAATCAATGGCAAAAAGAACTTAAAACAAAGAGAAACCAATTCCTTAATGATTAAGACTTGATTCCAATCTTTGGCCTAAAGAACTTAAAGGACAATGAGAAATCAATTCATTATAGATTAAGACTTGATTCCATTCTTTGGCCAAAAGAACTTAAAGGACAAAGAGAAACCAATTCATTATGGATTAAGACTTGATTCCAATCAATGGCCAATAGACCTTATCGGACAAAGAGAAACCAATTCAATACATATTAAGACTTGTTTTCAATCAATGGCCAAAAGAACTTAAAGGGCAAAGAGAAACCAATTCCTTAATGATTAAGACTTGATTCCAATCTTTGGCCAAAAGAACTTAAAGGACAAAGAGAAACCAATTCATTACAGATTAAGACTTGATTTCAATCAATGGCCAAAAGAACTTAAAGGACAAAGACAAACTAATTCCTTAATGAATAAGACTTGATTCCAATCTTTAGTCGAAAGAACTTAAAGGACAACGGAAAACCAATTCATTACAGATTATTACTTGATTCCAATCTTTGGCTTAAAGAACTTAAAGGATAAAGACAAACTAATTCCTTAACGATTAAGACTTAATTCCAATCTTTGGCCGAAAGAACTTAAAGGATAAAAAGAAACAAATCCATTACGGATTATGACTTGATTCCAATCTTTGGCCTGAAGAACTTAATGGACAAAGAGAAACCAATTCATTACAGATTAAGACTTGATTCCAATCTTTTCCCAAAAGAACTTAAAGGACAAAGAGAAACCAATTCCTTAATGATTAAGACTTGATTCCAGTCTTTGGCCAAAAGAACTTAAAGGACAAAGAGAAACCAATTCATTACGAATTAAGACTTGTTTCAAACCAATGGCAAAAAGAACATAAAGCAAAGAGTAACCAATTCCTTAATGATTAAAACTTGATTCCAATTTTTGGCCTAAAGAACTTAAAGGACATAGAGAAACCAATTCATTACGGATTAAGATTTGATTTCATTCAATGACCAAAAGAACTTAAACAACAAAGAAAAACGAACTCTTTAATGATTAAGACTTGACACTAATCTTTGGCCAAAAGAACTTAAAGGGCAAAGAGAAACCAATTCATTACAGATTAAGACTTGATTTCAATCAATGGCCAAAAGAACTTAAAGGACAAAGACAAACTAATTCCTTAATAAATAAGACTTGATTCCAATCTTTGGCCGAAAGAACTTAAAGGACAACGGGAAACCAATTCATTACAGATTATTACTTGATTCCAATCTTTGGCCTAAAGAACTTAAAGGATAAAGACAAACTAATTCCTTAACGATTAAGACTTGATTCCAATCTTTGTCCGAAAGAACTTAAAGGACAAAAAGAAACAAATCCATTACGGATTATGACTTGATTTCAATCTTTGGCCTGAAGAACTTAATGGACAAAGAGAAACCAATTCATTACAGATTCAGACTTGATTCCGATCTTTTCCCAAAAGAACTTAAAGGACAAAGAGAAACCAATTCATTATGGATTAAGACTTGATTTCAATCAATGGCCAAAAGAACTTAAAGGATAAAGAGAAACCAATTCCTTAATGATTAAGACTTGATTCCAATCTTTGGCCAAAAGAACTTAAAGGACAAAGAGAAACCAATTCATTACGGATTAAGACTTGTTTCAAATCAATGGCAAAAAGAACTTAAAGCAAAGAGTAACCAATTCCTTAATGATTAAAACTTGATTCCAATCTTTGGCCTAGAGAACTTAAAGGACATAAAGAAACCAATTCATTATGGATTAAGACTTGATTTCATTCAATGGCCAAAAGAACTTAAACAACAAAGAGAAACGAACTCCTTAATGATTAAGACTTGACACTAATCTTTGGCCAAAAGAACTTAAAGGGCAAAGAGAAACCAATTCATTACAGATTAAGACTTCATTCCAATCAATGGCAAAAAGAACTTAAGGGACAAGGAGAAACCAATTGTTTAATGATTAAGGCTTGATTCCAATCATTGGCCAAAAGAACCGAAAGGACAAAGAGAAGCCAATTCATTACGGATTAAGAATTGGTCCCAATCAATGGCCAAAAAATTAAGGGCCAAAGAGAAATAAATTCATTATGGATTAAGGCTTGATTCCAATCTTTGGCCAAAAGAACTTAAAGGACAAACAGAAACCAATTCATTATGGATTAAGACTTGATTGCAATCAAAGGCCAAAGAACGTAAAGGATAAAGAGAAACCAACTCATTACGGATTAAGACTTGATTCCAATCAATGGCCAAAAGAACTTTGAGGACAAAGAGAAATCAATTCCATAATGATTAAGACTTGATACCAATCTTTGAACAAAAGAACTTAGAGGACAAAGAGATACCAATCCATTACGAATTAAAACTTGATTTCAATCAATGGCCAAAAGTACTTAAAGGACAAAGGAACACCAATTCCTTAATGATTAAGACTTGACTCCAATCTTTGGCCGAAAGAACTTAAAGGAAAAAGTGAAACTAATTCATTACAGATTAAGACTTGATTCAAATGAATGGCCAAAAGAACTTAAAGGACAAAGCCAAAGCAATTTCTTAATGGTAAAGACTTGATTCCAATCTTTGGCCAAAAGAACTTAGAGGACAAAGAGAAACCAATTCATTATGGATTAAGACTTGATTCCAGTCTTTGGCCGAAAGAACTTAAAGGACGAGGAGAAACCAATCCATTATGGATTATGACTTGATTCTAATCAAAGGCCAAAAGAACTTAAAATGAAACCAATTCTTTACGGATTAAGACTTGACTTCAATTAATGGCCATAAGAGCTTAAAGGACAAAGAGAAACTAGTTCCTTAATGATTAAGTCTTGATTCCAATCTTTGGCCAAAAGAACTTGAAGGACAAAGAGAAACCAATTCATTATGGATTAAGACTTGATTTCAATCAATGGCCAAAAGAACTTAAAGGGAAATCAATTCATTACAGATTAAGACTTGTCTTGAATCACTGGCCAAAAGAACTTAAATGACCAAGAGAAACCAATTCCTTAATGATTAAGACTTTAATCAAATCTTTAGCCGAAAGAACTTCATGGACAAAGAGAAACCGATTCCTTAATCATTAAGACTTGATTCCCATCTTTTGCGAAAAGAACTTAAAGGACAAAGAGAAACCAATTCATTATGGATTAAGACTTGATTTCAATCAATGGCCAACAGAACTTAAAGGACAAAGAGAAACCAATTCATTGTGTACTAAGACTTGAACCCAATCAATGGCCAAAACAACTTAAAGGCCAAAGAGAAACCAATTCATTAGGGATTAAGACATGATTCCAATCTTTGGCTAAAAGAACTTAAATGACAAACAGAAATCAATTCATTATGGATTATGACTTCATTGCAATCAAAGGCCAAAAGAACTTAAAGGACAAAGAGAAACTGATTCATGACGGATTAAAACTTGATTCCAACCAATGGCCAAAAGAACTTACAGGACAAAGAGAAATCAATTCCATAATGATTAAGACTTGATTCCAATCTTTGGACAAAAAAACTTAGAGGACAAGGAGAAACCAATTCATTACGGTTTAAAACTTGATTTCAATCAATGGCCAAAAGAACTTAAAGGACAAAGAGAAACCAATTCCTTAATGATTAATACTTGACTCAAATCTTTGGCCGAAAGAACTTAAATGAAAAAGAGAAACAAATTCATTACAGATTAAGACTTGATTCGAATGAATGGCCAAAAGAACTTAAAGGACAAAGCCAAACCAATTCCTTAATGATTAAGGCTTGTTTCCAATCTTTGGCCAAAAGAACTTAAAGGACAAAGAGAAGCCAATTCATTACGGTTTAAGACTTGTTTCCAATTACAAATTAAGACCTGATTCCAATCTTTGGCCGAAAGAACTTAACGGACAAATCATTACGGATTATGACTTGATTCCAATCAATGGCCAAAAGAGCTTAAAGGGAAACAAATTCATTACGGATTAAGACTTGACTTCAATCGATGGCCATAAGAGCTTAAAGGACAAAGAGAAACCAGTACCTTAATGATTAAGACTTGATTCCGATCTTTGGCTAAAAGAACTTGAAGGACAATGAGAAACCAATTCATTATGGATTAAGACTTGATTTCAATCAATGGCCAAAAGAACTCAAAGGACAAAGACAAACCAGTTCCTTGATGATTAAGACTTGATTCCAATCTTTGGCCGAAAGAACGTCAAGGACAAAGAGAAACCAATTCATTGCGGATAATGACTTGATTCCAATCAATGGCCAAAAGAACTTAAAGAGAAACCAATTCATTATGGATTAAGACTTGTCTTCAATAAATGGCCAAAAGAACTTAAAAGACAAAGAGAAACTAGTTCCTTAATAATTAAGACTTTATTCCAATCTTTGATCAATAGAACTTGAAGGACAAAGAGAAACCAATTCATTACGGATTAAGACTTGATTTCAATCAATGGCCAAAAACACTTAAAGGACAACGAGACACCAATTCCTTAATGATTAAGACTAGATTCCAAACATTGACAAAAAGAATTTAAGGGACAAAGAGAAACTAAATCATTACGGGTTAAGACTTGATTCAAATCAATGGCAAAAAGAACTTAAAACAAAGAGAAACTAATTCCTTAATGATTAAGACTTGATTCCAATCTTTGGCCAAAAGAACTTAAAGGACAAAGAGAATTCAATTCATGACGGATTAAGACTTGATTTCAATCAATGGCCAAAGAAATTAAAGGACAACGAGAAACCAATTCATTTCGGATTAAGACTTTATTTCAATCAATAGCCAAAAGAACCTAAAGGACAAAGAGAAACCGATTCCTTAATGATTAGGACTTGATTCCAATCTTTGGCCAAAAGAACTTAAAGGACAAAGAGAAACCAATTCATTACGGATTAAGTCTTGATTTCAATCAATGGCCAAAAGAACTTAAAGGACAAAGAGAAGCCAATTCCTTAATGATTAAGACTTGATTCCAATATTTGTCCAAAGAACTTAAAGGATAAAGAGAAACCAATTCATTACGGATTAAGAGTTGTTTCAAATCAATGGCAAAAAGAACTTAAAACAAAGAGAAACCAATTCCTTAATGATTAAGAATTGATTCCTATCTTTGGCCTAAAGAACGTAAAGGACAAAGAGAAACCAATTCATTACAGATTAAGGCTTGATTCCAATCAATGGGCAAAAGAACTTAAGGGACAAGGAGAAACTAGTTGCTTAATGATTAAGGTTTGATTCCAATCTTTGGCGAAAAGTACTTTAAGGACAAAGAGAAACCAATTCGTTACGGATTAAGACTTGATTTTAATCAATGGCCAAAAGAGCTTAAAGGACAAAGAGACACCAATTCCTTAATGATTAAGACTTGATTCCAATCTTTGGCCAATGAAATTTAAAGGACAAAGAGAAATTAATTCATTTCGGGTTAGGACTTGATTCAAATCAATGGCAAAAAGAACTTAAAACAAAGAGAAACCAATTCTTTAATGATTAAGACTTGACTCCAATCTTTAGCCAGAAGAAGTTAAAGGACAAATAGAAAACAATTCATTACGGATAAAGACTTGATTTCAATCAATGGCCAAAAGAACTTAAAGGATAAAGAGAAACCAATTCCTTAATGATTAAGGCTTGATTCCAATCTTTGGCCAAAAGAACTTTAAGGCTATAAGAACTTTAAGGACAAAGAGAAACCAATTCATTACAGATTAAGACTTGATTTCAATCAATGGCCAAGAGAACGTAAAGGACAAAGAGAAACCACTTCCTGAATGATTAAGGCTTGATTCAAATCTTTGGCCAAAAGAACTTAAAGGACAAAGAGAAACCAATTCTGTAACACCCTAATAAACCCATACTACGCTTAAGTTGTATTACGGCATTTTATTAGTTGTTATTTATGCTCGTGGAAAGCTAAACTTCATTTGCAATTAAGTTACGCAGAAAATGTGGTAAGATTTTTTTTTTTTTGAAATACGTCATCGCTTTGCAGCGTTTTGGAAAGTAAAGCCTTGAGTGGGAAGACAAATAGAGAAAGAGCTTGTCACACAAAATACATACTCCAATATCATAAAACAAGAGAAAGGTAAACAAATAATAATTCCCAAACACATTGCATTAAATAACTAACCATTACATTCATATGGGTTCATAATATATATATATATATATATATATATATATATATATATATATATATATATATATATATATATATATATATATATATGTCAGCATTACATCAAAGGAGGCTCACGGTCATGCCATGATCCAAATACTAGATACAAACTTAAATTGACATCATTCGTCACAAAAAGGAATGTATGAAGATGCAGAGCTATGGCAACTACAAGTCCACATCAACATTGTCTGACATCCCATGTCATGCACTCGCTCACAGTGTGGGGTATCCATGCTCCACTCCACCGGATACGCCATCGAGATCTGGTGACGATACGGAAGAAAAACTAGGGTGAGAAATGGAATTTCTCAGTAGGACTTGAACCCGACACGAAAGTGTCATTGTCATCATCCCAGCCACTTCAATTTTATTAATGAAAATAGTGAGCATTCATAAGGTTCCATTCTTAGGTTTTGGAAAACATGAATATCCGAAGCAGATTCGATTTTTAACATACCCTCTAATCATTTATATCATAACATACATGGGCACAAGTATAATTACATAAAACATGCATGAGTATACTATAAGCTTCTCTTAACTTCTTCCCTTCAAGGGTTTGGACCGAAGTCCATTTTCTTTTCTTAACTTGATTTTATCTTAAGTCTTTTCTTTACACCCACTAAACATAAGTGGTAATAAGCTCATACCGTGGCCGTCGCCACCTTAGAATTTCGGTACTTACACTAGCTGGGTCATGCCATGCCTCATGTAAGCCCTATCCTCTATACTCACACTAGCTAGGTCATGCCATGCCTCATGTGAGTCGTGGGTGAGGGGAGCTTAAATTAGGTCACCTTCCCTTTTGAAGGATCACACACTTAATTAAATCTCTTCTTATTAAAGCTTATGATGCAAAATTATTCTAATTCTTTTCCACATTTAGGCATTACATATCGCCGTCCCCAAATGTGATTCCTTTATCGCATATTATTAAGCATCATATCATCAACATATCATATTCATATCGTCATCATATCATTAGCATAATCATCATCATATCATATCATCATCATTATGATCATATCATTGGCATAATCATCATCATATCATATCATCATATGTACACATAGAGGCATACCCATCACACAAAGCCTTATGAGCTTAGCTTAGTAAATTTGGTGCAAGCTTTTAATTGAGGTTGCCTCTTGTATAAATTCTTTTATTAGGCATAGGGCCAATTTCATCCATTATCCTTTTTGAAACTTTTAAGTTGAATTATGAGGGTTTTCCAATGCTTAAAGTAAACGTCTTAATGTCTTAAAGCTTATTTCTCATTAACCTTTAAAACTTAACCATAACAGTTTTACTTTCATAGTGGGGCAGTAATTCAAAAATTCACCATAATTTCACCTTTTACTCTTTTGCTTTGAATTTTGGTATGATTATACTTCTCTGAGTCTATTTTTAAACAAAATAAGCCCCACTCAAAAAGTCATTTTGTAGCTTGAGTTATGCACATTTTATTCTGACTGTTCAGACTTGAAAGTTCAACTTGGGTCAGTGGCTTGTTAACTCCACTGGGAGTTCCTCACATAGAATCTAACAAAATTGTTTTATGGGGGTCTTCCTCTATGTCTTAGCTTTCTAAAAAACTTGGTCCCACTCAAAAATGTTCTGTATAACTTGAGTTATGCACATTTTATTACATACTGTCCGAATAGAAGCACATCTGGGGACAGCAGACTTTGAAAATTCATATCTCTCTCGTTTTAAGGCCAAATTTCATGTATTTTATTTGTATAAAAAGCTCTATGAGTCTATTTTCACAGAAAATTAGTTTCATTGCATTTGGAGGTGTATTGAAAGAGTTATTGGTCACGCCATACAGACTGCCAGAATTTTCCAGCTTCCACGGTTTTGGTTTCAATGAGTTTTCTTGTAAAAACATTAAAGCTTTTCCTCGAGTGATCACTTTTCTCTTCCAACCCACTTTTAATCTTTGAGATCTTGATATTAACTCAATGTTTTAACTTCTAAAAATTTGGTTCAATAACAATAGACACACCAACCGAAAATTTCATGCCAAAGAGAAGGACACAACACATGAAAACTCATCATATCAACAAACATGGCCATGAGGCCTTGGAAACAAGTCCTAGAATCACCTAGCTATGGAGAGCTTAGGAGTTTAAGGGCTTAAAGAACACATAAAAGAGGAAGGTTAGAGCCACTACCAAATGAGTTTCTTGAAGAGTAGAAAGAGTTGATGGGTTGGAGATGACCTTCCTCCTCCTTGAGCTTGATAATGGGGCTAAGTGAGTGTTTGTTTTGCTTCCTCAAGAACCAAAGAGGGTGGTTCTTGAAGGGCTTGTGAGGGTGGTGAAAGGAAAGAGAGTTGAATAAGGTGAGAAAGAGAGAAGAAGAACAAGAATGGTTAGAAGAATCAAAAGAGCTAGGATGAAGTTTAGAGAGAGGTGGGAGCTTGGACTTGTAGTGAGAGAATGAAAATCACAAATGAGAGAGTGGGGGGTTGTTTAGGGCGCAAAATGGGGGGAAGTGGGCTGATGGCTTTTGCTTCTCTAACAAGTAAGAGGGAGTGGGTGAGCTTTACTTTTTTTTCAAGCAAGAAAGCTAGGAACTTTGGGGTAAAAGAGTGGGTTGTGTTTTCCTTGAGTCTTGGTGTTTGGATAAGGACCATTTTGTGTTTTCTCAAATGGTTAAAAGCATGACTACTCTTGGGATTGGCTTGGGTGGATATGATCACTCCAAATGTCACAATCTTAATGAAGGAGAGTATATCTCTTGGCTTAACTCAAGGAATACTACTAACATAGACTCTTGATCTAATGGTGCATCATGAGAAGGCAAATGGGTGGTTGGATTTTGCTCTTATCCTTGGCCGAAATTTGGTGCATCAATTAGGAGATATTTTTAAATCTTCAAAGCTATTAGGATTACCTAAGTTGTTAATCAATTTGATTAGCTAAATTGCTCTTCAACTGATTTCGGTTAATTACACTTTTAAGACGTTTTTCCTCTAAAAGAATTGATCTTATGAATTATGTAATTAGAGTGTAAGAATTAATCTATCTCAATTGGTAAGGTAGAACAATTGTCTTGTACTTAATTAACAAGATTGGATTAACTTAATTATATTTCTAAGTTACGAATTAATGAGGTTCGAATAATTAGGTTTTAATTAAAACCTTTGGTGCATTATGATTCAATTCTTGACTTGACTCAATTCACTGAGCTCTTGCTCATCGAGATTAGCCGATTAATCCTTAGTTAATCATTAACCTCTCTAATTAGCTAGGATCACTGAGCTAATTAGCTTAGACAAAAATTGGGGATGTTACAAATTCATTATGGATTAAGACTTGATTTCAATCAATGGCCAAAAGAACTTAAAGGACAAAGAGAAACCAATTCCTTAATGATTAAGACTTGATCCCAATCTTTGGTGGCCAAAAGAATTTAAAGGCCAAAGAGAAACCAAATTATTTCCGGATTACGAATTGATTCCAACTTTGGCCACAAGAACATAAAGGACAAACAGAAACCAATTCATTATAGATTAAGACTTGATTGCAATCAAAGGCCAAAAGAACTTAAAGGACAAAGAGAAACCAATTCAATATGGATTAAGACTTCATTCCAACCAATGGCCAAAAGAACTTAAAGGACAAAGAGAAATCAATTATTTAATGATTAAGACTTGATTCCAATCTTTGGCCAAAAGAACTTAGAGGACAAAGAGAAACCAATTCATGACGGATTAAGACTTGATTTCAATCAATGGCCAAAAGAAATTAAAGGACAAAGAGAAACCAATTCATTACGAATTAAGACTTGATTTCAATCAATGGCTAAAAGAACTTAAACCACCAAGAGACACCAATTCCTTAATGATTAAGACTTGCTTCCAATCTTTGACCAAAAGAACTTAAAGGGCAAAGAGAAACCAATTCATTACAGATTAAGACTTGATTCCAATCAATGGCCAAAAGAACTTAAGGGACAAGGAGAAACTAATTGCTTAATGATTAAGGCTTGATTCTGATCATTGGCCTAAAGAACTTAAAGGACAAAGAGAAACCAATTCATTACGGATTAAGACTTGATTTCATTCAATGGCCAAAAGAACTTAAACGACAAAGAGAAACGAACTCCTAAATGATTACGACTTGACACCAATCTTTGGCTGAAAGAACTTAAAGGACAAATAGAAACTAATTCATCGCAGATTAAGATTTGATTCCATTCAATGGTCAAAAGAACTTAAAGGGCAAAGAGAAACCAATTCCTTAATCATTAAGACTTGATTTCAATCTTTTGCCAAAAGAACTTAAAGGACAAAGAGAAACCAATTCATTATGGATTAAGACTTGATTTCAATCAACGGCCAAAAGAACTTAAAGGACAAAGAGAAACCAATTCCTTAATCATTAAGACTTGATTCCAATCTTTGGCCAAAAGAACTTAGAGGACAAAGATACACCAATTCCTTAATGGTTAAGACTTGATTCCCATCATTGGCCAAAAGACATTAAAGGACAAAGAGAAACCAATTCATTACGGATGCGGATTAAGAGTTGATTTCAATCATTGGCCAAAAGAACACAAAGGACAAAGAGAAGCCAATTCATTACGGATTAAGTCTTGATTTCAATCAATGGCCAAAAGAACTTAAAGGGCAAAGAGAAGCCAATTCCTTAATGATTAAGACTTGATTCCAATCTTTGTCCAAAAGAACTTAAAGGACAAACAGAAACCAATTCATTACAGATTAAGATTTGTTTCAAATTAATGGCAAAAAGAACTTAAAACAAAGAGAAACCAATTCCTTAATGATTAAGACTTGATTCCAATCTTTGGCCTAAAGAACTTAAAGGACAACGAGAAACCAATTCATTACAGATTAAGACTTGATTCCATTCTTTGACCAAAAGAACTTAAAGGACAAAGAGAAACCAATTCCTTAATCATTAAGACTTGATTCCAATCTTTTGCCAAAAGAACTTAAAGGACAAAGAGAAACCAATTCCTTAATGATTAAGACTTGATTACGATCTTTGGCCAAAAGAACTTAGAGGACAAAGAGACACCAATTCCTTAATGATTAAGACTTGCTTCCAATCTTTGGCCAAAATAACTTAAAGGCAAAGAGAAACCAATTCATTACAGATTAAGACTTCATTCCAATCAATGGCGAAAAGAACTTAAGGGACAAGAAGAAACCAATTGCTTAATGATTAAGGCTTGATTCCAATCATTGGCCAAAAGAACTAAAAGGACAAAGAGAAGCCAATTCATTACGGATTAAGAATTGGTCCCAATCAATGGCCAAAAGAACTTAAGGGCCAAAGAGAAATAAATTCATAATGGATTAAGGCTTGATTCCAACCTTTGGCCAAAAGAACTTAAAGGACAAACAGAAACCAATTCATTATGGATTAAGACTTGATTTCAATCAACGGCCAAAAGAACTTAAAGGACAAAGAGAAACCAATTCCTTAATGTTTAAGACTTGATTCCAATCTTTGGTGGCCAAAAGAATTTAAAGGCCAAAGAGAAACCAATTCATTACGGATTAAGAAGTGATTCCAATCTTTGGCCACAAGAACATAAAGGACAAACAGAAACCAATTCATTATAGATTAAGACTTGATTGCAATCAAAGGCCAAAAGAACTTAAAGGACAAAGAGAAACCAATTCGTTACGTATTAAGACTTGATTCCAACGAATGGCCAAAAGAACTTAAAGGACAAAGAGAAATCAATTACTTAATGATTAATACTTGATTCCAATCTTTGGCCAAAAGAACTTAGAGGACAAAGAGAAACCAATTCATTACGGATTAAGACTTGATTTAAATCAATGGCCAAAAGTACTTAAGGGACAAAGAGAAACTAATTCATTACTGATTAAGACTTCATTTCAATCATTGGCCAAAAGAAGTTAAAGCACAAAGAGACCCCAATTTCTTAATGATTAAGACTTGCTTCCAATCTTTGTCCAAAAGAACTTAAATGGCAAAGAGAAACCAATTCATTAAAGATTAAGACTTGATTCCAATCAATGGCCAAAAGAACTTAAGGGACAAGGAGAAACTAATTGCTTAATGATTAAGGCTTGATTCCAATCTTTGGCCAAAAGAAGTTAGAGGACAAGGAGAAACCAATTCATCACAGATTAAGACCTGATTTCAATCAATGGCCAAAAGAACATAAAGGACAAAGAGACACCAATTCCTTAATGATGACTTGACTCCAATCTTTGGCCAAAAGAACTTCAAGGACAAAGACAAACTAATTCATTACAGAATAAGACTTGATTTCAATCAATGACCAAAAGAACTTAAAGGACAAAGACAAACCAATTCCTTAATGATTAAGACTTGATTCCAATCATTGGCCAAAAGAACTTAAAGGACAAAGAGACATCAATCCCTTAATAATTAAGACTTGACTCCAATCTTTGGCTAAAAAAACTTAAAGGACAAAGAGAAATTAATTCATTACAGATTAAAACTTGATTCCAATGAATGGCCGAAAGAACTTAAAGGACAAAGAGAAACCAATTCCTTAATGATTAAGACTTAATTCCAATCTTAGGCCAAAAGAAATTAAAGGACAAAGAGAAACCAATTCATTACGGATTAAGACATGATTTCAATTAATGGCCAAAATAACTTAAAGCCCAAAGAGACCCCAATTCCTTAATGATTAAGACTTGATTCCAATCTTTGCCCAAAAGAGCTTAAAGGGCAAAGAGAAACCAATTCATTAAAGATTTAGACTTGATTCCAATCAATGGCCAAAAGACCGTAAGGGACAAGGAGAAACTAATTGCTTAATGATTAAGGTTTGATTCCAATCTTTAGCCAAAAGGAGTTAGAGGACAAGGAGCAACCAATTCATGACGGATTAAGACCTGATTTCAATCAATGGCCAAAAGAACATAAAGGATGAAGAGACACCAACTCCTTAATGATTAGGACTTGACTCCAATCTTTGGCCGAAAGAACTTCAAGGACAAAGAGAAACTAATTCATTACAAAATAAGACTTGATTTCAGTCAATGGCCAAATAAACTTAAAGGACAAAGACAAACCAATTCCTTAATGATTAAGACTTGATTCCAATCTTTGTCTAAAAGAACTTAAAGGACAAAGAGAAACAAATTCATTATGAACTAAGACTTGATTTCAATCAATGGCCAAAAGAACGTAAAGGACAAAGAGAAACCAATTCCTTAATGATTAAGACTTGATTCCAATCTTCGGCCAAAAGAACTTAAAGGACAAAGAGAAACCCATTCATTACGGATTAAGACTTGATTTCATTCAATGGCCAAAAGAACTTGAACGACAAAGAGAAACGAACTCCTAAATGATTAAGACTTGACACCAATCTTTGGCCGAAAGAACTTAAAGGACAAATAGAAACTAATTCATCGCAGATTAAGATTTGATTCCATTCAATGGTCAAAAGAACTTAAAGGGCAAAGAGAAACCAATTCCTTAATCATTAAGACTTGATTTCAATCTTTTGCCAAAAGAACTTAAAGGACAAAGAGAAACCAATTCATTATGCTTTAAGACCTGATTTCAATCAACGGCCAAAAGAACTTAAAGGACAAAGAGAAACCAATTCCTTAAACATTAAGACTTGATTCCAATCTTTGGCCAAAAGAACTTAGAGGACAAAGATACACCAATTCCTTAATGGTTACGACTTGATTCCGATCATTGGCCAAAAGACCTTAAAGGACAAAGAGAAACCAATTCATTACGGATGCAGATTAAGAGTTGATTTCAATCACTGGCCAAAAGAACACAAAGGACAAAGAGAAGCCAATTCATTACGGATTAAGTCTTGATTTCAATCAATGGCCAAAAGAACTTAAAGGACAAAGAGAAGCCAATTCCTTAATGATTAAGACTTGATTCCAATCTTTGTCCAGAAGAACTTAAAGGACAAACAGAAACCAATTCATTACAGATTAAGATTTGTTTCAAATTAATGGCAAAAAGAACTTAAAACAAAGAGAAACCAATTCCTTAATGATTAAGACTTGATTCCAATCTTTGGCCTAAAGAACTTAAAGGACAACGAGAAACCAATTCATTACAGATTAGGACTTGATTCCAATCTTTGGCCAAAAGAACTTAAAGGACAAAGAGAAACCAATTCATTATGGATTAACACTTGATTCCAATCAATGGCCAATAGACCTTAAAGATCAAAGAGAAACCAATTCATTATGAACTAAGACTTGATTTCAATCAATGGCCAAAAGAACGTTAAGGACAAAGAGAAACCAATTCCTTAATGATTAAGACTTGATTCCAATCTTCGGCCAAAAGAACATAAAGGACAAAGAGAAACCAATTCATTACGGATTAAGACTTGATTTCAATCAATGGCCAAAAGTACTTAAACCACAAAGAGACACCAATTCCTTAATGATTAAGACTTGCTTCCAATCTTTGACCAAAAGAATTTAAAGGGCAAAGAGAAACCAATTCATTACAGATTAAGACTTGATTCCAATCAATGGCCAAAAGAACTTAAGGGACAAGGAGAAACTAATTGCTTAATGATTAAGGCTTGATTCCAATCTTTGGCCAAAAGCACTTTAAGGACAAAGAAACCAATTTATTACGGATTAAGACTTGATTTCAATCAATGGCCAAAAGAACTTAAAGGACAAAGAGAAACCAATTCCTTAATGATTAAGACTTGATTCCAATCTTCGGCTAAAAGAACTTAAATGACAAAGAGAAACCAATTCATTATTGATTAAGACTTGATCCCAATCAATGGCCAGAAGAACTTAAAGGCCAAAGAGAAACCAATTCATTATGAATTAAGACTTGATTCCAATCTTTGGCCAAAAGAACTTAAAGGACAAACTGAAACCAATTCATTACGGATTTAGACTTGATTCAATCAATGGCCAAAAGAACTTAGAGGACAAAGAGAAATCAATTCCATAATGATTAAGACTTGATTTGTATCTTGGGCCAAAAGAACTTAGGGGACAAGGAGAAACAAATTCATTAAGGATTAAGACTTGATTTCAATCAATGGCCAAAAGAACTTAAAGGAGAAAGAGAAATCAATTCCATAGTGATTAAGACTTGATTCAAATCTTTGGCAAAAGAACATCAAGGACAAAGAGAAACCAATTCATTACGGATTAAGACTTGATTTCAATCAATGGCCAAAAGAACTTAAACCATAAAGAGACACCAATTCCTTAATGATTAAGATTTGCTTCCAAACTTTGACCAAAAGAACTTAAAGGGAAAAGAAAAACCAATTCATCACAGATTAAGACTTGATTCCAATCAATGGCTAAAAGAACATAAGGGACAAGGCGAGACTAATTGCTTAATGATTAAGGCTTTATTCCAATCGTTGGCCAAAAGAACTTTAAGGACAAAGAAACCAATTTATTACGGATTAAGACTTGATTTCAATCAATGGCCAAAAGAACTTAAAGGACAATGAGAAACCAATTCCTTAGTGATTAAGACTTGATTCCAAACTTCGGCTAAAAGAAGGTAAAGGACAAAGGGAAACTAATTCATTATTGATTAAGACTTGATCCCAATCAATGGCCAAAAGAACTTAAAGACCAAAGAGAAACCAATTCATTATGGATTAAGACTTGATTCCAATCTTTGGCCAAAAGAACTTAGAGGACAAAGAGAAATCAATTCCATAATGATTAAGACTTGATTCGAATCTTCGGCCAAAAGAACTTAGAGAACAAGGAGAAACAAATTCATTATGGATTAAGACTTGATTTCAATCAATGGCCAAAAGAACTTAAAGGACAAAGAGACATCAATTCCTTAATAATCAAGACTTGACTCCAATCTTGGGCTTAAAAAACTTAAAGGACAAAGAGAAACTAATTCATTACAGATTAAGACTTGATTCCAATGAATGGCCGAAAGAACTTAAAGGACAAAGACAAACCAATTCCTTAATGATTAAGACTTGATTCCAATCTTTGGCCAAAAGAACTTAAAGGACAAAGAGAAACCAATTCATTATGGATTAAGGCTTGATTGCAATCTTTGACCAAAAGACCTTAAAGCACAAAGGGAAACCAATTCATTATGGATTAAGACTTCATTCCAATCAATGGCCAATAGACCTTAAAGGACAAAGAGAAACCAATTCATGATAGACTAAGACTTGATTTCAATCGAAGGCCAAAAGAACTAAAAGGACAAAGAGAAACCAAGTCCTTAATGATTAAGACTTGATTCCAATCTTTGGCCAAAAGAACTTAAAGGACAAAGAGAAACCAATTCATTACGGATTAAGACGTGATTTCAATCAATGGCCAAAAGAACTTAAATCACAAAGAGACACCAATTCCATAATGATTAAGACTTGCTTCTAATCTTTGACCAAAAGAACTTAAAGGGCAAAGAGAAACCAATTCATTACAGATCAAGACTTGATTCCAATTAATGGCCAAACGAACTTGAGGGACATGGAGAAACTAATTGCTTAATGATTAAGGCTTGATTCCAATCATTGGCCAAAAGAACTTTGAGGACAAAGAAACCAATTAATTATGGATTAAGACTTGATTCCAAACTTCGGCTAAAAGAACTTAAAGGACAAAGAGAAACTAATTCATTATTGATTAAGACTTGATCCCAATAAATGGCCAAAACAACTTAAAGACCAAAGAGAAATCAATTCATTATGGATTTAGACTTGATTCCAATCTTTGACCAAAAGAACTTAAAGGACAAACAGAATCCAATTCATTACAGATTTAGACTTGATTCCAATCAATGGCCAAAAGAACATAGAGGACAAAGAGAAATCAACTCCATAATGATTAAGACTTGATTTGAATCTTCGGCCAAAAGAAATTAGAGGACAAGGAGAAACAAATTCACCACAGATTAAGACTAGATTTCAATCAATGGCCAAAAGAACTTAAAGGACAAAGAGACTTCAATTCTATAATAATTAAGACTTGACTCCAATCTTTGGCGAAAAAAACTTAAAGGACAAAGAGAAACTAATTCATTACAAATTAAGACTTGATTCCAATGAATAGCCAAAAGAACTTAAAGGACAAAGAGAAACCAATTCCTTAATGATTAAGACTTGATTCCAATCTTTAGCCAAAAGAAATTAAAGGACAAAGAGAAACCAATTCATTACGGATTAAGACTTGATGTCAATCAATGGCCAAAAGAACTTAAAGGACAAAGAGAAACCAATTCATTACGGATTAAGACTTCATTTCAATCAATGGCCAAAAGAACTAAAAACACAAAGAGACTCTAATTCCTTAATGATTAAGACTTGCTTCCAATCTTTGCCCAAAAGAACTTAAAGGGCAAAGAGAAACTAATTCGCTACAGATTAAGACTTGATTCCAATCAATGGCCAAAAGAACTTAAGGGACAAGGAGAAACTAATTGCTTAATGATTAAGGCTTAATTCCAATCTTCGGCCAAAAGAACTTAGAGAACAAGGAGAAGCCAATTCATCACGGATTAAGACCTGATATCAATCAATGGCCAAAAGAACATAAAGGACAAAGAGACACCAATTCCTTAATGATTAAGACTTGACTCCAATCTTTGGCCAAAAGAACATCAAGGACAAAGAGAAACTAATTCATTACAGAATAAGACTAGATTTCAATCAATGGCCAAAAGAACTTAAAGGACAAAGACAAACCAATTCCTTAATTATTAAGACTTGGTTCCAATCTTTGGCCAAAAGAACTTAAAGGACAAAGAGACATCAATTCCTTAATAATTAAGACTTGCCTCCAATCTTTGGCCAAAAGAACTTAAAGGATAAAGAGAAACCAATTGATTATGGATTAAGACTTGATTCCAATCAATGGCCAACAGACCTTAAAGGACATAGAGAACCAATTCATTATAGACTAAGACCTGATTTCAATCAATGGCCAAAAGAACTTAAAGGACAAAGAGAAACCAATTCCTTAATGATTAAGACTTGATTCCAATCCTTAGCCAAAAGAACATAAAGGACAAAGAGAAACTAATTTATTACGGATTAAGACTTGATTCCAATCAATGGCCAAAAGAACTTAAGGGACTAGGAGAAACTAATTGCTTAATGATTAAGGCTTGATTCCAATCTTTGGCCAAAAAAATATAGAGGACAAGGAGAAACCAATTCATCACGGATTAAGACCTGATTTCAATCAATGGCCAAAGTAATATAAAGGACAAAGAGATACCAATTCCTTAATGATTAAGACTTGACTCCAATCTTTGGCCGAAAGAACTTCAAGGACAAAGAGAAACTAATTCATTACAGAATAAGACTTGATTTCAATTAATGGCCAAAAGAACTTAAAGGACAAAGACAAACCAATTCCTTAATGATTAAGACCTGATTCCAATCTTTGGCCAAAAGAACTTAAAGGACAAAGAGACATCAATTCCTTAATAATTAAGACTTGACTCCAATCTTTGGCTAAAAAAACATAAAGGACAAAGAGAAACAAATTCATTACAGATTAAGACTTGATTCCAATGAATGGCCGAAAGAACTTAAAGGACAAATACAAACCAATTCCTTAATGATTAAGA
The DNA here is from genome assembly GCA_031439585.1 of Pterocarpus macrocarpus. Taxonomy (NCBI): domain Eukaryota; kingdom Viridiplantae; phylum Streptophyta; class Magnoliopsida; order Fabales; family Fabaceae; genus Pterocarpus; species Pterocarpus macrocarpus. Next base: position 19,536,601 of record CM062513.1, on the reverse strand, counting down.
CTTAATTCTAATCTATGGCCAAAAGAACATAAAGGACAAAGAGAATCCAATTCATTACGGATTAACACTTGATTTCAATCAAGGGCGAAAAGAACTTAAAGGACAAAGAGAAACCAATTCCTTATTGATTAAGACTTAATTCCAATCTTTGGCCAAAAGAAATTAAAGGACAAAGAGAAACCAATTCATTACGGATTAAGACTTGATTTCAATCAATAGCCAAAAGAACTTAAAGGACAAAGAGACCCCAATTCCTTAATGATTAAGACTTGCTTCCAATCTTTGCCCAAAAGAACTTAAATGGCAAAGAGAAGCCAATTCATTAAAGATTAAGACTTGATTCCAATCCATGGCCAAAAGAACTTAAGGGACAAGGAGAAACTAATTGCTTAATGATTAAGGCTTGATTCCAATCTTTGGCCAAAAGGAGTTGGAGGACAAGGAGAAACCAATTCATCACGGATTAATACCTGATTTCAGTCAATGGTCAAAAGAACATAAAGGACGAAGAGACACCAATTCCTTAATGATTAAGACTTGATTCCAATCTTTGGCCAAAAGAAATTAAAGGACTAAGAGAAACCAATTCATTACGGATTAAGACTTCATTTCAATCAACGGCCAAAAGAACTTAAACCACAAAGAGACACCAATTACTTAATGATTAAGACTTGCTTCCAATCTTTGGCCAAACGAACTTAAAGGGCAAAGAAAAACCAATTTATTACAGATTAAGACTTGGTTTCAGTTAATGACCAAAAGAACTTAAGGGACAAGCAGAAACCAATTGCTTAATGATTGAGGCTTGATTCCAATCTTTGGCTAAAAGAACTTTAAGGACAAAGAATCCAATTCATTACGAATTAAGTCATGATTTGAATCAATGGCCAAAATGTAACACCCTACTAATTTAATGTTATGCTTAAGTCATAGCATAAAATTAAGTAGATTGTGTTAATGCTATGCTATGCTAAAAAGTGAAACGAATTCGACTGAATATCGTAAAGATGAGAATAGTACAATAACATTACTGAATACGTGCTTATATATATATTTATGTACATACCAGAAGCCTCTGCTTTAGTTTATATACAATGTATCAAAATGAGGAGGGCCGTGTACCAAAAGACATAAGGCCTATGTAAGTCAACCTGATCCTACATGGTCCTCAAAGGACATTTCAAAAAAAAAACCTACCACTAGGTCTATGACCCAAGGCTGCATGCTGCCAAAAGAGGGTCATACTATACAATACTGCCTATGGCTGATCTACTCAATCAGGTAGCCGTTGGCCATACCTAGCTTACTGGTGAGTAGTCCATACTGGGTCCGGAGGAGGAGGAGGATAATGAGCCGGTGGCCTCTAACGGGTCGCTCTCGGAGTTGAGTGGGATGTCGGGTACTACCTGCGGAGGTGAATCTGGCGCAAGATCAGCGTGAGCTACAGGTACTACAGGTGTAGGGGTTGCTGGCGGATGGTGTGCCACATGTAGTGGAACCGCAAAGTAAGGGGTGGCAGGATCAAAAGCTAGATGGTGCAAAGGGACGGCAAAGTTCCTATCACTAAAAAGATAAAGACGAAACTGGCAAGAGCCGGCTATGTACAGCGAGCCTACTGCCGGGATATGGTGAATCTGCAAGTCGGGCACCTCAACGAAGAGGGTAGCTGTCGCGTCCATCGTCCACGTCTGAGAATGAGGCGGAAATGCAAAGCGAGGTGAGAATTTAAGAAAATTCTCAGTAGGGTCATGCATGACGTTTAACTGACGTCGCGTTCATTCTCAGCTGCCTCGGGTTTTATTTAATTATAAAATCATGAGATTAAACTTAACTATTCATAATTGATAAGGTTGAGAAAATGTCTGGTCCGAGGCAGGGTCCAGTTTTTACTTTAGCCAGCATAAGGAACAGATTAAACTACTAACAATGATACATAGTATAATTGGCAGAATAAATGAACATATGCTGTAAGTAAAACATGATAAACTGTAAATAACATGTAGTCATGTACTTAATGCAATCATGCAAAACTTGCTCTTAAGCTTTCCTTTACTCGAATACTTTCTTCATTACTCATAAACTTTTCCATTACTTTCATCATTTTCCATCACTTGGTCCCCTGGGAGTTCTTGGCCATTTTAAACTCCTGGGTAATAGTCTGCTTATCAGGATCGAGCTCGTTCCTACACAGGGATGGCCGGGTTTACTTTCCCCGACGTCCCCACCAATCTATTCCCCTTAACTTTTTATCCGGGGCTGGCCCAAGTATCATGGAACTTTCATCATAACATATTCTTTGGGTTTTTCATAACATAACTTTCATGGCTTGCTTGAAAATGCACATGCATCTATATATATATATATATATATATCATAACTTATTCATATACTCTACCGTAATTTTGGCGGCATAACGGAATGTGTCCGCTTCCCCATGAATAGTGCCAGCCAACCAATACAGTTACACAATTTGCAATTTCAATATAGAGCAGCAATTATGCTCATACATTCATAAATTCATTCATAGTTTCAACAAGCTTCAATAGAACTTTTAACTGATTATGCCTATTTCTGCCCGGTTATGGTCTAGCCCACCTTTATGTCAATATAACTCCTTTAAACCTGATTTTCGGATATGTTGTACCCTTATATGTCTAGTTTCTAACCTTTTTGGTCCCATCTAATTTTGATATCTATAGCTCAGGTTATTCAGGTTTTATCCCGGCCTGCCCAGTAGCTAGCCAGAATTGTCCACTCAAAAGTAAAAATCTACTAAAAATCGAAAACTGGCTCAAATGATACGAAATCAGTCTCATATTAAAGCTGATAGAACCATCTTTCATTTGCAAAAAGTCCCATTCCATTTGACTTAGTGGGGCTCGAGTTATAAGCCCCGAAACTTAACCTTCCTGATCTGCTCTGTTTTGGCCCGATTTGGACATAGGTTAATTTCTTCAAATTACTGGGAACAAATAGGATGGTAACAAACTCGGAATTTCTAGCTAGGATGTTCTCCTATGTATAAGCTTTCTAACAAAATTAGTTTCACTCAATTTGGAGTTGTATAGGGTGAGTTACACCCTTTTCAACCCATACTGCCCGGGTAGATGTCCTGATGCCTAGGTCAGACTTCAAAAATTCATATCTCTCTCAATATTGCTCCAATGGTCTTATATGATATATGTGTAGAAATCCCTAGATGTCTAGTTTTACATAAAAATGGTTTCATTGAGTTTGAACGGTGGGAGGCGGAGCCGTACACTCCACCGCACGGACTGCCGAGGGTTTTTGAGTTTTCCAGCCTCTCAACTTCCTCATATCATCATTCTCTCTGGTTTCCAACTCAATTTTAATCTCTCAAACAGCCAATAGATCAGCAACAATTCATCATGATCACTCAGTCAATATATCAGGATTGAAGAATTAAACTACCAATAATCATTCAAAATCAGAAAAACCAAGACAAGAATTAAAAACCTCTACCTCTTGCTTTGAGTTTGAATATTAAATTGAAATTTGAACTTGAAGAGAATTTGGATAGAGTGGGAGAGTTGAGAAGAGGAAAGGGAGCTGAGGTGATGAAGAGAAGCAACGTAAGAAAAATGAGCTGAAGAGGCAGGAGGAGGATACATATATATAGACAAAGCTTCGAAGTGGTAGTTAGAATGAGTGGCTTTGATTGGATGAAATTTTGTGGGCAAGGTTCAACCATGTCTCCCTCTTTTGTGTTAAAATTGTTCTCCACGTCGCCAGAGAAGTGAAACTCGCTTCCAGCGTATCTGAACTTGACATCGGAAATTGTGTACTTCTTAAAGTCGGAATTCGTGCATGGTTAAGTCGGAACTCGGAATAATTATCTTGTTTTATTCAAAATTGGAGAGTAAAGTCGGAACTCGGAATTCGTAAGGTACAATCACCTTTAAATCGAAGGTCAGGGGCCAGAATGTGAAACCAAAACACTCGAACCCGGAAGTCGGAAATCATAGGATCTCGGCATTCTAACTTGATATCGGAACTCGGGAAATTGAGAAATGAAAAGCTTCTAGTAATAAGCTTGATATCGGAACTCGTGAAAATTCTTGAATGAACTCGGAATCCAATTCAGATAAACTCGGAAGTCGTATTCGTGTCCATCTTGAATCAACTAAGGTCGGAACTCGGATATCATGTTCGTCCCTACTCGAGCATAAAGTCGGAAATCGGAAAATACAATCAGTCCCTTTTTTTAAGCCTTGGAAACGAAATCGGAAATCGAAACTAATACTAATGTCGGAAGTCGGAATTTATTTGAAAGTTAAAGACAAACTCGGAATTCGGAAATTTCAATATTAAACGAGATCGGAAGTCGGAATTTATAAGACAAACTCGGAAATCGGAATTTTCAACATTAAATGGGATCGGAAGTCGGAAATCGGATGTTACACAAAAGAACTTAAAGGACAAAGAGAAATCAGTTCCATAATGATTAAGACTTGATTCCAATCTTTGGCCAAAAGAACCTGAAGGACAAAGAGAAACCAATTCGTTACGGATTATGATTTGATTCCAATCAATGGCCAATAGAACTTAAAGAACAAAGAGAAACCAATTCATTATGGATTAAGACATGATTTCAATTAATGGCCAAAGAACATAATGGACAAATAGAAACCAATTCATTACGGATTAAGACTTGATTCCTTTAAGATTGGAATCAAGTCTTAATCATTAAGGAATTGGTTTCTCTTTGACCTTTAAGTTCTTTTGGCCATTGATTGGAATCCAATCTTAATCCGTACTGAATTGCTTTCTCTTTGTCCTTTAAGTTATTTTAGCCATTGATTGAAATCAAGTCTTAATTTGTAATGAATTGGTTTCTCTTTGTCCTTTAAGTTCTTTTGACCAAAGATTGGAATCAAGTGTTACTCATTAATAAATTAGTTTCTCTTTGGCCTTTAAGTTCTTTTGGCCATTGATTGAAATCAAGTGTTAATCCGTAATGAATTGGTTTCTTCTTATCCTTTAAGTTCTTATGGCCAAAGATTGGAATCAAGTCTTAATCATTAAGGAATTGGTTTCTCATTGTCCTTTAAGTTCTTTTGGCCATTGATTGAACTCAAGTCTTAATCCGTAACGAATGGCTTTCTCTTTGTCCTTTAAGTTCTTTTGGGCAAAGATTGGAATCAAGTCTTAATCATTAAGGAATTTGTTTCTCTTTGTCCTTTAAGTTCTTTTGGCCATTAACTGAAATCAAGTCTTAATTTGTAATGATTGGCTTTCTCTTTGTCCTTTAAGTTCTTTTGGCCAATGATTGGAATCAAGTCTTAATCGATAATGAATTGGTTTCTCTTTGTCCTTTAAGTTCTTTTGGACAAAGATTGGAATCAAGTCTTAATCATTAAGCAATTGGTTTCTCTTTGTCCTTCAAGTTTTTTTGGCCGTTGATTGAAATCAAGTCTTAATCCATCATGAAATGGTTTCTCTTTGTCCTTTAAGTTCTTTTGGCCTTTGAATGAAATCAAGTCTTAATCCGTAATGAATGGCTTTCTCTTTGTCCTACAAGTTCTTTTGGCCAGTGATTGGAATCAAGTCTTAATCCGTAATGAATTGGTTTCTCTTTGTCCTTTAAGTTCTTTTGGCCAAAGATTGGAATCAAGTCTTAATCATTAAGGAGTTGGTTTCTCTTTGTCCTTTAAGTTCTTTTGGCCATTGACTGAAATCAAGTGTTAATCCGTAATAAATTGGTTTCTCTTTGTCCTTTAAGTTCTTTTGGCCATTGATTGGAATTAATCCGTAATGAATTGGTTTCTCTTTGTCCTTTTAGTTCTTTTGGCCATTGATTGAAATCAGGTCTTAATCCGTAATGAATTGGTTTCTCTTTATCCTTTAAGTTCTTTAGGCCAAAGATTGGAATCAAGTCTTAAACATTAATGAATTGGGTTCTCTTTGTCCTTTATGTTCTTTTGGCCAGTGATTGAAATCAAGTCTTAATCCGTAATGAATTGGTTTCTCTTTGTCCTTTAAGTTCTTTTGTCCAAAAATTGGAATCAAGTCTTAATCATTAAGGAATTGGTTTCTCTTTGTCCTTTAAGTTCTTTTGGACATTGATTGATGTCAAGTCTTAATCCGTAATGAATTGGTTTCTCTTTGTCCTTGAAGTTCTTTGGGCCAAAGATTGGAATCAAGTCTTAAACATTAAGGAATTGGTTTATCTTTTTCCTTTAAGTTCTTTTGGCTATTGATTGAAATTAAGTCTTAATCCGTAATGAATTAGTTTCTCTTTGTCCTTTAAGTTCTTTTGGCTATTGTTTGCCGTCAAGGCTTAATTCATAATGAATTGGTTTCTCTTTGTCTTTTAAGTTCTTTTGGCCAAAGATTGAAATCAAGTCTTAATCATTAAGCAATTGGTTTCTCTTTGTCCTTCAAGTTTTTTTGGCCGTTGATTGAAATCAAGTCTTAATCCATAATGAAATGGTTTCTCTTTGTCCTTATGTTCTTTTGGCCAAAGATTGGAATCAAGTCTTAATCATTAAGGAATTTGTTTCTCTTTGTCCTTTAAGTTCTTTTGGCCATTAACTGAAATCAAGTCTTAATTTGTAATGATTGGCTTTCTCTTTGTCCTTTAAGTTCTTTTGGCCAATGATTGGAATCAAGTCTTAATCGATAATGAATTGGTTTCTCTTTGTCCTTTAAGTTCTTTTGGACAAAGATTGGAATCAAGTCTTAATCATTAAGCAATTGGTTTCTCTTTGTCCTTCAAGTTTTTTTGGCCGTTGATTGAAATCAAGTCTTAATCCATCATGAAATGGTTTCTCTTTATCCTTTAAGTTCTTTTGGCCTTTGAATGAAATCAAGTCTTAATCCGTAATGAATGGCTTTCTCTTTGTCCTACAAGTTCTTTTGGCCAGTGATTGGAATCAAGTCTTAATCCATAATGAATTGGTTTCTCTTTGTCCTTTAAGTTCTTTTGGCCAAAGATTGGAATCAAGTCTTAATCATTAAGGAATTGGTTTCTCTTTGTCCTTTAAGTTCTTTTGGCCATTGACTGGAATCAAGTGTTAATCCGTAATGAATTGGTTTCTCTTTGTCCTTTAAGTTCTTTTGGCTATTGATTGGAATCAAGTCTTAATCCGTAATGAATTGGTTTCTCTTTGTCCTTTTAGTTCTTTTGGCCATTGATTGAAATCAGGTCTTAATCCGTAATGAATTGGTTTCTCTTTATCTTTTAAGTTCTTTAGGCCAAAGATTGGAATCAAGTCTTTAACATTAATGAATTGGGTTCTCTTTGTCCTTTATGTTCTTTTGGCCAGTGATTGAAATCAAGTCTTAATCCGTAATGAATTGGTTTCTCTTTGTCCTTTAAGTTCTTTTGTCCAAAAATTTGAATCAGGGCTTAATCATTAAGGAATTGGTTTCTCTTTGTCCTTTAAGTTCTTTTGGACAATGATTGATGTCAAGTCTTAATCCGTAATGAATTGGTTTCTCTTTGTCCTTGAAGTTCTTTGGGCCAAAGATTGGAATCAAGTCTTAAACATTAAGGAATTGATTTATCTTTTTCCTTTAAGTTCTTTTGGCTATTGATTGAAATTAAGTCTTAATCCGTAATGAATTAGTTTCTCTGTGTCCTTTAAGTTCTTTTGGCTATTGTTTGCCGTCAAGGCTTAATTCGTAATGAATTGGTTTCTCTTTGTCTTTTAAGTTCTTTTGGCCAAAGATTGAAATCAAGTCTTAATTATTAAGGAATTGGTTTCACTATGTCCTTTAAGTTCTTTTCGCCATTGATTGAAATCAAGTCTTAATCTGAAATGAATTGGTTTCTCTTTGTCCTTTAAGTTCTTTTGGCCAAAGATTGGAATCAATTCTTAATCATCAAGGAATTGGTTTTACTTTGTCCTTTAAATTCTTTTGGCCATTTATTGAAAGCAAGTCTTAATCCATAATGAATTGGTTACTCTTTGTCCTTTAAGTTCTTTTGGCCATTGATTGGAATCTAGTCTTAATCTGTACTGAATTGGTTTCTCTTTGTCCTTTAAGTTGTTTTGGCCAATGATTGGAATCAACTCTTAATCATTAAGGAATTGGTTTCTCTTTGTCGTTTACGTTCTTTTGGCCATTGATTGAAATCAAGTCTTAATCCGTAATGAATTGGCTTCTCTTTGTCCTTTAAGTTCTTTTGTCCAAAGATTGGAATCAAGGTGTTGATGGCATGTGGAGGTACCAAGGGGGGATATGTGTATCTGCTAAGGATGACCTGAGGGGGATGATTGTAGAAGAAGCTCGTAAAGGTCATTTCACCATGCATCCTGGCATGACGAAGATGTACCAAGACCTCAAGAGGATGTTCTGGTGGTCGGGCATGAAATGGGACGTAAGAGATGTGGTGAAAAGTGCTTAGTTTGTCAAATGGTAAAGATTGAGCACCAAAAGCCCTCAGGCATGCTGCAGCCATTAGAGATCCCTTAATGGAAATGGGATGGAATCTCTATGGATTTCGTGATGGGTTTACCCTGAACACAAGCTGGATTTGATGCCATATGGGTTGTTGTGGATAGATTGACAAAGTCTACCCACTTCTTACCTATAAGAGCGAATTATCCTTTGGATAAGCTAACCCAGCTATACATCCAAGAGATTATACGACTGCACGGTGTACCTACAACCATCGTGTCTGATAAAGACCCAAGGTTTACCTCTAGGTTCTCGGGAGCCTTGCAAAAGGCATTCGGGATGAGTCTTTGTTTAAGTACAGCCTACCACCCCCAGACTAATGGACAATCGAAAAGAACAATACAAACCCTAGAGGATATGTTGAGAGCATGTGTAATCGACTGACCCGGAAGTTGGGACAAACACCTACCCCTCATCAAGTTCGCCTACAACAATAGTTTCCATGCTAGCATTGGGATGGCGCCTTATGAAGCCTTGTATGGCAGAAAGTGTAAATCTCTGCTTTGTTGGTATGAACCGGGTGAGCAAGGCCTCTTAGGACCTGATTTGGTTAGACAAACCATTGAACAAATAAAGAAGATAAGGGAAAGGATTCTCACTGCACAGAGCCGTCAGAAGAGCTATGCGGATAAGAGGAGAAAGCTAATCGAGTTCCAAGAGGGAGAACACGTATTCTTGAAAATCACTCCTACAACAGGTATTGGTAGAGCCCTTAGAGTCAAAAAGTTGAGTCCTCATTTTCTTGGCCCTTTCCAAATCTTGAAACGAATAAGAGTAGTTGCCTACCAAATAGCATTACCACCCCATTTGTCAAACTTTCACAATGTTTTCCGTGTTTCCCAATTGAGAAAGTACAACTCCGACCCCAATCATCTTCTTGAGCCAGAAAGTGTACAGTTAAGGGAAGACCTAACCTTCGACCTACCACCTATGAGAATCATAGATAGGAAGGTCAAGCAGCTGAGGAGCAAGTCTATGCCCTTGGTAAAAGTGGCATGGGGAAGAGAAAGCTTGGAGGAGCACACGTGGGAGCTCGAGGCAGAGATGCAAAGAGATTATCTCCACTTGTTTTCAGGTAACGAATTTTGAGGGCAAAATTCTTTTTAAGGAGGGGAGAAATATAACATCCCCATTTTTATCTAAGCTAATTAGCTCGGTGTCTCCGGTTAATTAGAGGGGTTAGCGATTAATTAAGAACTAATTGGCTAATCTCGAGAGCAAGGGCTTAGTAAATTAAAGGCAAGTCAACAATTGAAACATAATGCATGAAAAGTTACAATTAAAAGCCTAATTGCCCAATCCTTGTTAATTCATGATTTAGAACATAAAATCAAGGTGCTTTAACCTAATTAACTAAGAGCATATAAGTATCATATCTTAATCACATTAACTTTTACATCTTCTTTGCATAATTAATGAGGAAAATTCTTTTCATTGAAAATGTGTTAAAGTGTAATTTGAACCAATTGAACTAATTAGCATTTAGATAATTGTAACAATGGTAAAAATTTAGAGAACTTCCCTTTAATTATTGTTTAAAAGTTTGGTCAAAGCAAGAGTCATATCCAACCATCCATTTGCCTTCTCATCATACACCACTAGATCAAGAGTCCATGTTAGTAGATTCCTTGAGTCAAGACAAAAGATCTACTCTCCTCCATCAAGATTGCGACACTTGGAGTGATCACAATCATCCAATGCCAATCCTAAGATAGATCATGCTTTTAACCACTTGAAAAGAAACACTATAAGGTCTTTACCCAAGTGCCAAGGCTCAAAGGAAACACAACTCCCTCTTTTGCCCCAAGATTTTTCCCACTTTCTTGCTTGTTGTAAGAAGCAAAATCACATCACTCTCTCCCCCCTTTTTTATGCCATCAGCCTCTCCTCTCTCCCCCTCACTTCATTTTTCATTTCCTCACCCAAAGACACAAAGCTCTCTCCTCTTTCCAAGTCCCTTTCCTACTCTCTTGTTCTTCCAATCTTCCTTGTTCTTCTTCCAATCTCTCTACTACTTCTCACCTTATTTCCATCACCACCATCACCATCCCTTCAAGGACCACCATTTTTGGTCTTTGGAGAAACAAGATCACTCATACACAAGCCCCATTTTCAAGCCTTCAAGTAGGAAGACTCTCTCCAACCTTCTCTACCTTCAAAATCCTTCAAGAAAGCTCTCTTTGGTAGTGACTCTAACCTTTCTTTTTCATGTATTTTCCAAGATCTAGAACTCCTAAGCTCTTCATAGCTAGGGGGTTGGTAGGACTTGCTCCAAGGTCTCATGACCATTTCTTGCTCTATGAGTTTTTTTGTTGTCTTGTTAGAAATGTTGTCTTGAAATAATATTATATGGCATGATGGTCTTTATGTATCTTGCTCTATTTTGTTTTAAAATACTGATTTGGTGACTAAAACCTTGAATATAATGGTGAGATAAAACATAAAAATGGTGATTTGTAGTGGTATAACAACATCTCTACAAGTTTGATATGTAAAACATGAAAACTAGTTAAGCTAGAATTCTAGCAGTCTATAATGCGTACTGTATAACTCGTTCTACAAAACTTGAAATGTAATGAAAATAATTTTCTGTGAAAGTAGACTCAAAGAGGTTTCCACACATATAAAATTCGTGAAATTTGGGTTTAAAATGAGGGAGATACGATTTTTCAAAATTGGCTATTCCCGGATGGATTTCTATTTGGGCAGTCTGCACTAAAAACCTTATAACTGGAGCTACAAAAATTATTTTTGAGTGGGACCAAGTTTGTTAGAAAGCTAAGACACAGATGAACACTCCCATAAAGTTTTGTCAGATTCCATGTGAGGAACTCCCAGTAGAGTTGACAAGCCACTGACCCGAGGTGAACTTTCAAGTCTGAACAGTCAGAATAAAATGTGCATAACTCAAACTACAAAATGAATTTTTGAATGGGACTTATTTTGTTTAAAAATAGACTCAGAGAAGTATGTTCACACCAAAATTCGTAAAAAAAGAGTAAAATATGAAATTATGGTGAATTTTCAAAGTTACTGCCCCACTGTAAAAGTAAAAACTGGTTGTGGTGAAAGTTAATGAATAATGAGGAAAAAGCTTTAAAACACTAGGACTTTTACTCAAAGCATTGAAAAACTCTCATAATTCAACTTAAAGGTTTCAAAAAGTATAATAGATGAAAATGGCCCTAAGCCTAATAAAAGAGTTCACACAAGAGACAACCTCAATTAAAAGCTTGCATCAAATTTATTAAGCTAAGTTCATAAAATTTTGCTTGAGAATATACCTATGTTTATGTGCAAGCATGATGTTATGATGATGATGATTATGACATGATATGATGATGATCATGATTATGATGATATGATATGTTGATGATATGATGCTTAATGATATGTGATATTAGATTTCTCTGTTTGGCAAAATTTTGGGAAGCTTCGGTCTAGCCGTTGTGCTACCGAAATTCTGCAAAAATTATGGACTTAGAAATATTTTGCTTCATAAGCTTTAATAAGAAGAGATTTAATTAAGTGTGTGATCCTTCAAAAGGGAAGGTGACCTAATTTAAGCTCCCCTCACTCACGACTCACATGAGGCATGGCATGACCCAGCTAGTGTAAGTACCGAAAAGTTATGGTGGCGATGGCCATGGTATGAGCTCATTACCGCTTATGTTTAGTGGGTGAAAAGATAAGTCAAGTTAAGAAAAGAAAAGGGACTTCAGTCCAAACCCAAAAAGGGGAAGAAGTTAAGAGAAGCCTATAGCGTAGTCTTGCATGTCTTATGAAGTTATATTTGTGTGCATGTAGATTATGATAAAGATGTTTAGAAGGAAAGTTAAAAATTGAATCCGCTTCGGATATTCATGTTTTCGAAAACCTAAGAACGGAACCTTATGCATGCTCACTGTTTTCATTTATAAAAACTGAAGTGGCTGGGACGATGATGATGGCACATCGTGTCAAGTTCGAGTCCTACTGAGAAATCTTATTTCCCACTCCAGTTATTTTTTTTTCCGTCTCGTCACCAGAAACCTATGGCACACCCAGCGGAGTGGAGTATGGAACCTCCCCACCATGAGTGGGCCTATGATGCAGATGCTCATGCTACTGTGGCCACGACCACCATAGTAGTTCGCACGCATTTTACCTGGGTCGAATTTTTGAGGGAGAGGAGATGACATGAAAACTAGTTAAGTTCTTTTGGCCAAAGATTGGAATCAAGTCTTAATCATTAAGGAATTGGTTTCGCTATGTCCTTTTAGTTCTTTTCGCCATTGATTAAAATCAAGTCTTAATCCGAAATGAATTAGTTTCTCTTTGTCCTTTTAGTTCTTTTGGCCAAAGATTGGAATTAAGTCTTAATCATTAAGGAATTGGTTTTGCTTTGTCCTTTAGATTCTTTTGGCCATTGATTGAAATCAAGTCTTAATCCGTAATGAATTGGTTACTCTTTGTCCTTTAAGTTCTTTTGGCCATTGATTGGAATCTAGTCTTAATCCGTACTGAATTGGTTTCTCTTTGTCCTTTAAGTTCTTTTGGCCAAAGATTGGAATCAAGTCATAATCATTAAGGAATTGGTTTCTCTTTGTCTTTTAAGTTCTTTTGGCCATTGATTGAAATCAAGTCTTAATCCGTAATGAATTGGTTTCTCTTTGTCCTTTAAGTTCTTTTGTCCAAAGATTGGAATCAAGTCTTAATCATTAAGGAATTGATTTTTCTTTGTCCTTTAAGTTCTTTTGGCCATTGGTTGAAATCAAGTCTTAATCTGTAATGAATTAGTTTCTCTTTGTCCTTTATGTTCTTTTGTCCAAAGATTGGAATCAAGTCTTAAACATTAAGGAATTGGTTTCTCTTTGTCCTTTACGTTCTTTTGGCCATTGATTAAAATCAAGTTGTAATTCGTAATGAATTGGTTTCTCTTTGTCCTTTAAGTTCTTTTGGCTATTGATTGCCATCAAGTCTTAATCCGTAATCAATTGGTTTCTCTTTGACCTTTCAGTTCTTTTGGCAAAAGATTGGAATCAAGTCTTAATCCGTAAGGAATTGGCTTCTTTTTGTCCTTTAAGTTCTTGTGGCCAAAGATTGAAATCAAGTCTTAATCATTAAGGAATTGGTTTCTCTTTGTCTTTTTAGTTCTTTTGGCCATTGATTGAAATCAAGCCTTAATCCGTAATGAATTGGTTTCTTTTTATCCTTTAAGTTCTTTTGGCCAAGGATTGGAATCAAGTCTTAATCATTAAAAAATTGGTTTCTCTTCGTCCTTTCAGTTCTTTTGGCCACTGATTGACATCAAGTCGTAATCCGCAATGAATTACTTTCTCTTTGTCCTTTAAGTTCTTTTGGCCATTGATTCAAATCAAGTCTTAATCCATAATAAATTGGTTTCCCTTTGTCCTTTGAGTTCTTTTGGCCAAAGATTGGAATCAAGTCTTAATCATTAAGAAATTGGTTTCTCTTTGTTTAAAGTTCTTTTGCTCTTGATTCGAATGATGTCTTAATCTATAATGAATTGGATTCTCTTTGTCTTTTAAGTTCTTTTGGCCATTGATTGAAATCAAGTCTTAATCCGTAATGAATTGGTTTCTCTTTGTCCTTTAAGTTCTTTTGTCCAAAGATTGGAATCAAGTCTTAATCATTAAGGAATTGGTTTCTCTTTGTCGTTTATGTTCTTTTGGCCATTGGTTGAAATCAAGTCTTAATCTGTAATGAATTAGTTTCTCTTTCTCCTTTAAGTTCTTTTGTCCAGAGATTGGATTCAAGTCTTAATCATTAAGGAATTGGTTTCTCTTTGACCTTTCAGTTCTTTTGGCCATTGATTGAAATCAAGTCGTAATCCGCAATGAATTGGTTTCTCTTTGTCTTTTAAGTTCTTTTGGCCATTGATTGAAATCAAGTCTTAATCCGTAATGAATTGGTTTCTCTTTGTCCTTTAAGTTCTTTTGTCCAAAGATTGGAATCAAGTCTTAATCATTAAGGAATTGGTTTTTCTTTGTCCTTTAAGTTCTTTTGGCCATTGGTCGAAATCAAGTCTTAATCTGTAATGAATTAGTTTCTCTTTGTCCTTTATGTTCTTTTGTCCAAAGATTGGAATCAAGTCTTAAACATTAAGGAATTGTTTTCTCTTTGTCCTTTACGTTCTTTTGGCCATTGATTAAAATCATGTTGTAATTCGTAATGAATTGGTTTCTCTTTGTCCTTTAAGTTCTTTTGGCTATTGATTGCCATCAAGTCTTAATCCGTAATCAATTGGTTTCTCTTTGACCTTTCAGTTCTTTTGGCAAAAGATTGGAATCAAGTCTTAATCCGTAAGGAATTGGCTTCTTTTTGTCCTTTAAGTTGTTGTGGCCAAAGATTGGAATTAAGTCTAAATCATTAAGGAATTGGTTTCTCTTTGTCTTTTTAGTTCTTTTGGCCATTGATTGAAATCAAGTCGTCATCCGCAATGAATTGGTTTCTCTTTGTCCTTTAAGTTCTTGTGGCCAAAGATTGGAATCAAGTCTTAATCATTAAGGAATTGGTTTCTCTTTGTCTTTTTAGTTCTTTTGGCCATTGATTGAAATCAAGCCTTAATCCGTAATGAATTGGTTTCTTTTTATCCTTTAAGTTCTTTTGTCCAGAGATTGGAATCAAGTCTTAATCATTAAGGAATTGGTTTCTCTTTGCCCTTTAAGTTCTTTTGGCCATTGATTGAAATCAAGTCTTAATCCGTAATAAATTGGTTTCTCTTTGTCCTTTATGTTCTTTTGTCCAAAGATTGGAATCAAGTCTCAAACATTAAGGAATTGGTTTCTCTTTGTCCTTTAAGTTCTTTTGGCCATTGATTAAAATCAAGTCGTAATTCGTAATGAATTAGTTTCTCTTTGTCCTTTAAGTTCTTTTGGATATTGATTGCCATCAAGTCTTAATCCGTAATCAATTTGTTTCTCTTTGACCTTTCAGTTCTTTTGGCCAAAGATTGGAATCAAGTCTTAATCCGTAAGGAATTGGCTTCTTTTTGTCCTTTAAGTTGTTGTGGCCAAAGATTGGAATTAAGTCTAAATCATTAAGGAATTGGTTTCTCTTTGTCTTTTTAGTTCTTTTGGCCATTGATTGAAATCAAGTCGTCATCCGCAATGAATTGGTTTCTCTTTGTCCTTTAAGTTCTTTTGGCCAAAGATTGGAATCAAGTCTTAATCATTAAGAAATTGGTTTCTCTTTGTTTAAAGTTCTTTTTGCTCTTGATTTGAATCAGGTCTTAATCTGTAATAAATTAGTTTCTCTTTGTCCTTTAAGTTCTTTTGGCCATTGATTGAAATCAAGTCTTAATCCGTAATGAATTGGTTTCTGAAGTTCTTCTGGCCATTGATTGGAATCCAGCCTTAATTCGTAATGAATTGGTTTCTTTTTGTCCTTTAAGTTCTTCTGGCCAAGGATTGGAATCAAGTCTTAATGATTAAGGAATTGGTTTCTCTTTGTCTTTTTAGTTCTTTTGGCCATTGATTGAAATCAAGTCGTAATCCGCAATGAATTGGTTTCTCTTTGTCCTTTAAGTTCTTTTGCCAAAGATTGGAATCAAGTCTTAATCACTAAGAAATTGGTTTCTCTTTGTTTAAAGTTCTTTTTGCTCTTGATTTGAATCATGTCTTAATCTGTAATGAATTAGTTTCTCTTTGTCCTTTTAGTTCTTTTGGCTATTGATTAAAATCAAGTCTTAATCCGTAATGAATTGGTTTCTGAAGTTCTTCTGGCCATTGAATGGAATCAAGCCTTCATTCGTAATGAATTGGTTTCTTTCTGCCCTTTCAGTTCTTTTGGCCAAGGATTGGAATCAAGTCTTAATCATTAAGGAATTAGTTTCTCTTTGTCTTTTTAGATCTTTTGGCCATTGATTGAAATTAAGTCGTAATCCGCAATGAATTGGTTTCTCTTTGTCCTTTAAGTTCTTTTGGCCATTGATTCAAATCAAGTCTTAATCCGTAATGAATTGGTTTCCCTTTGTCCTTTAAGTTCTTTTGGCCAAAGATTGGAATCAAGTCTTAGTCATTAAGAAATTGGTTTCTCTTTGTTTAAAGTTCTTTTTGCTCTTGATTTGAATCATGTCTTAATCTGTAATGAATTAGTTTCTCTTTGTCCTTTAAGTTCTTTTGGCCATTGATTGAAATCAAGTCTTAATCCGTAATGAATTAGTTTCTGAAGTTCTTCTGGCCATTGATTGGAATCAAGCCTTAATTCGTAATGAATTGGTTTCTTTTTGTCCTTTAAGTTCTTTTGGCCAAGGATTGGAATCAAGTCTTAATCATTAAGAAATTGGTTTCTCTTTGTTTAAAGTTCTTTTGCTCTTGATTCGAATGATGTCTTAATCTATAATGAATTGGATTCTCTTTGTCTTTTAAGTTCTTTTGGCCATTGATTGAAATCAAGTCTTAATCCGTAATGAATTGGTTTCTCTTTGTCCTTTAAGTTCTTTTGTCCAAAGATTGGAATCAAGTCTTAATCATTAAGGAATTGGTTTCTCTTTGTCGTTTATGTTCTTTTGGCCATTGGTTGAAATCAAGTCTTAATCTGTATTGAATTAGTTTCTCTTTGTCCTTTAAGTTCTTTTGTCCAGAGATTGGAATCAAGTCTTAATCATTAAGGAATTGGTTTCTCTTTGTCCTTTCAGTTCTTTTGGCCATTGATTGAAATCAAGTCGTAATCCGCAATGAATTGGCTTCTCTTTGTCCTTTAAGTTCTTGTGGCCATTGATTCAAGTCAAGTCTTAATCCGTAATGAATTGGTTTCCCATTGTCCTTTGAGTTCTTTTGGCCAAAGATTGGAATCAAGTCTTAATCATTAAGAAATTGGTTTCTCTTTGTTTAAAGTTCTTTTGCTCTGGATTCAAATCATGTCTTAATCTGTAATGAATTGGATTCTCTTTATCTTTTATGTTCTTTTGGCCATTGATTGAAATCAAGTCTTCATCCGTAATGAATTGGTTTCTCTTTGTCCTTTAAGTTCTTTTGTCCAAAGATTGGAATCAAGTCTTAATCATTAAGGAATTGGTTTCTCTTTGTCATTTATGTTCTTTTGGCCATTGGTTGTAATCAAGTCTTAATCTGTAATGAATTAGTTTCTCTTTGTCCTTTAAGTTCTTTTGTCCAGAGATTGGAATCAAGTCTTAATCATTAAGGAATTGGTTTCTCTTTGTCCTTTCAGTTCTTTTGGCCATTGATTGAAATCAAGTCGTAATCCGCAATGAATTGGTTTCTCTTTGTCCTTTAAGTTCTTTTGGCCATTGATTCAAATCAAGTCTTAATCCGTAATGAATTGGTTTCCCTTTGTTCTTTAAGTTCTTTTGGCCAAATATTGGAATCAAGTCTTAATCATTAAGAAATTGATTTCTCTTTCTTTAAAGCTCTTTTGCTCTTGATTCGAATCATGTCTTAATCTGTAATGAATTGGTTTCTCTTTGTCTTTCAAGTTCTTTTGGCCTTTGATTGAAACGAACTCTTAATCCGTAATGAATTGGTTTCTCTTTGTCCTTTAAGTTCTTTTGTCCAGAGATTGGAATCAAGTCTTAATCATTAAGGAATTGGTTTCCCTTTGTCCTTTATGTTCTTTTGGCCATTGATTGAAATCAAGTCTTAATCCGTAATAAATTGGTTTCTCTTTGTCCTTTATGTTCTTTTGTCCAAAGATTGGAATCAAGTCTCAAACATTAAGGAATTGGTTTCTCTTTGTCCTTTAAGTTCTTTTGGCCATTGATTAAAATCAAGTTGTAATTGGTAATGAATTAGTTTCTCTTTGTCCTTTAAGTTCTTTTGGGTATTGATTGCCATCAAGTCTTAATCCGTAATCAATTGGTTTCTCTTTGACCTTTCAGTTCTTTTGGCCAAAGATTGGAATCAAGTCTTAATCCGTAAGGAATTGACTTCTTTTTGTCCTTTAAGTTGTTGTGGCCAAAGATTGGAATTAAGTCTTAATCATTAAGGAATTGGTTTCTCTTTGTCTTTTTAGTTCTTTTGGCCATTGATTGAAATCAAGTCGTCATCCGCAATGAATTGGTTTCTCTTTGTCCTTTAAGTTCTTTTGGCCAAAGATTGGAATCAAGTCTTAATCATTAAGAAATTGGTTTCTCTTTGTTTAAAGTTCTTTTTGCTCTTGATTTGAATCATGTCTTAATCTGTAATGAATTAGTTTCTCTTTGTCCTTTAAGTTCTTTTGGCCATTGATTGAAATCAAGTCTTAATCCGTAATGAATTAGTTTCTGAAGTTCTTCTGGCCATTGATTGGAATCAAGCCTTAATTCGTAATGAATTGGTTTCTTTTTGTCCTTTAAGTTCTTTTGGCCAAGGATTGGAATCAAGTCTTAATCATTAAGAAAT